>JAJKFI010000005.1:22669878-22776335 GCA_029204185.1 Lerista edwardsae
CACACACACACACACACACACACACACACACACACACACACACACACGGCAGAACAGTAAGCGCGGGTCACAGGGTGGAGGGAAACAGCAGTCTCTGGATCTGGCCCACAGGGGGTTTAGAGACCGCTAATCTAAAGTTATAGCACCAAAATAGTGGAAAGTAGTACCAAAACAGCACCAAAATAGGAGCTTCAACAAGCAAGAATAATACTATTCATATAATAGCACTATATAAGTCAATCAGAAAATGTATTTATTAGCCTATAGATATTTGCAATTTTGTCTGGAACTCTTGTTCACATTTTAGACAAAAATACACTGTCATTTTCTGGAAAGAATATACCATAAAAAGGTTGTTTTTCATCTCTTCTAATAACATGAAAAGATGAAAGCGATTAGATGTCCATGCAGAAAAACAGCTTAAAATCCAAATATCATTTCTTTTCAAAGAAATACAGATGTGACTCAAACAGAAGTCTCATGAAACTATTCTAAGAATGCTTTACATCTTTCAATGATGTTAAATTTTAATGTCCTCACATAAGAGTCATTACTGTACAGAGTTATGATCAGTAGGCAGCAGAAGCATCATAATTAGAACTGTCAAATTCTCATTTTAATAATATATCACCAAAGACGGGTGCATTCCTTAAATGCAGTCACTGTCATGCACTTATGAATATACTTAAATGGCCCTTTCTTCAATGAAGTGCAAGATACTTGTATTGACTGTTTCAGAGTGGGCACTCCCAAAAACTGAAATGGTACCTGGAGGCAGAGCTACACAGTATCCCAACGAAAAATGCCTTTATGAAACTGTCTTCAAGTTAATGTGGCTATAGGGATGGAGCTGCTTTATTCTGCCTTCAAACTGCCTATTTCCCTACCCTCCACAGCTATTTTTCCAGAATTGTTCCCGTACTGGGAGGTTGGCTGGCTGAAACACTACCACATGATTTGCAAAGTAGATGAAATGCTTGCAGAAGAGAACCAGCAGATACATAAAGAGTTACATAAGCAACCTCCCCTGAAAAATTCCACACCCCACATTGATGTCGTAAAGCAAACATAGTTTACGTCATAATATGTAGATCTACCTTAAGTAACATTTGTTTGAACTAAGCACCACTGAATCTAGAACTTGCTTCTGAGTAAGCATGCAGAGGATCAGACTACATATTTTAACTTATTATTAATATGGAACTACTAAACACAACTCAAACATGGGCATTTTAAAAACAGCTGCCATTACTAATCAAAACTATTAAAAGGGACAAAACTATTAGAAGGGACAGGGTAACAGACGATAAGCTGAGTTGAAACAATTCTAGTTCCTTCTAATTCGATAATATGAAGTAATTTTCTAGTCCAATAATTTTAAGAGGTCAGAAATAGTTATCACATTATTAAAAGCATAACTTTCATCTTAAAAGGTGTTTACATGCCATCCTCACCCTTGGTACATTATAGTAGAATGAGCACTCTCGATGTGGTTAAATAAAATGACTGGCAGAAATCTGGTGACACTTTGGAAAATCATCATAGTAGCATAAACTATAAGGTTCATAGAACCCCTTCCAAGTTAAATTATGTATATTTATTAGTGATCACAGTCTACTCCACAGTCTACTCCACTTTAATACGCCACATTTTAATTTTTCTTCAAGAGACCACTCACGTATACACAAATAGAGGGAACTACAGTGGGCCTGCATTTTCCATGGATTCAACATCCACGGATTTCAGCTTTCGTGCCCCCCCATGGGCCCACCTTGACCAACTCTGACAGGAGCTGAGCTCTGGTCAGCCCCAGAGGATTTTCTGAGGCCCACAGAAGCTGCATGCAGCCTCTGCAAGCTTCAGGAAGGTCATTAAAGCTTTTTAAAAAAGTTAATTCTGGCTTTCAACAAAAACCGGATGTGACCGTTTTTATTGTCTTATAAGGCATTCTGAGTCCTGGGGAAGCCCTCTCGACAGTAGGGTCACTAGGCGTTTGCATCAACTGGTGCAAGAGCTCACTGTGTCACACCCACGATAGACCTCCTCCCATACCAGACCAGAAGAATATAAGAAGAGCCCTGCTGGATCAGGCCAAAGGCCCATCTAGCCAGCTTCCTGTATCTCACAGCGGCCCACCAGGTGCCCCAGGGAGGTATGAGACAACAAGATGCTTGGATTCTGTTGCCACTCCCTTGCACCCAGTACTCTGAAGTAGGCTACTACTAATGTAAGGGGGTTGCACAATCCATCATTGCCTATAGCCATGATAAACTTTTCTTCCAGAAATCCGTCCAATCCCCTCTTAAAGGCATCTAGACCAGATCCCATCACGACCTCCTGTGGCAAAGAGTTCCACAGATTAACTACCCGCAGGGTAAAAAAGTACTTCCTTTTATCTGTTTTAACTCTCCCAACCCTCAGTTTTAGCAGATGTCCCCTGGTTCTGGTGTTCTGAGAGAGGGAAAAGAACATCCCTCTATCGACTCTATCCTTTCTGTGCATAATTTTGAATGTCTCAATCATGTCCCCCCTCAGGCACCTTTTTTCTAGGCTGAAGAACCCCAAACGCTGCAGTCTTTCTTCATAAGGGAGGTGCCCCAGCCCCGTAATCATTTTTGTTGCTCTCTTCTGCACCTTTTCCAGCTCCACTATGTCCTTTTTGAGGTGCGGCGACCAGAACTGTACACAATATTCCTTACCATCGATTTGTACAATGGCATGATACTATTGGCTGTTTTATTCTCAGCCCCTTTTTTAATTACCCCAAGCATGGAATTGGCCTTCTTAATTGCTGCTGCACACTGGGTCGATACCTTCATTGAATTGTCCACCAGCACCCCAAGATCTCTCTCTTGAGCTGTCACAGACAGCTCAGAACCCATTAGCCTATAGATGAAGTTGTGGTTTTTTGCCCCAATGCGCATCACTTTACACTTGTCTACGCTGAAACGCATCTGCCATTTTGTTGCCCATTCCCCCAACTTGGAGAGATCCTTCTGGAGCTCTTCACAATCCCCTCTGATCTTCACCACGCGGAAAAATGTTGTGTCATCTGCAAACTTGGCCACCTCGCTGCTTATCCCTGGCTCCAGGTCATTTATGAACAAGTTGAAAAGCACCGGCCCCAAAACAGATCCCTGGGGCACTCCGCTTTTCACCTCTCTCTGTTGTGAAAATTCCCCATGTACGCCCACTCTCTGTTTCCTGGCCCTCAACCAATTCTGAATCCATAGGAGGACCTGCCCTCTTATTCCCTGACTGTGAAGTTTCTTCAGAAGCCTTTGGTGGGGGACTGTGTCAAACGCCTTCTGAAAATCCAGAATTAAACCATATAGAATTAAAATAAAATAATATAGAATTAAAATAAAATAGCTACAACTTAAATGCAGTGGCATCACTGAGGTTTATTTTAATGTAACAATACAAGTCACCCAACACATCAGTATCAAACAAAAAGCCAGTGACAAACTTGATGACATTCACACAGCTAAATACAATTCACACAACTAAAGAACTCTAATACAAGAGTTCTTGTATTAGCTCCGATAGAATGAAACAGCTCTCATTTCCATCTAACACCTTATTGGTTCCCTGCTGTGTCCTAACATCTCATTGCCTCTCAGAACAATCGGTTTCATTTGTCAGTTTTGAGTTAAAAACCATTTTCTACCAATGATGCATTAGAGCAACATTGATAGAAATGCAATGTCTAGCGCATCATTGATAGAAAATTTAAGAAAATCCACTTTTCATTACAGATGGCAGTTGTGTTTTCCTTTTCTGGCAATAACATTTGATAGAATACAGGTATTCCAACATGGTTTGTTTTATTGCATTCCACTATAAATTCTGCATTGAATGCTATACATTAACGTCAAAAATACCAAGATTTTACCATTTGGGGCAGCAATGGTGCCACTGTCCCATGTGGGTCACCCTGTGTGGACTGCACTCCCCGCATCTCCCTAGCAATGCTGCCTCCAGGACTTCCCGGCTCAGAATGGCTTAAAGGAAACGGTTTCCCCACGACCAAATGGTCTAGTCGTAACCGACTGTAGGGGGCAGCGCTCATCTCCATTTCCAAGCTGAAGAGCCAGCGTTTGTCCTGAGAACAAGCTACCATGGTCATGTGGCTGGCATGACTATACACCATAGTGCATGGAACGCCATTACCTTCTCACCGAAGTGGTACCTATTTATCTACTTGCATTTTTACGTGCTTTCGAACTGCTAGGACAAGCAACAGGAGCTCACTCCGTCACTCAGCCTCGAACTGCCAACCTTCCGGTCAACAAGCTCAGCTCAGTGGTTTAACCCGCAGCACCACCACGTCCCTCACCAAGTGCCTCCAGGACTTCCCGGCTCAAAAAGCCTTATAAGGCAGTAAAATCGTCACTTCTGATTTTCAGAACTGACGTTTTGGCAGCCATTCTTAGGCCCGCAAAAACCACATGCTATTGCATGAGGGTGGGAGGGGGCTGGAAAACTGCAAACACCAGTAGTTTTCCATATCCGTGGCAGTTCCAGGAACAAATATTAAGGCCTGCCTGTACTATTCCATGCATCATCACACACTAAGGACAATGAAGCTTGATATATACATTCTTCTTTCCGCTTTCTTACTTTTTGAATTCAAGGGGTACTATAGAGCAGTTTGGGGGATCTGAAGCAAACTCAGGCAAGTGTTTAAATATTCTAACAGAAACTGTATGCTCATTTTTTTCTACAACTGCTTAGTTTATTTCCAAAGGCTTGCAAACAGCATGTGTGCGTTAAAGAGCATTAACTAAAGTTATCTTGGGCAACAATTAAGAACCAATAGAAATAAAACTCTGTTGAACAATTAAATCCTCATGTAGTAAATCACTGGGGGGAAAATTGCTGTTTTATTAACAACAGATAACATCTGTCTTACTACAACTCCAATTCCTGCCATGATATAGTTATGCAATCATCGCTGCGGCTATAATTTGCAATCCTAGCACAAAAAGCTACCCTTGCCAAGAATATAAAACCTAAGGGTTTCAACAACAAAAAATCTTGCAATTGTTGCATACTGTCAAATAAGATCGAGAAACCCTTCTGCCTACATAATTTAACACCATCACATCATTGTCTAGTAATCATCTATTCTCATAGTAAAACATACAAGAGACACAACCATCAGTTTCAGACTGAATATCTAAATACATTCAAACACTGTAGTCTTAATTGGTTAACGGATGAAGCCGTGAATATGGCAACTACAATTTTGGCATTTTTCAGATTGCTAAGCCTGTATTTTCTCAATATATTTTCCTTCACAAATGTGATTTTGTTGGGTACAGCATTTTCAGTACAGGTGGTGAATGCCACAAGAATATTTTATTTCTTAAGTCATAGCTGACTAGAGCCTATATCCCTATATGAGCATGTGAACTCCAACAGCAATGCTTCAATTGTACTGTACTACTATACTTCAAAGAACTATAGTAGGGTTCTCAAACATTCCGCTGACAGGGCCGTACCACTCACTCATGTTCTTACAGCCAGAGCAGTCCATTATAGGAAATACAGTGCAGTGTGCGCGCGCACGCATGCATAAACACACACACACACACACACACACACACACACAGAGCAACTCGTTCAAAATAAGAGAAAATATTTGCCATTGCTGAGTAGTTTACCATCTTTCAGTTGAACTCTGAAACAGAGAAACCCAGCCCAACAGTTGCATCATCCAGCAGGAGGAGGATGGTGGCGGGCGATAGCAGGCAGGTATGGAGAGAGAAGAGGAAGGGTGTACTCACAATTATAATGCCACTAAGCTTAGCAGGACAGTAAAGAACAATTTAAGTTCTTAAATTCAACAATTTAAGTGCCAGACATTTCCAACATATATTTTTTACTCCTGCAGTGTCAGCTGCAACTGCCAATGCTCCTTGGGAAAAGTGCACAACAGTTAACATCACTGAACAGCGATTGGGTCTGTAAACAAATGTCACTTCAACTCTTCAAAAGCAATTCACTGGGAAAAGCAGAGGAAACCCAGTTTTTCTGTTCCACTTTAAGAAGGAAATATTACCTAGAGGCATTGGCACTCAAAAATCTTGGACCAAACTAGCACCTTTCAAAACAATGAGGCAAGGAGTGGAAAAATACTGATGTGCCGAGACTATGTTTTCTTTCCACACTGAAAGAATTAAAAATAGGCTTAAAAGTTACCTCATCTTCCTACTAATTCAGGAACCAAACAAATAATGCACATAGACGAATCTGGAACCAGCCTACTATCTCAAAGGCCTTAACACTCCATGAGGTAACAGGGCACAGTTCCCAGGCAAATGAGCCTTACTTTGAGTTCAAGTTCCTAGACACCTCACCCTGACTGACAAAACATTCCAAACAGTGTATGAGTCCTGAGGGCAAACTGCTCTATGGTCAGTGCCACAGCCTCCTTTAACAACCGGCCTCCAGCCTAAGGGGAAGCTGAAGTCCTAAAGGCTAACTTCCCAGCCCTTGCAAGCTCTGAGCTCCCATAAACCTCTAGGGCCTCACGCATCAAGGCTCTGGTTCACCATCCTAACCAACTTCCAGCACTGACACAGCTGTGCCAATGGAGGATGTTCTGCATTCCGCAGTGGAGTAGTAGTCACAGAGGCCTCCACAAGGTAAGAGAATGTTTGTTTCCTTACCTCAGGGCTCCATTGCCCTTACCCCAGTACTGGAAAGTCGGTTAAGATTGCACCCTAAATGGCCTAGGCCAAACTTATTGGTTCCTTTGTTCTTGCACAGACACAAGCTTGTCATAATAAATGGTTTATTGAAAAAGTATAAATACAATTACATTTTATCTGAAAGACATTTAATGACTTAAGAGAATACACAAACACTGCCAAAACAATAAAGCTGAGATCCTAAGCTTATTTGTTCCTAACACTCCTTCTGGTCCTAAAGCTAAAGCAAACAGTAGACCTTCTACTATCATACCATGAGTGATACAAACAGATGTCCATGATGGAAATGGCAAGAAGCAGCTCACCCCTTCCCAGCAACAGGCTTTTTAATACCATAGCCCTTAGTCCAGATATTTTCAAACTGGGGCATCACAACGCCCCAGCCTGAAAAAGCCTCTGCCTTTGGACCTTTAAGGGGGAAGAAGGAAGTGATGCAACCTCTGGGATTACGTCACTGCCTGGGGCAGTGGGAGCTGCTATTTACTTACCATTCACAGCACTGGGCTCCAGGGAGTGCGGGAAACGAAAGCAGAAGTGGAACGTGATTGGTTTTTTAATGTATTACAACGTTGGGGGAGCCCTACGGAGGCCTCTGCAGGGCTCCCCGCACACACACCCCGGGGCCCAGTGCTGCAAATGGTAAGTAAATCACCGCCCCACTCACCCAAGGCAGTGATGCAATCCTGGAAATCATGTCACTGCCTTCCAACCTCCCCTGTAAGCACTTACAGTGGTTCAAATTCTCCCCAAGACTTTGAAAAATCACTGCCTTGGTCCAAGCAGAGATCCAGGCCTACCAAACCTTCTGGCAAATGACCTCACCAGCTGGCAATCACTCACTCAGACTCCTCCCAACTAGAAATTCACAGCTGCAAATTACTACTCCAATTAGCATGAGCTTGGTACCAGCACTCCCATCATGCTCCAGGCCCAGCCACAGGGGGATTGTGATAAGAAGCTGTTCTGCTAACGGGCTCTTTTCTCACAGCTGCTTTAAAATGGCTACTGGCCTGCAAAATGGAGTGAGACTTAAGCCATTGATTGTAACTTGTTCTTCATATGCCCTTGGAGAAGATGGTTAGGAGGTCTGACACCTTCAACCATTCTTTATAAAGTACTCTTGGTCCAATTCCAGGTAAGAGCAAAACCTTAAAACAAAACGCGCTCTAAAAATTACACTAAAATTCCAACTAATTCACTTCAAACTTGTGAGCTAATGCAGCACAACCCTAAACAGAGGGAGATGTGTTTAGCAGCAACACTGGCAGTGTAAAACTGAACTGTTTCAGACAGCAAGAAAAAGAACAAGGCAGGAAAAAAAACAGATCTGAATAAATTACGATACAGTTAATAGGAAAATGAACCATGTCCAGCTATTAGGCAAAGCTACACAAATTATTTTCTTCTTCCCACAAGGTCAGAAAACATACAAGGACAGGAAATAAACAGACTCAAAAACCATTAAAATCAGCCCTATGTACTTTACAAGACTGTGCTTCCCTTTCTTATTTTCTGTTGCAACGTGTTAGTTGGATATTCCGATTTATTCATTTTTATACTATATTAAAAAGATACTGTTCTTACATACCTGCAAGGTGGCAAAAACATGGAATCTTTCATAAGCACAGACCCAGAAAGAAGAATGTACCAGCATCTTGCAATAGTGTCAGAGCTAAAAGAAAAAAAAAACACGAACAATACATCAGCAGATGTGAGATGTAGTCCACATCATATACCATTCACCAAACCCTTGCAAATAGAAACCTCCCCATTTGCTGCCCACCAGGCCATTCCGCTGGTGTTTCTGGCTATTCGCCATTCTCCCTGCACCTCATCCCATATGGTTACAATGATCTCCTGATCCTCAGCTGTGGTTTGAGGCAGGACTCCAGGAGGGAGAAAGGGGCAGGGAAAATGACATGAACCAGCACAATTGTGCAAGCATCACCATGGATCTCGATAAGGTATTTTTATGAGTTGGCCTAGATACATTTCTCAATCCTGAAATAGGAAACAGTTGTGCACTGATAAGCTACTTTGACTGACTGTATAAGATAACTGGACCAAAAATGGAACTTTACTGCAAGAGCAAACTTTAGAACAGGAGAAGGAATCTGAATTCAATAAAAACATTTCCTCTATTACAGGAAAGCTACTTCTATCAAGAAGAATGTCTCTTCCATGCCTGCACAAGAAAGGGGAAATATAGTTTATGGTACTGTCAGGACCCAAAAATAAGGCCCTGATCTTAATTAGCCAGAGTCCAGTTATTTCTTCTTGGAAATCCTTTTACTAGCCTGCCTGTAATGCTGCTCTGCAAGATTCTTCTAGTATCCTGATAAGAGCATAAGGTGTGTTCGAACTGAACAAAGCTCCAGCTGTAATTTGTAAAGTTGCAAACCAGGCACATAGGGATAAGACACAGTCAAGGCCATTGAATTGACACAGGTACATTTTGAAACAAGATGTGGCTGCAGTGTTCCAGTTTGAGAATTAGCCCCTACCCTGTGGGAAGCCCCTCTCTATGCCCAGCTGGCCATCTCAGATGGGACAGGAGCCAATAGCCATCAGTGGATGGCTGCATGACAGAAAAGAGGCTTGCAATTGAAATTCAGGGTCTCTTTTCTCCATCTGCTGAGAGTTGCACCTCAAGGTTGAACTGATGCCAGCTCTTCGATGGCAATAGCTTGCTTGGGTAGATACGCCTGTGTAACCTATCACTTTGACTCTGAAACTGTAAAACAGCCTTTGACAAGACTTGTTCTGGGAGTAATCAATCTCAATTAGCAGTGGCTTATATTTGGCGAGTAGGGTGCACTGTCTTGTACCAAGATAGGCACAATCCTATTGTCCCTCAGAGCACAAAACTGGCCATTTCTTTGCTGGGATAGGGAAGCCTAAGGCGAAGAGGACTCTGTTTTTCCCTGGCCCCTATGGCATCTACCAATAACTTTCAAGTAAAGTCTGGCAGTAACCTTGAAGCTGCTCTATTCAAACCATACTGCATGAAATCATACTTTTATTCTGCTTGCCTTTCCTCAGTCACTGTTCCAGTGAAGCAAAAATAGTACTGTATTTGTGTAGTGCAATTACTACCAGTAGCATTGTGACAGTGTCTACCAATGTCAATCTGCAAAAACAGCTTAGATCAGTGGTTCCCAAACTTTAGGGGACCGGGACCCACTTTTTAAAATGACATTCTGTCGGGACCCACCTAGCTTTGCAACTAAAAAAAGTTTCACCTTACCAGCTGCTCAAGCCTCTGGCAAGGGGCCACCTGGAGCATTTGTTGAGGATCAGGACCATTCTGGTGGCCTTGCATTCCCCTTCACCTGGCCCTCAATAAGAGCCAAGGCACGATTGCTTACTCATGAGTAAATGCACACATGCCGCTCCATTTTCTTTTGCAACTCAGACAACCACTTAAGTTTACTTACCAAAAGAGGACTTGATTTCCCTCGTACCGTTTATAACGTGCACTGGAAGTTATAATTCTGGGTATAGGAAAAAAAATCTCAATTGTGAAGCAAATCTATCCCACTTTGCATGCTTGTACACAATTATAATCCTCTTCCCTCATTGCAACAGATATTTTAATAGCATTCTTACTTCACAGTTGATAAACAAAAGCTGAGATTATCTACAGCCCAATCCTAACCAACTTTCCAGGTCCGATACAGCCGTGACAACAGGGTACATGTTGCATTCTGTGGGCAGTCATGTGAGCCTCCTGAAAGAGAACATTTGCTGCACTGCAGCTACTGTACATCAGTGCTGGCAAGTTGGTTAGGATTGGGCTGATAGTCAGCAGGGATTTGATTCCAGGTTTACCCAAGACTGAAACGAATACATTTAAGACCTGGACAACTCAGAATTATCACAGTCTCACAATATTTTATAACATCTTCATTTATCAATATGACACATTCCTGAAACAGTTGTGCGGAAAGGTTCGTACAGAGTAAGAGAACATTTTTAAAAAGTATATAATATAATTATCCAAAATTATAACCACTACAGACTTTGTGCTGCACAAAGATATGCATACTGAATTCAATGAATAGTACCCCTAGTTCAGTTAGCTAGAACTAAGCAAATTAGTCATGACTGAGTTCCACTGAAATCAATGGAAATTAGAGCCCAATCCTATCATCCCTAGTCCACTGGTGCAGCCCTGCCAACATGTGTGTTCTATCCAGCAGGAGAGGCAAATTTCAGAGGCAAAAGGGGATTTAACCTTCCCCTTTACCTTCTACCTTGGTAAACCTCCCAACCCACAACAGGCCTCCTCAGACCTGCAAACTCTCCACCCAATTTTGTCCCTCTGTGCTCCTGTTACACCCTTCCTCACCCTCTTCCACCTCTCCTGCTGACTTTCATGCTCAGGAGGGCTCAGCAGGAAAGTTGATGACATGGGTGGGAACGCTTTCCCGCTTGCATCCCCAGCAGCACGCTACCGTGCAGAAGAGGTGCTAGGATGTCAGCTAGCAGGTATAGGATTGGGCCGTAAGTCATGACTAGCCAAATTTAGAAGAGAACCCAAGGAGATTTAAACACATTTGCTTTATTGCACCACTCCGTGTTTTTACATGCACTCACTTAGAAAACATACTGCAAAGTAACAGAAAAACATTTACTATACATGTTTTGCAATGCATGCTTCTTTTTCACAAATGTTTCCGTCCCGATGCATTTGAAATGCAAACATTATTACAGCTTTCCACAGACTTTTCTTATTCTTCACATTTCAAAGCCTTCATTCAACACAAGCTGGACAGTGGAGAACAGAACTTGCACCAACATAGCCAGAGATTATGCTGGCATGAAAACAAACTGCTCTTACCTTAATTGATGTTCCCTGAGATTTGACAGTATGTCCATTCCATGAAGGTAGTAATAGATAGTATTTAATTCCTGAAAACAAAAAGATAAAAAAGCCCTTAATAACAGCCAGTGTGAGGTAGTGGATCAAACATCTAACTAGGAGAAGGGAAACCTAAGGTCAAATTTCACTCAACCATTAAATTTAATGGTGACCTTGAGGCTTTCACCATCTCACAGCCTAGCCCACTTCACACAATTGTTGTGAGGATAAAAAGTAAGGACAATCCATTTATGCCACACAGGAAAGGCATGACAAAACTTTCAAAATAACTCAGTAAAACAACTTTGTAGTAAGTAATGGCACAATGTGAGACCACCACAGCCACTGCATAACCCCACTCAAAATAATGGCATGCCGGAAGAACTACAATACAAGCTATCTGCATAAGTCTGGTTACAATGCTAATAGATAAGCATGTTAGGCTAGGCATGAGGGGGGAGAGTGAACCCAGAAATTCTGCTCCAACATAACTTTAAACACCTCCTAACATCTCAAAACAGAACCATGGAGATAACTCGCTCATAGGTTGCTGCACAGACTGCTTTAAACAACAGTATTGTGGGACAGGGCAAGCTTATGGTGACAGATCCAAGAGACGACTGTTCGTGACACAGTCAAGACCAACCACCACCAGTGCTCAAAAGAACACAAGATCAGTTTAACAACATTAAAACAGACAGGTCAGATTATGATCAGTTACTACCCAAAATTATATAATACTTGAGAATTTTTTAAAATGGAAAGCATATAGCTTTGGAATTTACTAACCTTGAACCTGGCATACTGACTTTTAGAAACATGGCAGATATGGATCCAAAAAATAAAAGTTTTTTGGATAACTGTATAGTAAGAAACATCATCTTTACAATTCAGAATGCCTTAAGATTCATAAAGCTAAGTAAAGTCAGAATCTGACAGGCACAAAAGAGTTATTGCTTAAAATACCATTTATCTACAGCTGATGTGAGCTATTTGTCAGGGAGCTTATTAGACAAAACTTGATTTAGCATTGCAGTGGTGAATACTTAAACACCTAAATCTCCCATAATAGTCCTTTTCTGGATCTACTGTCAACATATTCTTCCTAGACTGAAATATTGCCCCACCAGAAAGACATAGGACTTGTGTGTTTTTAAATTTAGTGTGTTAATAAAAACATTATCTGCAAGAGGCATATGAAAATAGTTTGACTTGATTCTAACAGAACTACCTACTTACATCTCTTGTCTTGGATGCTGTGAAAATTCCAAGATCTTTATTTGCCCTCACTTCAAGCAAGCAAGCACTGTGCCATCTTTCATAGATGCTCACAGCACAACGACAGTAGAAGCAAGAACTAAAAAGGAAATCGCAACCAGTATCTGGACCAGTGGTTCCCAATCCCAATCCTGGGGTATCATAACACATTTCCAGGGGCATCATGGGACCTGCACTGGCCAAGCTGCTCAGCCGCACAAGTGGAACACAACATGCTAAGGTCCAGAGCAGCAGGCTAGGCTGTCTGCAGAGCCACAGAAGGGCTGCACACCAGCACATTGTGCATCATCTGCACATACTCCAGGGTCTGGAGCTCAACAGGGGCAAGGCCAACCTGGTAAGTTTGGGAAGCGCTGGTCTAGACTCTAATCAGCTCCCTCTTACCTGAGAACTTTCTTCCCACCAACAGTGAACTGACTACTGTCTCAATTAGACCATATGTTGTGTTACCCTAGTCCTGCTTTTGCATTGGCTCCCAGAATTGCTCACCACCCATCGTTTCCTCAGAAAATGTTTTTACTATATTGCCAAATCTGTTTTAGACTCTTCACCTACTTCACTTTCACTCTTCTTTCCACCACATATCACACAACCCTTCCTCTTCTCGGTTTTTTTCTGATCTCAATCTGTGACAACCTCTTCTTGCATCATTTTCCTGCATCCTCTTATTCTCAAGCATCATTAATTACAAATCCTTCAGCTTCCCCTTTCAGAGACCTTTGCTAACCTTCCATAGTCCCTAGCTTTTCCACCCCTGACCTCTTCTCAATCTGCTTTCAATCCTAAATTCAAACAAAATCTTTTATCTTGTGAAAAACAAATTGAAGCACTAGGTTTACGAGCCATATATTATATGTACACAGGGATCCATTTAACTTAAAATAGAACTAAATGCTTTCTAGATAGAAAATTGCACACACACAGTATAACAGCGATGTCAAATTTCATACAACAGGCCAAATAGCATCACAGCCACCTGCTGAGGACCAGAAGTGACACCATTAAGCAGATGATGGTCAAATCACTTTGTTCTTGTGTAGGAACTCATTAGTGGCAAATAACAGAAGAGAAAAAAATGCAAGTCTTTATCATATTTTCAAGAAATGGGAAAGTCCAATTATCATGCAGGCCTCCCTTTCAAGCAGCACCACTTTGCAACTCAGCAGCTGAGAGGTGCTCTGTGAAGCAATGCCTCAGCAGAAGTGGTGCTACTGAAAGGGCAGCCAGTGTGATAATTGGGCTCTCCCAGAGCCTTGCCTTCTGAGACCTCCTTCCAACTCTCCCTCCCAGGGACTCATAGCAGAAGTGATGCTGCTCAAAGGGCAACAGCGGGAAAGCCCAATTATCATGTGGGCTGGATAAAGGCCTTACATTTGACATTCCTGAACTAAACATTTCAGTGAAAGTTCAGAGTTGCAGAGAGGTGGGTAAATTCTCACTATCACTGCAATTTGTCATGGATTCATATAATCTTAATTCAATATAATCTGGATTATATATAATCAATACAATTCAATATAATCTGGATTATAATCTGAACCTAGGAAGGAACAAAGCGGTTACATGAAGAATCCACCAGCAACTTAGGTATGTCATTCACAAAGTCATTTTCTGAATGTTAAATGGGTAATGCCGAGTCCCTGTGCTACACAGGACAAGCCAGCTTTAGATGAGGTGATGAACTTGCAAATCAGTGCCTCTGTTTTCTTCTGGCTACACATGCTCAGCCAGTTTCCTCTCAACATCTAGTCTTCTAGCAACTCTAAATTGCACATCTTTTGTTGCGTGTATAAATGATAATATTCCATGGTAAATATCACTATGTTGGCTCATTTAAAACTACTGCTCCAATTTACATGTAAAAATAGGGGCAGGCAGGGCAAAAACCCAGGCGATGCTCATGGACTAGCATCCCATCAATTCAGAGCCAAGGATTGTCTTTTAAAAATTATTATGATAAAATCATTTTTAAAAAAGTAAAAATGAGCATTAAAGAAAAGCAGATCTGCAGACAGTAAAGAAGAACTGCAGGAAACCATAATTGTATACTATGCCTAATCTTTTTTCACTTATACAAGCCGTGTCAACATTTCTAAACAAATGTGTAAAAATGTATATAGTACAGCAGTGGTATTCAAACTGTTTAGACCGGGACACACTTTGTAGAATGGCACTCATGTCAGGATCCACCAGAAATGATGTCATTAACATGGTAGTGATGTTGTGGCAGGAAGTGACATCATCAAGCAGGAAGTGCTGTCACTGTAACATAATAAAATGACACTCCAGAAATGCAAATTGGCATTCTTGGATTGCAGCAATTGTACAACCATGAAACATCCCTGACAGAAAGCAAGATTAAGGCAAAATATGATGTAAAAGCACTGAACTAAAAACAAATTTTAAAACCCTCACTTGAAAATTCAAACTGTTAATCACTCACAAAAGGAATATTATAAGAGTAAGGGCTCTCAGCTTTCCGCCACCCACCTGACATCAGGTGACCCACCAAGTGGGTCCCAACCCACAGTTTGAATAACACTGTAGTACAGTATACATTCTTGCTGGTTAGTGAAATATAAGTATGGTCTTCGTATGTTAAAACACAAATTCTTAGCTTGCGTAAACAATGAGATTGGCACTTCAGGTGATTTTCTAAACTACTTTACTAAAACCAGTTTATGTCTTCAGTTAAACAGCATTCATATGTAGATAAGTTGACATACTTCATACTTGTTACTAATAGGGCACATTTCACATGGCCCATGTGTTGTCATTTTTCTTAACAAACCAATACATTTCTATTATTGGATTCACTTTAACAGAATCCATTTATAACAGTAATGCAAATCAGCTGAACATCTCCTATAATCCCCCCCAATTGCTATAAAAAACTGTAGTAATGAATTTCTTCTCATTTGAACTACAGCTAAAACTGCAGTTTGTGTGGGCCACCTAGTGGGAAAACACAGAATCCACATGCAGTATCTAAGAGTAACACCACCACTTCGCAAAATGAAACCAAAGAAGCCCTTCTTTAAAGGAATGTATACAGTGGCATGATTCAGTTATGGGGGTTTTCTTTTTTTAAAAAAGAGTTTAATAAGAACCTGGGGTGGCGGGGGGGGGGGAATCTAGCAACATCCTAAATTTTGTTGTACTGAATTCCTTTCATTCTCTATAGTCATTGTCCAGTCTTAGACAACCACTGTGATCACAGTAATTTACATAGGTTCAAATCCCTATTCAGGCCATTTAACAACTAAGCAGCCTTGGACAAGTCACTGGCCTGATTCAGGCAGGCAGTTGCCCCAGCAGAAACAATTTTTATGGGGCGGAATCTCTATATACACAAAACACAGATAATCGTGTATACACGCTCAACACTTAAACCAGTGCTTCCCAACCTGGGGGTCAGAACACCCGGGGGAGGGGGTCGCAAACCAATTTTCAGGAGGGGTTGCAAATTGCTTGGGGCAGCCATCTTAAAAAGCTGGGCACCACCATCTTGGAAGATTCACTTTGGCTAGGGAAGAGGCTTCCCCATTACACTACCACTTCCACAATGCTTGTGGCTGCAAGGGAAAGTTGCCTTGCTACAAGCTCGTCTTGGTGTGTGTGTGTATGCATGTGATGACATCTCTCCTGGGTCTCTTTCCAAGCGGGCATGTCAGCCTTCCATGTGCATGCCTAGGTGAGTCTCAGCACATGGGGAAGAGGAACATAAATACTCTGAAGACTGTCTAAACTTTGGCTTTACCACCTTCATCAGCAGTGATAGAGAAACCACAATGCGTTCTGTGCGATATTGTTCTCAGTGCCGAATCAATCACTGAACTCAAAACTCAAATGTCACTTAAATACAAAGCATTCAGAACATTCTAAAAAGGATGTGGAGTTCTTCCAACCTTCAAAATGTATGATTTATTAAAGACTATGACTTCACTTCCTGCTTAATGACATCACTTCCAGCCCTAGGTCTAGGTTGCCATACTTGAAGAGGGGGTCCCAGTGCAAAAAAGGTTGGGAACCACTGATTAAATCGATACCTAATTTGTGTATCATTCTCTTTCAAACAGAGTAGAGAAGAAAAATACCCCAAAATAAAGCATCTAACTGGATATCCCACATTTAGAAGTGGGACAAAACCAGGTTGTCGTCGTCGTGGATTTTGGTGTTAGAAGTGCATAAAACTATGTTATGTGTTTTTATTCAAAATTTACATTATAATTATAAATGAAAATTGCTTTCAAAGTGTACCAGGTGATATAGTGTCAGCAGATGCACAGCCTGATCCTAAGCTGCTGAGCACCCATTAGAGCAGCAGTGCCAAAATGGCCACACAGCTTCCTGTGGGAGCCGTGGGAACCACCCAAGTCCCGCTGAAAGGCACGGGCACCGCAATAGGGCTACTCCAGTCTGTCTGCTATTTTGCAGGCAGAGACTGAAGCTGCGAGTGTTGGGCTTCCAAGCCCAATAGGGAGATGGTGGGGATGCAGCATCCCTCTCCTGGGTCTGCTCCACCCTTCACCCCAACCACACCGCCCAAAGCCCACACCCCAGTCTGACTGTGTGATGTCAGCACTACAGCATTGAGGCTCAGCACCACTGGCGTTGGCCCAGCACTGGCACTCTCTCCTCACTGGGTACCATAAACGTGCTTTATGGCACATTTATTACACCCAGAGCCAGCCATAAAGCCCTCAGGATTGGGCTCGCAGCCACAGTCATTACCTATGCCCCCTCCCCGAATAAACCAATTAAAACTGTTTTATTTTTTCACATTTTTTTTTACAAAAATGAGAAGTGCAGAAAGCAGTGTTATGTTTTTATTTTGTTATTACCATTTTCTTCCACCTCTACGTATGTTGTATCATACATAGCTTTCCACTACCCAAAAATCACCTGAATCAGATCATTCTCACCTATTGCCGAGGAATTTGAAGATAAAATACCAGTAATTCACCTTGAGTAATTCACGCCTATCACCTTGTGTAATAAGCAGGATAAATAAAAGTGATAAACTATAAATTGTGACTGACTATAATTGCGATTCCCCTTAAACTGGTTTGTTGTTTTCTGGAGTGCTGAGACTGCTCAAAAGAACAAAACTGTGTGTTTAGTTGTAAGAACCAGCTATTAGCTTCGACTGCTATTTTCAGTCATAAGAACAGCCTCGCTAGTCAATACTTTCAACTTTTAAAAAGTTAATTGATCCAAACGGTCCTTTATTTTGGATTGTTTTCCATCTCCCTCAGCTACTCCTCAGAATAGGAAGGTCTTGCTTCAGAACTATTGCACATCATATTTCTTGTGCTGCAACTCCTGATTCTTGAGACTCAAATTAAGACACGGCATTGTTTATTAATTGTCAAGAATACTTTCAAATGTGCATATATAGGAAATGTGAATAAAAAATGAAAAAAATTAAAGAATTAAAAATAAAATTAAAAAGTGAATGTAGGATAAGAAAAAGAGGCGGGGAATACAGGAACAAAAAAAGGGAAAGGTAGGCACCCTAGATACTGCTTTAAGAATTTTTTGCTATTTATTCTATATGAGTATGGAGTAAGATTTCACAGTAGTTCTCTGGATCACTCATGTTTCATGCTAAGTCCATGTTGCCACAATGGTCAGGACTTGTACTTCTATAGTTTCCTCCAAGAGCCATGAATTTTGTTATGCCTAATTGTATTGCAACACTGAGTTATTCTCTGAACCTTATTAAGGAGCTGAGGCTGCTCCAGACTTTAGCTACTTAAACTAAAACCGACTTATTAAAACAGGAGTCTATACAATGCCATAGCCAGACTGCCCTTGTCTGAGTGTTACTGCCAGCTGCCTGAGCCAAGGGATAAGAGGCAATCCAACCAAAGAGGTTGGACTATAGTTAAGGGGACAAGTGTGTTAACTCAGTGTGCAAGAGAACAGGCCCAATATATCTCCCCTTGGCTTGCCAAAAAAAGAGTAGGAAACAAGTTGCTGGTGATGTTTCTGCTCCATCTTCTCCATCCTTGCAACAAGAGACCTTGTTATCTTTCCAGTCTTTGGGCTAAAGATGTGTACCACACCTGGAGCAAGTTCTCCTTTCACTGGCTGCACTGCTGGAAGAAAATGCTATTTGAGCTGGTTAACATAAAGCTGCATTTTTGTCATTACCTCCACCCTGACCAGCAGTTCAATCCAATCCCAATGGAGAGGTGGTCAGCTGGACCAGAAGAACCAACTCTGGACCTTACTACCAGACTGAAGCCTGGACCTCTCAGACGGGAGACACACCCACCAACACCAGGCAAGGGAATACCCTCCAGGCATCCTAAAGAAGTAGACTCTTCAACACAAGACCTCACCCTACCCAGCGCTTGTACTCCAGGAGGGACTTGATGGAAAGGAGGAATGTGAGAAATGTCCCTTTAAGACAGGGAGGGCAGCAGAGCATGGGAGACATTGCCTGAGCCTGAGGCCTCAGTTCACTTCTGGCCTTGTCAGAGCAACAACCCTTGCAACTCACTGGCTCCTGTCAGGACAGCTTTTCACCAACAGCAAATGTGGAGTAGTGGTTAGACAGACTAGGAGTGAGGAGTCCCAGGTTTGGTACCCAGTCAGTCATGAAGCTGGGCCAGTCCTATCTTGCTGCCTAGTCAACCTCCAAGGATAGAACCTATATAAGCCCTTAAATTCCTTGGAGGAAGGGTGGGATCGAAACATTAAATAGTTACTCTATTTCTGTTCTCACTCACCTAAGCACCTTCCTCCTTAACTGATTCTGAATCATCTGTGTCCTTCCTTTTCTCTGGCTGGGATGGATTTCCATGTGCAGATCTCAACTATTCATAATTGCACCTGAACATCTGTCAATTTTTATCTGCAATATGCAAGATGTGGGTTGCTTCACAGTATCTCTTACCATGCCAAAGGCTTTGTATCAACTCTGGAGTTTTTGAGGGGGTTCACCTTTTTTTGTCATTACATGAACTTTTTGGTGTGTTCCCCCCTCATACCCTCCAAAAAATCTCCAATTAGCTAAGGAGACTGACCTTGTCCTTATATGTTACTGTACCAGAGTCAGTACAATATCACCTTTCCTTACCTACTATTTCTAGCATATCTACAGATGCAGGCAAATGTCACAGAGCCACATATATGGTCTTCCACAATATTCTGTCTCTAGAGAAATGTATCACATCATCCCAAAGTAGGAAAAAACTCTACCTTAAATTGTTTTGCCAAGCTGGCATCAGGGTTCTTGATGCCTTAGCTACCAGGGCTACTTCCCGCAGCAGAACCACTTTAACTGCTGCTTGTGAGCCCTCCTATTTCCAAGCATTTGCAATTGTTCTTTAATTTCACCAAGGACTTTAGTTTTCTTTCCAGGGCTATGAAATAAAGGTGGTAAGAGTGCTATTATTTTCATCCAGTTTGATTTGCCAGTATCCAAACAGGGCATTAACCACAGGGCATTAATTTGCTGCTGCCAATTTATGAAATCCTCACGTTTGGAAATGTTCTCACATTGCCCAACTTCAATCTATCCATATCTATGCATATCTCTATCACACCTGTGGCTTTCTTTTCTCCTGCAACTTCTGGTCTAAACCATTCCAATTATTTCAACTGTACATTGTAGCTCCTGCTTCACTTTTAGCTCAGCACTAACACCATAATGCATTCAATCATTTCAAGTTTATGTGTTCAACACTTTAAATGTTAGTCAGAAATGACACTGTCATGTTGGAGCACTTTGCACACATGAGAACAAATTTTCAGGGTTTACATTTAAACTACAGTTTAAAAATAGTGACACTGTTATTTATTACTACATTATGTATTACATTTATGAGGAGGAACATAGCAGTTACACCATGAGTTACCGTACGAAGTGACACCTCTGATAGGAAGAGCACATAAATAGTCTAAAGCAGAAAATGAGAATGCTAGCTGCCAACTATCAAAACACGGGTGTGATGCAAGAAGGGATTAATGATGCAACTGCAAATCATCCCACACAGGCTGTATTAAAAAGAAAAATGCATTGCAAACTGTCTGCTGCCTTTTTTATATTTACATAAAGAATATAGAGAGGAGGCACCCCATACATCATTAATATCCATCCTTTGTAGAAGAGGGACATCAAGAATAAGAAACATGCAATTAGCATGTGAGATTTTTTTAATTGGCTCGTTTACTTGTTACTCATGTTGTGCCATTCGCTGTCCATTCTCGGCTATCCAAGACCATTCTGGAACTATTTGCAGAGCCTCCTCCCAGCCTTCACCAAAGGTGGGATGAGGCACTGTGAAGCCTATAGCACCCAACCCTCGGGGAGAGCTTTGTACATCTCCTCCCAGCTTCTGCGAAGGCTGGCAGCCTTCACAGAAGCCAAGATGAGGCACAGTGAAGCCACCAGTGCCCCATCTTCATGAAGGTGATTGGGCAGAGCCTGGGGGCAGGTGCCCCCTGATATGGCACCTGCGCATGTGCCCTTCAGGCTCCGCCCAAGATAGCCTCTGCACCCAAGAGTGACACCCGGTGCAATCCTTACCCCCTCTGAAATGCCCCTGCTTCCTAGGGCAGTGGCTTTTCTGCCGTTACATCAGCCATTTCTTTTTAGCTTTAGCATAATGATTTTATCCTTCAGTGCATCAGACACCATGGAAAAACAGTTAAGAATTCTATAGCTGAATTGCCCTCATTGATAGTTTCTACTGGATCCTTCTTTTGAGGTATTTTTGCTTGAGATTCTTAAGTTCTCAAGAAGTACTAAATTCTTCCGCCTCCATACGTAGAGGCGGGAGAAAACTGGCTATTTTGTGGATTTTGGTGTTTTCCAAAGTTAGAAATGCAGAAATCAGTGGTATGTGTTTTTATTCAATATTTACATTATCATTGCTTTAAGAGTGTACTAGGTAGGTGATATAGTGTCAGCAGATGAAGCCATAATTATTACTTCTACGCCCCCAATTAAATAAAAATGGGAGCGATTTCAGGGTGTGTGTGTTTTTTTACAAAAATAAGAAGTGCAGAAAGTAGCGTTATGTGTTTCTATTTCATTAATACCATTTTCTCCCACCACTACCCATATAAAAGGCTGCTTGAGGTATCCTCTGCCAGATACATGTTAAAAGTTGAGCAGCTTTTCTAGACAGACCATTGATCTATTCCTAGTCTTCCAAAGATCAACTCCATCCACCTTATCCAGTTTCTTCTGTGCTGTGTTCATGGGTGGCATGTTTCTAACCCTGCTGGGATCTCTCTCACTGACATCTTCAGTTGCCAGCTGAACCCTCATAAAACTAATGGCCCAAACCTATTGAGACAGGTCACCACTTGAACTAGGATTCTGGCAACAGAACATGCTTTACAGAAAGTGAGGAAGACCTAAAGAACCTTCTGATGAGGGTGAAAGAGGAAAGTGCCAAAAGTGGCTTGAAGCTCAACATTAAAAAAAACTAAGATCATGGCCACCACTCCCATCACTGCCTGGCAAATAGAAGGGGAAGAAATGGAAGCAGTGACAGACTTTATTTTCCTGGGCTCCAAGATCACCACAGACGGTGACTGCAGCCATGAAATTAAAAGATGTTTACTTCTTGGGAGGAAAGCTATGGCGAACCTAGACAACTTAATAAAAAGCCGAGACATCACCCTGCCAACAAAAGTTTGCCTAGTCAAAGCTACGGTTTTCCCAGTAGCAATGTATGGCTGTGAGAGCTGGACCATAAGAAAGGCAGAGCGCCGAAGAATAGATGCTTTTGAATTATGGTGTTGGAAAAGACTCTTGAGAGTCCCCTGGACTGCAAGGAGATCCAATCGGTCAATCCTCCAGGAACTCAAGCCTGATTGCTCCCTGGAAGGACAAATCCTGAAGCTGAAGCTCAAATAAGGCAAAAGGAGAAGGGGGCAGCAGAGGATGAGATGGTTAGATAGTGTCACCGAAGCGATGAACATGAAATTGGGAGAGCTCCAGAAGCTAGTGTGGGCCTGGCGTGCTGTGGTCCATGGGGTCGCGAAGAGTCAGACACGACTTAGCAACTGAACAACAACAAAACATGTTCTGCTTCCAGATACAAAAGGCTGGGGGGAGGAAACACCTGCCAGATCAGGTCAGCAGGAAAGACTGACGGATGTGACAGAGACGAGGGAGTAGCACCCAGCATGGGCAACTTGTGCTGGATGCAATCCTCTCCAAAACAGCCAGCATTCTCCCTTTGTCTCCAAGAAGACCCATATACAAAGATGTTTATTTTTGTTGAAAACACAAAATACTGCATTTTGTGTTTTTAAATATCCCAACAAACACACAAAACACCTCATTTTGGTGTTTATGATATTTTCCAGAAATTAAAATAGATTATGTTTCCAGTTAGAACTAATACTGTGGCTATATCTGCTGACACTGCATCACTTATACCACCTACTTAGTACAATTTTGAAGTGTTTAAAATTAATAAACACTTGGAATAAAAACAACTCCTCCCAATTTACTGCACCATACCATATATATACAGCAGCACCAAATACTGAAGCTGAAGCTCAAATATTTTGGCCACCTCATGAAAAGAGAGGACTCATTAGAAAAGACCCTCACAGTGGGAAAGATTGAAGGCAAAAGGAGAAGGGGCGGCAGAGGATGAGATGGTTAGATAGTGTCACCGAAGCAATGAACATGAAATTGGGAGAGCTCCAGAAGCTAGTGGAGGACAGAGAGGCCTGGCATGCTGTGGTCTATGGGGTTGTAAAGAGTCGGACATGACCTAGTGACTGAACAATGACAACATAGCCCATTTAGGGGTGTCTGCATGCAGTGGCAGGGAAAGGCTAGGACAGGGCTGTAAAGCACCTACACACTTGGGCTGGTTAAACTGATCTAATGTAGAAATGGGTTTCTACACACCAACATGATTGGCCCATCTGCCAGAGGCCTTCATTTTTAAAACAACCCCCCCTTTTTTTTAAAAGGGAGCAACGGCGGATGCGACCTGCTTAGCCGAGAGGCTAGGCCAGACTGGGCGGATCCAGGAGCCCCTCCCACCTCTGCAAGTCTTTGACATCTGACTTGCCTGTCGGAGAGGGAGGAGCTTCCCAGATGTGCCATGCTGATCCTGACTGGAACTGCTGGAGAAAGTTAATTCATGGGGCATAAACACAATACACCATCATATGGATTTCTACACAAATTTCAATCGTATCTGTCCAATTAACTGAGCATTTTTGCATCTCAGCTATATGCTAGCTATATCATCATCCAGGACTAAATTCTCCATGTATAAAAAAACCCACTTACATTATACACACGTAGTGGTTCGGAATACCAACTCTCATATACCCTTCTCTTTCCCTTCCTCCACCCACAGCCTGAGACACACCACAGTTTGCCATTTCATCCAAACCAAACTGATGTGATTGGAGGGATTGTAGAGAGAAGAAACAGCATTAACCTGAGCTTCATCACTACTGTATTCGGTCACATAATGCCAAACCATGCAGTGATCTGTATGAAGCACACAAGAGAGAAATCTGACTTATACCTAATTTTAGCGTTTACTCCGAAGAGACATCTTTTGGTGCCATGCTGGAGGCACCAGATGTTGCGCTTAAGAGTTCTCACCTATAAAATACTGTTTTGAAAAAAGAAAAACCCTATAGTTGTTAGTCTTAAATGGGCTCACAGAAACATAGCATGGCCCTGGGCTTATCCCACTAGCAGGTTTTACAGATACTGTGTTAATTACATGCTGCTGCTTCATGTTAGACGCAGCAACACAAGACATACAGGCTTTTTCTAGCCCAAGGTTTTACCCATGGCCCTCACAGCCACATTCTACTGTATGGCGATTCATCCACTCACCTCTTTTGGGAATAAAAGGGAGAAACCTTTTCAAGAATAAAAGCCTTGGAGGGCTGAACATGGTTCAGAGACTTTGTCTTGCTTGTTCTGTCCCTTGGGTACACAATGATTTCCCACTTGACACTAAAATTGCCCTGACTCTTCCCAACAGATTTCTTAGAAGAGCTGAGGATTACAAATAAGCAGGTTATGCCAGACAGAAACTTGTATCAACATATTCTTGTGCAACAAATGGTAAAGAACAAATATGCGAGAGACAGAAAACCTCAAAGGTATTCTACCCCATTTGGGAAGTACAGGTTGGACTTCAGTATTCCCGGGGGATCTGTTCCCAGACTCCCTTGCATATAAAGCAAACCACAGGTCCAGTCCATAGGATCTCTAGAGACGAGCAAAGATGGTCTCCAGTTGTTGTCCAGAGGTGTTCTGAGGCCTGTAGAAGTCTTTCCAGCACCTCTGGAGGCCTTTCCAGTCTGTACATTTCACAAATGGCCCAATCCTATCCTTGGCTGGCATGCAGTAGCACTGGTGCAAGCTCTGATGCATGCAATGGGCACAAATCCAAATAGGCCCAAGAGGCATGTTGAGACCAGGAAGGGAATGATAGTGTATCGGCGAGGGCAGCATCACCAATACACTATTTGCTCCTGTCTTTCCCTGTCACACCCCTAGCCAGCCAATCCTCCCCTCCCCAACCACAATGGCCACTTTCACCTCAGTGGCACATGCCCCATGCCATGTACAGTTAATGTGACTGCCACATCAGCAGCCTAACCCTCTGTCAAAAGAATGTGAAGCTTAAGCCTCTGTCAACAGCAGTGGAAGGCCCAAACAGGATTGGGCTATTAAGCACATTTCCATTGCTAGTTGATGGGAGCTTTAACCCACACACACACACACACACACACACACACACACACACACCAGTTCAGCCAGATGAAGAGTATATGTAGCAAAAGACACTATTCACAGATGTTCATACTGTGGAATGACAGCTGTTTCCAGTGTTTACTGCATCAGCACCAGCAGTTTTCAATCTCTTAAGCTGCAATCCTATACACACTCCCATGGAAGTAAAACTTATGGACAACAGTGGGGCTTACGTCTCCATAACCATGAATAGGACTGCACTGTTAATTGATTCCAGACTCAAGAGGATAAAAAAATCTAATTTTTCTGGCCTTCAAGGAGGTTTTCTAATCCATCATCAACCTAAATAAAGCCAAGACTCATTTCAATTTTAAGACATATGGTATGCCTCCCAAAATGATTCTGTGTGATTTAAAGACAAAACTATTTTAGGGAGGGTTGTAAGAAATAAGAATCGCTATTCAATGAAAAGTAACATTTTCAAAGTCTGCCTACCCTTTGCTTAATTCAGAGAGGCTGGAACCTATCTGATCTCCCTTACTGAGGTCCACTTGTAAAAATAGTTCCCAAATTCTTGCAACTGCAAGAATTCTTGCAAGTGCAAGTGTTATAATCTCATGCAGAGATATGAAAATAAATTTCAGAACTTCAGGGCACTGACTTTAACCATTCCAGGCAGCAAACAGACTTCTTAGACTACCACGAGTTCTGCCTGTTCACAAAGGTCAAGCAGAAAATATACAAGGCTTTAAACCTGAGATTTTTCAGATATCTGCAGGAGATAAGACCTTGCTGCTACCACGGATACCAGAAAGCGCGGATAGCAATGATACCCTTATTGTTGTTCCACACTTGCTGAACCATTCCTTCTTCATGCCTGCTTGTTAATGCAAACAAGCAGGTGTAAAGATGAAGCAGTTTAGACGGAAAGCACTAACAAGCAAGCATGAAGAAGTTGCTCCATGCAAGGCTTCCAAACTTTTTCCTCTTCAATATTTGTATCAACAAAATAAAGTGGCTTGAAAGGTATTAACTAAGAACCAATTCAAAACATGATAGGTTTACTAGAGTACTCCTAGAATACAAACCTTTTTGATAGCTACGAAATACTTTTGTTTACCCCTGCTAACTGGGCAAGAGGCACTTTTTCCAGTGGTGCTCCTCTTATATTTAGCAGGGGGAGAGTAACTGTCCCTCTTCACCCCTGCACAGTCTTTCTAGTGGCTGTTGCTGGCGGTGTTCTCCATTCTTTTAGATTGTGAGCCCTTTTGGGACAGGGAGCCATTTAACTTTATTATTACTATTTGCCTGTAAACCGCTTTGTGAACTTCGTGTTGAAAAGCGGTATATAAGTACCTGTTGATTGATTGATTGATTGATTGATACTTTTGTTTAAAATTTGCTATATATGTTTCACATTTGCTATAGCCATGAGCCAGTTTGAGATTATCTGTAATATAAATGGGGAAAAAAATCAGTAACGTTGCAGCATCCATTTGACACTGCCTCTAAAGGACAACATATAATACATACAAATGTCCACTAACATCTCACATCAAAGTGAGGGGAGGATGAAAGAAGGGGTAACCATGTTGCCAAAATGGAGAACTGGGCACTCTTTAAGGGGGACCAAAAAATTTTAAAATGTAAGGCATACTTTATAGACAAGCCATAGATGAAACAGGGCCAAGTGCCATAATAACTGGAATAATTCCAAACTGATATCCTTAGTTTACTGATCATATGACTTACCTCTGCATGGCCAATTAATAGAACTTAGAATAGTAGTTCAACTGTGATAACCTAGTGGTTTGCGAGGTAAACCACTTTGTGAACTTTTTGTTGAGTAGCAGTACATAAATATGTTTAATAATAATAAAGTTGCTGAAAATGAAACAAAATGATTCAAGAATAGGGAACGTTGCTGCAATGACTACTAAACACTCACATATTATAAAAGCACTAGATTAGTGGTTCCCAAAACTGGAGGGTCGCAACCCACCAGCCAGGAAAGCATTTCTCCCTGCCCCTTTAAGGGGCATGCCTCCAAACAAGTTAAAGAGAAAAAAACATGTTTGGAGACATGGGAAGCTCTCCGCAGGGCTCCCCGGGACTCCAGTGCCGGACACTCCCATCCTGGCAACGGGGGATTGTGCTGCTGCTGCAGATCCTTCCCCCGCAAATACTTAAGTGGTTCCCTTTTCCCATGGATGTCTTTGGGAACAACTGTACTAGATACTAAAAGCACTGGATGAATAGTATATAATTTTAGCAAAGAATGTACTCTGAGCAAATTGAACTAACAGGGCAAATATTGAGTACACAGAATAAACTCTTATCTTGGAAACAAAGATTTCAAGTGTGGCACTAGCAGAAGTGTTTCAAATTCCTACAGCCTGTTCTCAATCTTCAGAAGGACAGAACAAGCCAAACCATTTACTAATTATGTGTTACATACCACAGGGTTTTGTATGTTTTAAGCAGATTTAGGAGTTTTAAAGCGATCACCTAATTGGAAAAAAATATTTTGCTTCAAACTATGACCAACATATTTAACAAAAAAATCCCTGAGAAGAGGCACACATTAATACTGAGACCAAAATTTCAGACAAACCAATATATGGTATTTTATGCATTAAGTCATAATTGTTTTCTTTCTATCATTAACTGCATATTAATAGAATTTCTCAGGAGGGAATGCCCAGCTTTGCCAGCAAGTCTCACAAATGCTTGACAGAGCAAATGATTTAGAGAAATGGTTAATAGTTCAGCAGAGTACTAATAATACCAGGTTTCCCCTGACAAAAGGACCATATTCCATCCTAATACATGTTTGAAATTGGGCGGGGAGAGAGATACAAAAAATGTCCTGAAAGGGGTGATTTACTAAGGAATATCAAAGATTACATCATAAATCATTTAGATTTGACTGTGTACACCCCAAAGAACCCCAAATAAACCATTTTTCTCATGCCACTTTCAGAAGGCAGTACTGATGATGGGTTTAAAGCAATCGAACGGGTGGAGAGTCCTTCTAAAGAGCAGCCATTAATCGTTGGACACAAGAATGAAGAATGTTGGAATCTAATGAGGTGTTCAGACTATCAGTTACAATATTAATAGATATTATGTTGTGCCTCAGTTTCACTATATGTAAAAAATGAAATAGTGCTCACTTAGCAGCCTATGCACTATAGGCAGATTTTGCTTATACCAGAGATTCTAAATCTTTCCCCCCAAACAACCAAATCACCCCAACTGAAGAAAAATCGTTGAAATTAAGTCAACTTCCATGTGAAGTTTGGGCGTCCCTAAAAGTTGCAACCCCTCAGTATAACTCCAGGACATCTCTCAATGCAGTCAATTAAAATCATCAAATGCAAATGGATACGGTTCAGGTTCTACTGATTTACTTTGAGCTACAACCCATTCTATTCAGCAACCTCATAGCAAGAAATTCCTATTTTAATTATTTGGTTGGGAAGAGTCAGGGGATGCTAAGAAAGGTTTAAAATAGCTTTTCAACAGCTTTCCACCATTCAGTAAGGAATGAAACACAAACTTCAACATTTTCTATAATGTTAAGTCCACACCACATCTTACTCAGATGGCAAAGAAAAATAATTATTTGTATAATTAGTAATATATAAGACTATTTACAATTACTATACAAAAGTCCCAGTACATTCAATGGGGCTTACTCCCTAGTAAGTGTGCACAGGATTGAAGTCTAAAAGAATTTTTTGGAAAGGCAACACAATATTACTGGTGCCATAGCCAAGACTGCCTTGCTGCAACCCAAGCTCAACAGGTGAACATTTTATGCATAAATATAACCTCTCAGGTTTCCAATATGCAACAATAGGATACCTTTAAAACAAACTGCCTGCACAAATAGAAATTCTCCTGTGAGTACTGAATGCTAAAGTGCCAACTCTCACATAAAACGCAAGTTCTGATTTGAACTTGGGGGGGGGGGAATGAGGGCTGCTGCCAACATTTCCTTACTTGCATTTTGAAAATACCGTATATACAGGAAAGGAGTACGAAAAGAGCCAAATTACTTCTAGAATTACAAAATGGCCATGTAAGAAATGGTTTTCTAAATTCTGTAATATACACATCTCTTACTTACAGAATTGTGTTTGATCATTTGCTACTTCTTTCCTACAATTGTTTGCAAAAGCCACAGCTGCAATTCTATGCAAATTGCATGGGAGTAAGTTCCATTGAACTCAGTGGAACTTACCGAATAGACATGCATTGGACAACACTGTAAATAAGATAATGCCACATCAGAAGCATCCCAAGAGAACTATGCTATATTTTTTTTCTAAATGGGAAAAATTAGTCCCACCTTCCAACAGCCAGTGCCAAAATCTATCTATCTATAAATGGATGGATGGGTGTGTGTGGGGGTGGGGGTGGGGTGTGTGTGGGGATGGGGGTGGGGGGTGTTCCAGCATAACTCTGGAATGCCTGGAGCGATTTACACCAAACGTGGTACACATATGACTTACAATCTGGAAAGAAATACTGTGGGGGTAAGACACCCCTAGCGCCCCTAGGGGTGGGGGTGCAAAGGGGGTGACATGTAAAAATAATCAAAAATGACCAATATTAATGTCGAATCCATAGTTTTTGGGGTCGCTGATGAACAGTGACACTCCTGATGCCGTTCAAATTGTTCAAGTTCAGCCCCCATCAGCATGGGGGGTGAGAAGGGGTGAAAAATCTATAGTTTTTGGGGTTGCTAAGCTGATTGGTGACAGTCCGATTACATTTAAGCCCAACTTTAGTCGAATAGAATGACTAGAACTCTGTAGAACCTTCTGGAAATTTCTAGAAATCATTAGGCCCCGGTCTTGGACTCATGATGTTCGAGACAATTCCAGCACCCACTCAAATCTTAGATGGTCATATTTAAGGGAAGCTAACTTGGCAAGTCTTCCAGTTTATCACTGTTCAGTGAATGTGACAGTTTATGAAATCTTATTGCGTTACGATTTCCATGCAGGCAAAGCCGCAGGCAAACAGCTAGTGTCTGAAAACTGTTTTATCTTTAATGTTTAAAATATTTTCTAATTTTGTGTGCCAAAAATTAAAGATATTGTGCACTGTAATGATTAAAAAAAAAAAGATTGGAGTCTGCCAAAATTCTCAGGAAGCTAGTGGAGGACAGGGAGGCCTGGCGTGCTGTGGTCCATGGGGTCGCGAAGAGTCGGACACGACTTAGCGACTGAACAACAACAAAAATTCTTGTATGTGTTTTCACTTGCTGAATTTAATTACTTTTGAAGCAAGAAGGGCCTGTTGATGTATCTGCTCCTCCATTTTAAAAAAGGAGATTGGTTTCAGAGTCATGCCATATGATTCTGAAACCTATCTGTCAAAGAAGAAATAAAAAGATATTAGATGAAGTTAACATGCTCTGACAGGTAGGTTTAACAATACAATTCTTCTTAAACAGCAGTAGCCATTCAGAGAATAAAGCACTTTTGGACTAGATACTACAAAAGGTAAGTCAGAGAAGGGAGACAACACCAGGGATCACAAGCTGGAGGAGTTCAAGATTTCAAAACAGCTGATTTGAGAACTGAATATGAAAAGGATGCTGATTAAAGGACAATAAACAATGGGTGCAAAGTACAGCAAAACAGATTGAAATGTGGATATCAGAAAGTCCTCCTTAACAGAAGGTGTAGTTGAGCAATGAAACATGTTGCTGAGAGAAGGATTTCCCTGGGGGGTTTCTTTCTAAACTGGAAGAACATCTATTGAGGATGACTTACATCTTGAGAATGCTGTAACTGATGGGTTTGTTTAAATTAACTTCGTACTAGTCAAAATGTAAGGCATATTTTAATTTTAGAATTGTTACTCTGCCAAGGCTGACTGTAACAGAAAAACAATGGGTTGCATCCTAAGCAAGTTAGGATTCTTAAGTCCCACTAAAATTAATACCTCCAAAGTTAAGTGCAACCAACTGGTCTCATTTATGTAGGTAGTACTTAATCAAGGTTCACTTTTTCAGGATAAAACATAATAAGGTTTTTAAAAAACTCATTAAATCTTATATAAACTGTAGCAATTCAACATGAGAATATTAGAGTATTCTGACAAGATGTATTGAAAACACTGAGATGTTTCTAATCTGAACTATTTCCACTCATCTAAAATAGCTGACATTTGAATACAGATAGTAACCTGCTTAATGATTCTGACCCTTTGAAAATAATTAAACATTAAAAACCGCATTCAAAGATATTTCAGAAAGCTTGAATAAGAAAATATTAGGTGCCTCTCTTAACGTTACATCTATCTATGGCTTACTACTGCAGCAAGCAACTGTTCTGCATTACTGCAGTAACATCAAAACATCTGGGTCATGAGGATACTAAGAAACAGCTTCTCCCCATTCCTCTATTGCCGCAGTGCCAAAGTAGCATTTCCAGGGAAGAAGATGCTGAGCAACACAGCAATGTGGAAATAGAGGTATTTCACGGGATGGGAAAAGGGCTGCAGGGGTGCGTGCATGCAGTACTTGAGTTTCAACCCATCCGGAGCACAAACTATATGCACACAGACAACTACCAGATCTCACTGCTCAATATACACAATTATACTGAAAGCATAATCCATTGCTTCTACTCTAGTGTTTCTTAAACTGTGGGTCGGGATGTCAGGTGGGTCATGAGAAGGAGCAGCCATCTTCAAAGCTGCAGAGTCTTGCTACATTCCTTTTGTGAGTGTTAACAGTTTGAATTTTCAAGTGTGTGTGTTTTTTAAATTTTGTTTTTAGTTCATTGCTTTTACATATTTTACTTCCCATACTTACTGGGCCCACGACACCCTGTTCCCACTGGTTGCAGAATCTGGAAGTGCTAATGATGCACAGCACAACGACATCATCAGCACTTACTTCCAGGTCTTGACCGGAAGAAAAAAAAACTTTTTAAAAAATCAGCGTAAAACCACTCAGGGAGGGCAGATAGGCCCTCATTGCATGCAGCCTTCACTGGAGGCTCTGTTTCATTATCTCTTGTATTCACACTGTTGAGTGGCTTGGCTGGTGCTCAGCCCATGACACTCCCAGAGACTCGTTGGAACGCCCAATTTCAGAACCTCTGGATTACAGAAATAAGGTATCATGACTAAGCTCTCCTATGATCTGGCAACATCTCACTTCTCATGAGTCACGGACTCACCTACTGAACTTTGCATCCTATGCAAAGTACATGAACACCAAGTAGTCTAGTCTGTCAAAACTCTTAATCTTCATAACACAGAAGAAGGAGATTTTAATTCGCTTTAACCACAAGCAGCAATGGACATTAAAAAGTCATGAATTTTATAACTATGTTCTCCTTTGCACTATGTTTAGCATGAGGGGAATGTAAGCACCTTGGGAAGCAGATATGTAATTAACTGTGGGATCATGACAACCACTGAAATGTAGGAATATGTTTTGCATGAGACTCATTTCAAGAATTAGTCTAAAAATGTTAGTAGCACAGCTTCAGAGCCACGTCAAGTTCCGCGTTCAGGGCAACTCCAAAGTGTTGCACCTGCCATACAATGAAATTGTACCAGAATAAAGCAATACAAAGGGGCTTATAGCCAGACTGAAAAGTAAAAACATTCCTCATGTGGCAATGCAAAGGAAACTCTTCCAAGGAATGTGCCATACAATTCAGGATATCTGACTCACTGGTTCAGTTTGCCAATTGAATTTTCACGACAGCTAAAAAGGGAAGCAACATGACAAGATTTTGGCCAGGCAAAAACAGGATATAAGTGATCACACATGTCACTATCCTTACACAACCGTTTAGGAAAACGTTGAGACTTAACTTAAGGACAGGCTCAAATTCAGTTCAGCAGATTTCAATTTAGAAAATATTAACTGACTTAGATAATCAAGTTATTGAGTTAGGAGATGGTAAATTAATAACTTTGAAAATTAATATGCTATAGAAGAAAAGAATTAATTTTAAAGACCAACCCCTCTTGGTGCACCTAAGAGATGTAAGCATGGAAGTTATCGGGAACAAGAAGCAGATGTTTTCCTCTGTTTGGCTCAACTGTGCCACAGCACAACAGACCCTTTGTTATGCTGTCAGCAAGAATTTTATTACAGACTTTTTTTACAGCATCCATCACTACAGAATTCAAGTGCATGGTACGCACTTGTGTATTAAGGCATAATAAAGTACAAATAGAGAATAAAAACTGCAACTTGAACACCTTCATTGCTATTCGTCCATGGCCTTAAACCGAAATTCCAAAACATAATTATTGTTCTTTGAAGCAAAACAGGGCTAACAAGGACTGTTTTATATAAGTTGTGAAAAAATAAGCAAAATATTTTTTTAAAAAACCAGAATCCTGTGCTTTTGTACAGTAATAGCCATAGTGACTCTGAAGTGCAGTGGCCCAACCAAAGTCAACAAATCACATTCCCGAGATACAAAATGCTTAGTTGACACTGGTAAGCATACTTTTTCATCTACAGCAGGGGTTCCCAACAGGTGGCCTGTGAGGTCAGACCAAAAAAAAGAGTGGCCTTCAGTAATTGTAATAAATGCTTCTGATCAGAGGCATCCCAAGGGGAAGTGACAGGTGCGACCTCATGATGTCACCTCATGGGCTGGCCCCATTGCCTCAAGGCCATGCCTGCATGCCAATCATTTCCAGGACTGCCTGGCTCTTGCATGAGCTCCAGCGCAATTCTGAGTAGCCTGGAGAGCAAATTATTATTATTTAATAATAATGTTTTTGTCCTGCTAACCCCTCAAGACACATTAGATCTAATACAGCAAAGCCTCAAAAATGCACATGACATCTGCACGTTCTCAAGGGCTTTAGTGCATTGTCATCACAACTGTATCCATTCTAAACTATATACTGCTTTTAAAACTTCTTTCTACTGAAAATATCCATATGCAACTTGCTAGCAACTTGCTATAATTGTTTTACTGCTTTAAAATGATTGTAAGCTGCCTTGAACGCTCTACTGGGAGAAAGGCAGGGTAAAAAATCTGTTAATGGAGGGGATACTACCATGACAACAACTGAAAGACGGACAGAGCAGTATGACTCTATAGGAAGGTTTTTCCCTCCAATTCACTAAGTAGATGATTGCTGTAATCAACACTGTGGGTGGGGAATAGGGCTCTCCTCTACATTTAAGTTTTGGTATACTCTGTACATTATGGACTGAAATCATTTAAAATATCAATATATTTTTACAACATTATTGGGAACAGTGGTATTTAACTGCTGACTATTTTAATAATTAAGATTGAGGCAAGGAAAACATTAGCCCATAGATTAGCTCTTTCTACTTGTTTTCCCCATTTTAATCAACACAGACCAATTGGAGTTTCAAGTAATCTCAGATCTCTCTGCCATGCTACAACCATTTATGAATTAGATTTCAAAAGATTTACCGCAAAACATGCCTCAAGCAATAAACCAACTGTTTAGGCAGTCTATTTACTGGAATTTTTGGGTGGGTACCATACTAGCACTTCCAGAAACTTAACTCAATCACAATTACAAAAATTGGTCCAATATTATATGCATAGAAATAAACTGCCTCCATATTAATGCTTAAACACACATACATGAAGTACTTCATTGGGTTAAACAAGAACCTACATGCTAGTATGTAAGTTTTGCATATTGCACAATAAAATGCTACAATGCTACCAAGCAAGCAAGCAAGCAAGCAAGCGGTGTTTATATACTGCTTTTCAACAAAACGTTCACAAAGCGGTTTACATGCAAAAAAATAAAGTTAAATGGCTCCCTCTCCCAAAAAGGCTCACAATCTTAAAAAATGCAGAACACCAGCAGCAGCAACCACTCAAAAAGACACTGTGCTGGGTGAAGAGGGACTGTTACTCTCCCCCTGCTAAATATAAGAGGAACACCACTTGAAAAAGTGACTCTTGCCAGTTAGCAGAGGATTTCAAAAGATTTACTGCAAAACAAGATTCACCAAGACACAATAACCTGATCCTGAAATTTTTTTGGGCGTTTTTAAAGTTTGCTTTTCAGTTCAGTACTTTAACTAAGCCAGCATGATAGCTTCTGCCTTTACAAAGCAGTTAAAAGTTAAGCAGGTTAACTTATGAAAACCAATAACAAGAGACTACCACATCTATCAACATCTCCTTTAATTTGGAGCAAAGTCTGATATGGGGTACTTGATACACAAGTGAACCCAGCCATGGCCAGCCCAACCTTGGAGCCACATGATGCGCTTCCATCTGCTGGAAGGAGTGGCTTAAGAACACAAGCAGAATCCCGCTGGATCAAGCCAAAGGCCCTTGTAGTCCAGCTTTCTGTATCTCACAGCGGCCATATGCCTCAGGGAACACACAAGACAACATGATACCTGTATCTCCTTTCCACTCCCTTGCACTTGGAATTCTGAGGGAGCCTATTTCTAAAACCAGGAGGATGCAGATACCCATCATGGCTTGTAAACAGTGATGGAATTTTCCTCCATCCAAATTTGAGGTGCCCTTCACTCCACCTCCCACTAACCCACCACAGACACAAGCCACATTAATCTGCGCCCCACATGCTAAACACAAGTGGGAATTGGACTATCTCCTGTCCTCCCCATGCTCCATTCTTACATTGGATTTAAAGGAAACACATTGATTTTTAATCCTATGCAATGATGGAGTACAGGGCCTTCTCGGCCTTTTGGCTAAGATCAAGTGTAGAGTACAGGGAAGAGATAGAGCTTTTTCCCTCCTTTCTCCTTCCATTACTGCTGGCAGAAGAAAATTGACTTCTGTGCTCCAGAAGTCTTCTTCCCTGATTTTTCTTGCCTGCTTGGTGCTTATGCAGTGCCAAACAGGAATGGGCAACCCAGCCATCCTCTTCCCATTACTTTACTTACCAAGAACACAATCCATAGCTTGACCGGTTCACACCGCTTCTGTTTGATACGAGTGGAAGCAGTGCTAACTGAGAATCCAGGCTACACTACTTCCATTTCAAAACAGATGTGGCATGGACCAGGCAGGCAGCAGATTGTGCTCCTGGTAAGTAAAAGGAAGGAGGTGTGTGCACATGAGCACACCCTTTCCCACATCCATGGCAGGCTGTGTGCATGCCTTTTCAAAGTAAACTAGACTAAACTAGGGGTAGGCAGTTAACAGGTAGAGGTGTGAATATTGAGAGTAGGGAGGAGAATATAGCGGGCGGGCTTGGTAAACTACAGTATATACTTGTGTAAAAGTCAATCTCATGGATATGTTGAGGGCAGGTTTTAAGCCCAAAATCATGGAAAAATCAAAATTGAATAATTTTGTCTGATTTTACCCAACACCAGATCCTGACAAATGATCTACCAGCAATTGTTACCCAAGAACTGTAGTCTATTTATTGAAGGGAAGTAAAACAGTAAAGTTATAAAGTGCATTTTCATTTAACACGGTATACTAAAACAAGCCTATGAGCCAGAAAGTGCTTTTCTTGTTGCTTTAGGTTATAGCAACAAGTTTAAAGTGGCTCTAAATATTTTCTGGAAATCATTCAGAGTCTGATTCTTTATCAATGACTCCAAATAAATGGTAGGCAGAATATTAGCTGATGTACTAAACAAGCTCTCCCCCCTCCCTGCTTTGCCTCCTTCACACTAATATGTTTTGTTTGTTTGCCCATTTGCAGCCCTCCAAACTGCTTCCTTTTTGGGCTTGCTTGTTTGTGCTTGTCCTCAGAGTGCAAAGCTGCCGCAGCTGGGCTTGCACAGTGCAACAGGAAGAATAGGAGCCACTGCTATCCATGGTTTCAGGTATCTGCGGGAGCAGCAGGAACATGCGGAGATTACTGTACTTACCTAGGATTAAGTCCCATTGAATTCAGTGGCAGAACTTCACTTCTGGACAGACATGATTGTAACATTACTAAGCCTGTCATCACTGTTATTGTCCAGCTAAGATAGGCAAATAAAACTGAAGGAGTTTTAATGAGGTATTAATGGCCATTATCAGTATATGGAGGCTTTATTTGTCAAAAGGCAGTTCAATTCTCAACCTAAAAAAAAATCAAGGTTGAAACCTTCAACCAATGAAAACTATAGAAAATGTTTTTGAAGAATGAATGACACCAATTCGCATCAACCACTTTGCATGCACAGTGTCACTTTTCATTATGACGGGCTACTGCCATTTCAACACAACTCTGAATTAGAGCAGACTTGAGCCCAGTACCAAAATGAAATCTCAAAGTTGTTGCATGCAACCATTTACATTTTGGCATCTAAGCGCTTGATATGTTTTCTCTGACTAGTTACTACTTTGCTTAGGCTAGAGCTTACCTGAGCTAAATTGACATTTCAAAGAACGCATGCTTCACAAATGAATAGAAGGACTACCCAACAGTATCCATGCGCTAACCATGTCGGAGGCTCCAAGACCAATGTGGAAAGAAGCTCACCAAAAGTTTACCCTTGCTGATTTTAAAAGTGTGAATCCAGCAGATTTCTCAAGTCATTTTACAAAGCTGTGATCTTTGGATTTTCTCTTATTACTGCAAACTGTCTTGAACTGATTTGTACATGCTTGTTTTTAAATAAACAGAATTTTACTTGACTGGATATGCAGAACAACATGACACACCACAGTACTGAAATACGAATTCATTTGCATCTATTATCTCCATGCAAACATCTTTAATTCAACTCCTACCCCACCTTTCCCAAGAGTTCAGGGAAAGAACTAATGGTCAAGGAATAAAGAAAAATAGTTAATCGGGGGGGGGGGGGCGAAGAGAAAAAGAAATATAATGCAACAAAATGTACTGATTGTATAAGTAACCTCTTATTTGCTTAATCCTTCCCAATTTCAAATTTGGCACGTACTTTTTTTTTAGACATTAATCTATTGAGTGTTTTTATGCTGCTGCTGATTAGCTTTTAATATGCTGTATTATTTATGTGTATTTTATAGTTTTGTCTATATATTTTTTAAATGATTGTTAGCCGTCTTGAGTGTCCTTTGGGGAGAAAGGCGGAATACAAATCTAATAAAATAAATTTACAAAAGGAGCATTTTTCTAGCAATGAAACCACTGTAACCACTATCACAGTGGTAGTAACCACTATCATCCAAATGAATGCGTCAGGGATTGTGTACAACTTACAGATGGCAAAGTTTGGAGTAAGACAAAGTTCAAAAAAGCTAAGTATAGATGAAACCTTGACTGTAAGATATACTAACTACTACTACTACATAGCAACAAGGACCATAAAAAGGAGCAATGTGATGCCAAATCTCCATGATCAACGAATGAAAAGATTATAAGCAGAAAGGAGAGAGAAATCCACACAAGATCATTTAAAATTACCAATCCTGATTATTGGTTATGTCCTATTTCAACACACTTTCTAAAAGAATCATGTTCCAGGATTCTGTGCTAAATGAAGTATCAACAGAAACCAGATGTTTCATACATACTCAAGTATAACGTGGTTATCTCCAAACCTACTCCCCCTCTCTTTACCAGATGTAATCACAATTTTAGAAAAGTAAATATAATTCAAAAGGATCAACTCAGGACTTGCAAAAAAATATTCAAGCAGAAAACAGAATACAATTGTTTTATATAGTTTACAGCACAATCCTAAGTCAGCCATTCCCTCACCAGCTCAGAGTGCCGCAAACATGCCATAAGATTCATTTGCAGCTACTTGTGAGCTGGCTGGGCCCATGTTAAGGATCCACACCAGCTTGGCAGCACTGCATTCAGACCCTGCACCAACTGGCAAAGGTAAGTTTGAATCAGGCACAGGAACATGGGGAGCGTGGCAGGAGAGCATACTGAAGGCGGGGAGGAGGCAATATGGAGACAGGGTGGATCAGTGGAATTGGGTGATTCTGGTGAAGCATGCCTCCACCATGTTCTAACCCCACACATAGCCCACCTGGCATTACCCCAGGCTTCCCAGATTTGCACCAGCTAAATAGATTAAGATTCCCCATAGAGGTAGCTGGGGCTCAACACAGGGTAAGAGGGAAAATATCCCCTTACACCACAGAGACCTTCAGCCAGCTCCTAAAGTGAGTTGGACACAGCGCAGGCCATGTGGATTGGGCTCTTACCAGCTATACCATACTTTGAAATTAGCGTATTGAAAGAATGAGGCTGCAATCCTGTACAAATGTACAATGGAGCTAGTTCCACTTAATGAGAATTACTTCTGAGGAAACAAGATGAGGTTTAACAGCACAATCCTAGGCATGTCTACTCAGAAGTAAGTTCCATTGTGTTCAATGGGGCTTGCTCTCAGAAATGTGTGTCTAGGATTGCATCCTGAGCCTTTAGACTTGCAAATTTCTACACAAGCGTTCATTTAAAAATGGCACCCCTAAATATATTTAAAGCCAGACTCATTTGTGTTCAAATAGCTAATTCTTCCACAACTATTCTTCAAGACATAATTTAACTCTTAATTATACACATCTGTTGCAAACTAGGCAGTCTAGAAAAATATTCTCTCTCTCTCTCTCTCTCTGCACAGAAGATTGTGATCTTTACTGCCTTGGGTCTGTAAACTTGACAGAAAATAACTTGAAAGGCCTTTATTTTTAAGAAAGCAGCATATATTTTAAAAGAAATGAACACCTGCATTAAAATACTTTCAAATATTGTGCCACTGAATTAGTCTATAAGGGCAGATTCACACAATTTCCTACAAGGAGCATTTTTTTGGTAATTATGGGTGGTATCCTAAGTTTAATTGGTCATGACCAAGTCCTACTGATATCAATGGGATGGAGTCATGTCAAACTTCCTTGATCATAACCAAGGAAACTTAAAATATAAACACGCATACACTGTCACATGGCAAAAATGTACATGCAGACAAATACTTTACTCCATACCCTTACCATTCATTAGACTGCCACCAGCAACCATTTCTGGCAACATGAAACACCAACAAAAAAAGGGATGTGGGGGGGGGGTCCCAAGTTTCATGCCGTTTCCTACAGGGAAGTAGTAGCTGTATATAAATTCTCCCACGAACCAAGTACCACAATTTAAGCAAAGAAACATCAGTTGAAAAGCTGATAACATTAGATACCTCTTGAGTTCTTTCTGATGGCTTTTTCCTCAATGCTTGTTTAATCCTGGGATCCACAAGAGATGTCATCCTATTACGCTTGTTCTCCTTTTATAAAGTTCCTCAAGGTTAGTTTATGAAAAGAGATTTAATCAAGTCCAGAGAAGTTGACTCCAGTTTGCGAATTTCTTCAAATCCAAAAAAAACCCAAACGATGATGCTGTCCAAGGATTCTTTTCTCTTTTGCTGTCTTACAATAATTCCAAACAAGTGGCAGCAACAACAACAAAAAAAAATATTCTCTTACGAAGATCTCAACTCCTTGGGTACATTTCCCTTTTCCTCGGGCAGGTCCAAAAGGGAGAAAAACATCCAGAACGTCATCTCGCTTAAAAATTTCGCAACTTTAAAACACAATCAAGGAATAAAAACAGTAGCCAGGGCTTCTTCTGTTCCAACAAAAACTTGGCGAGGAACGCAAGAGAAGACCTCATCACACCACAACGTTCAAAGGAGGAACATTTTTCGGAGCGGGAAGAGGGAAGTGCATGCGGTTGCTGGAAAGGACGAAAATCTGTTTAGAAGTTTAGGGTGGTCAAGTTTTGATCAGAAGTGCCAGAGAGTGTGGGCAAAGAGTGCTCAGGCGGAGTACATGGTGCCCTGGAGATGCGCGGGGTGAGGGGCGAGGAGGAGGCATGATCGAAACAAAGTGTGGGAGTTAATTGGGGGGTGCAGTGGGGGGGGGGCCGAGAGAAAGAAGGCGAGGCAAAGGATTCCGGGCCACGGAAAGTGGGGCGGGCGGGCGAGGGAGGGAAGGGAGGTGTTCGCGGCGATTATGAAATTTTTAGGACGGGGGGGAGGAATGAGCTGCGCGTGAGACTCCGCTTGTAAACGGAAGCTTGGCTGCAATCTGTTACTTTGGGGCGGGGACGGGCGGAGGGAGGAGATGTGCCAATTGCTGCTCTGGCTGTGCGCGAATAACGCCCGGACTCCAAGGGCCAAAGGGGCGCCCAGTCCGCGGAGGCGGGGGGGGGGTCAAAGACAAACCGGGGCGAATGGAAGGGGGCCCTCGAGGACCCCCTCAGCCAGCCAGACGGTCCTTCGGTCGGTAGCCCCGGGCGGACTCCCGCTTCGCTTGCTCCTCGCCCGCCGCGCGGCTCCCGCCCAGAGTTCCCTCAAGCTTCTCCGGCTGCCCGATCAGCGCGCGCGGCAGGCAACGACCGCCTCATTCTCGCCCGACAAGCAGAACTTCTCCCTCCGCCGTCGCCCCCGCCTCCGCTCACAAGCGGGCCAGTGAGTTGGTTGGTTAAAAGTTACCGGCCAAAGTCTGGACTTTCTTCGGCCCGCCCGCTCCCGCTCGTTGGCTCCCAGGCGCACGGGCGAGTGGCTCTGCGGTTCTCCTTTGCGTCACCACGACTCTAACTGTGTGAGCGGGCAAGAAGTTGGCCTCAAACACATGGAGTAGCCAAGACCCAGCCGCCCTCCTGTTTTCCTGTATTTCCAAAGAAGCAAAAAACTATTTTGTTGCAGAGCTATGTTTCTGAAGCGAGTCCCTCCTTTGTCCCCCTATGCTCTACCTTAACGGTGGCGAAGGCGGGCCCTTCACACGAAGTATCAATCGGCTGAGCTAAGACGAGCGAAGACTACTTAACTCTGCTCCAGAACAGGGTGGTGATCTGGGCGTGGCTTTCTCAAGTACCGCCCACCGCCTTTGCTCCGTCATGGAACGGAAACCATAGAGATAGAACAAGGAGTTGAGATAGAATATTATTAGAGCAGTGCCATAGAGTTGTACGTAGCATACACCTTTTGGCTTCCGGCTCAATGGGGGGTGGGTGGAATCCAAGGATGTGGAATCAAGGAACCTCCTTGTGTGGAATCTATCCAGCCATCTCGGTTACAGCGGCGAAAGTGCAACATGTCTGCTGGAGAATGAATGGCCCACGAACCCAGCTGCGTTTAATTAAGCGCTGACTTGCAGGCGGGAGGGGCGATTAGGGTGACAAACTTATTTTTGCTGCAGCCTGAAAAATGGTGTGATGTCGTTATTGTTTGTTCGGGGTGGATTTTGTTTTGTTGCGCTGTTACCTATCAGCGTGAGAATGTGATGATTTGAGGAGAAACAAGGGCACGTAGCAGAATTAGTTCGCGTGAAATTTCCGTATAAGCCATTATGCAATTCTTCTGCCGTCTGTTTACATCTTGATAACGTTTGTGCGGTGACGTTTTGCAAGTGGAGGTGGGTGTAACTAAACGTTTTTTATTTACTGATAAAGATGGAGAATGTGACAGTTATTAAATCCTTCATTAGTCCCTAAATTGCTATATTGTGGCTTACAACTACTCACTGATTAGCAGTATAGCAACTTCTGCTGTCATCTGAAATGTGGAGCTCACAATACAAGGTGACTGTAACTGCCACCCCAACCTGCAATATCATCAATCAATCAAAGAGTATTTATATACCGCTTTTCAACAAGAAGTTCACAAAGCAGTTTACAGGCAAAAATAAAGTTAAATGGCTCTCTGTCTCAAAAGGGCTCACAATCTTAAAACAATGCAAGAATACCACCAGCAACAGCCACTAAAAAGACACTGTGCAGGGATGAAAAGGGACAATTACTCTCCCCTTGCTAAATGTAAGAGGGACACCATTGAAAAAGTGCCTCTTGCCCAGTTAGTTGGGGTCAATATTGGAACAATAATACAGTACTACAAGGTTTTTGTAACCAGAGGCATACCTAGAGGGGGATCACAGCATGCAGCTGCTCCTCTTCCTCTTCAGAGCCATTCCCAGCAGCCAGAGCAAAACAGAGGCTACAAAGAGGAGGGGGAGTGACTGCTTGCAAAACTTAGTGCTGTGATCCCCCTCTAACCCCCCCCCCCGGTTGTAATCCATTGTCTCTAGCAGCTTGTCTTTCTCCCCCACCACCTACAATGTTGGGAATATCAACAGTAAATTATCCTTTTCTGCTGTGGCTATTTTTTTTTCTGTTTCATTCCCATATGATCCCAGCCAATGATATGGCTGGACATGACGGCAGCATGTCATGGGAGCTCTTCCCTGCCTGCTAGGAGCATGTAATGAACTGTATGTGCTACAGATTTTAAAACAAAGTAGCTTTTGCTATATTAAGGACAGACAACTTTCAGAACTTATCACCGAAGGATGCAGAAATATTATATTTCGGGTTAAAAAAATGAGGCAACCAAGAAAAGTGCATTCTCTAATCAATAGATTTGTAAGATGCACCTCCCCTGCTCAGAGTGCTGGAATGTGGATGTGAATAACAAAAGGGGGTTGAATCACTCTGTTACAATTCTGTTTCCCCGTACATTTCCTCTGAATCATCCAGTAATGGTAATTGTTAAAAAGACAGGCTGTTTGGAATATATGGTGGTGCTCCTCTTATATTTATGCCTCTATTCACCTCAGCATGTCTTGTCTACTGGCTATTTGCTGGTATTCTGCATCTTTTTAGAGGAGCCATTTCTTTGGTCTCTTTGGAAACTTTATTGCTGAAAAGTCATGCATAAATATTCTTAATAATATATTTAGAAGAGTAAGGTGATCCAGGCCAGTATGGCAGAGGGGTGTGTGTGTGTTGCTTTGGGATTTGTTGTAAACACAAGGGGCTAGGATACATTTATTGATCTATTCTGAGGTCTATATTAACTAGTTTATATTAAGATTAAGGGCCCAATCCAGTACACCCAGGCAATGTTGTATAAGGTGCCATAAAGCGCTTCCAACACCGGCAGTAAGCCATTACTGCTGGTGCTGGGATAGCACCAAGGTGACAGCAGCCATGGGCGCCCCAAAGGGAGCCCTGCTCACCAGCAATCAGCTGTTCTGGGCGGGACGGGAGAGCATTCCGGGGTGGGACCGGTGGCTACTCTCACCACTGGTTCCCAACCTTCAAGTAAAGTCCAGCAAAGGCAGCAGAAAATAAACTAAAAAGCAGCAGCACTAGGTTGCGCTAGGACATCAAGCAAACAATGGGAGAGGTCCTATATGCATGTGTGAAGCTCTGGCATACACGTATAGTCAGACTCCTTTCTTCCCCCCCCCCAAAAAAAATAAAACACAATATCTAGCTTACCTGCCTGGTTTTCAGCCAGTAGGGCAAGCTGACAGACGGGCACTTACAGTATTCCCAGGAACATTCTGCATTCAGAGGGTCTAAAACAGTGGTTCCAAAACTGGGTCGCAACCCACCAGCGGGTCATAAGCCAAGTTGAAGTGTGTCACGAAGCACCTGGAGTAGCCATACTGAAAGTATGAGGGCTGTGTGGTTGTTTGTGTGGAAAGGAAGAGGGCTGTGTGGTTGTTTTGCTTGTGTCAAGGTTTAAACAGGCTTTTTTCCCCTTTTGGATTCACTTTGCTACTGGCAAATGGTTGAGAAATACCCCCACTTATTGCTGTATTCTCAGGAAAGCAGCAAGCTCTAGTGACACAATGATGGCACTTCCGGCCATTACATCACTTCTGGTGGGTCCCAGATAGATTGTTGTTATAAAAAGTGGGTCCCTGTGCTAAAAGGTGTGAGAACCACTGGTCTAAGAGGAACAGTGCAAATGGCCAAAGAAGTGACGAGTACTGGAAGAGCCAATGTAACTGGGTCATAAGCTTTTCTGTGCCACTACCCTCTGGCTAATGATTCTTGGCAGTGATGGGATAACTCATTAGCTAATACCCACATAAAGGGGGCTTCAGAGATCAGCTGTGTGGGCCTTGGCCAGTGCTTCTCATGCCAAGAAGAATTCAGGCCAGCCATTTACATTACTTTTTTTTTTTTTTTCAAAAATGTAGCATGAAAAATTCATACTCGGGCAAACATATTGTGTGTATTTGCAGATTTCACATCTGTGATGCCTGCATGTTGCAGCATAATTTCAGCTGTCATGGCTCTGTTGGATTATCATCCTCACACAGCATTGTTTTATGCAAGGTGTTTATCCACTTACAGTATTTATACGTACTTGTTTCTTGCCCATCTCCCAAAGAACTCAGGGCAGAAGACAGAGGACCACCCCAATTCAGACTTAACAGCTGCACCATAATATAGACTGAAGGATTATTAGCACTATGCTGCATTTTGCTGAAAGCCGAGCAGCTGGTGGTTGTCAGTTTTGGCAAAGATGGGCAGACTTAGGTTTATGCGAGATACTTTTTTGCGGCCAGAGCCTTGGGAATTACCAGTGAAAAATGGCAGGGGGGGGGGCGTACTGCAAAATGACAGTTTGCACAGCAATTTACATTTTTGGTTGTTCTATATAAGCACCCCTAATCATGTACGTTCAATATTCTGCCCATGTAGCAAATAAGACTGGGTTGGGTTTGAACCTGGGTACCCTGGAGCCAATATAGGGACGTGGTGGCGCAGCGAGTTAATCCGCTGTTGCTGGGCTTTCCGACCGCAAGGTTGGGAGTTCAAGACTGCGTGATGGAGTGAGCTCCCGTTGCTTGTCCCAGCTCCTGCCAACCTAGCAGTTCAAAAGCACCTCAATGCAAGTAGATAAATAGGGACCACTTCGGTGGGAAGGGAACGGCGTTTCGTGCGCTATGGCGTAGAGTCATGCCGGCCACATGACCACAGAAACTTGTCCTTGGACAAAACGTCGGCTCTACCGGCTTTGAAACTGAGATGAGCACCGCCCCCTACAGTCGGTCACGACTAGACCATTCGGTCGTGGGGAAACCTTTACCTTTTACCCTGCAGCCAAGAAGGACACAGGAAGGAAACTCATCAAGCACCAAGGCTGTGGGAGTGGGCAGAAGTTTAAAGAGTCCTGCTAACTCCTGTGTAGCCCTCTGCCCATCCCTGGCATATCGTACAGAATCTAGGATGCGCTGATTTCTTCATTATTATTTTTTACAAAACTATAATGTGCTAGTATAAGCCCCATGAACAAACGGTACAGCTATGTAAAACTGCATTGAATTAGGCTCACATGGCAAAATTTGGAAGACTAAAAGGGAAGGATCAGAAGAAAAACGTTCTAAATTCCTGTGCCTGTATCTTAGAGACTGCCTACTTCTGTATAATCTGGTCTGTCCCCTCAGGTCATCAGAGAAGGTCCTTTTACAAGTGCAGCTGCCTAGGAAGGTGTGTGGGGTGGTGACAACAAAAGGAGTCTTCTCAGTAGTATAGTGGCACCTATGCTCTGGAATTCCCTTCCTCTTAAGAACTGCTCCCTCCTTAGAGACATTCTTGTACAGCCTGAAAACACTTTTTAGGGAAGTCTTATAAGTTCCAGCCTTTTTGTTAGCTCAACAGGCTTCTTTTATATGGAGTTAAGAACATAAGACGAGCCACACTGGATAGGGCCAAATCTGGATCAGCTAGTCCAGCTTCCTGTAACTCACAGTGGCCCACCAGATGCCTTGGGGAGTTCACGGCAGCCCTGGTATTTTTGTGTTCTATTGTATTTTTATTGTATTTTGAAATCTTTTTAGAGTATTTTAATTATTGTAATTTAATTTTAATTAAATTTAATTTCTTTGTATTTGCTGTAAGCCGCCTTGGGTCCTCTTAGGAGGTGGAACAATAACAACAATATCTATTTTAGTTCTACAATAAATACAACTAAATAAATACTAAATACAATATCTTAGGACCCTAAGCCTAGCCAACAGGGCATGTGCTGCAGTGGAGCAGTCATGAAAATCTCCTCGAGGTGAGGGAATGTTTGTTCTACATTGCCTTTACCCTGGCGCTGGAAAAGTTCTTTAGGATTGCACCCTCAGTTTCTGACTAAGGTCAATATTTAACAACAGGGAACATCATGCAATCAAGTATTACAGCATTTTTTCTAAATATTATTAGGATATTTGCAATTATTTATGGTCACTCAGATGTCCCTCTGTGTTCAGTAGGGCTTACTCCCAGGTAAGTGTTAATACACCTGCAGCTTTAGAGCCAAATCCCATCCAATTTTCTAGCTCTGATGTAGCCATCCCAATGAGTGCTGCATTCTGTGGTGATGAGCCCTCCTCAAGGTAAGGGAACATTTGTTCGCTTATGTCAGGGCTGTATTACAGCTGCATCAGTGCTGGAAAGTTGGATAGGATTGGGCCCTTAATCTACAAAAAAAAAAATGCTTGCCTTCTTTTTTCTTTTCAGCAGTTTTCTTTTCAGTTTCACATGACCACAGTCACAATAGGCTTTCACGAACAGATTTTTTCCAGATAAGCAAGAACAGAAATCCACTAACATTCAGTATACATAAAAATATCAGCAGAGCATTCCTATCCTCTATCCTGTGAAAAGTAACAAACTGAACCTTTATAAAGGTAGGAAGCCCTCAATTTTTTTTTAAATCACAGGATATAGAGTTTATACTTTGGTGTTGATGTTTTCTGTCACCCATTTTGAAGGGCCTCTAATGCACTGGCTTCTTGTGTTTGACTACCCAATGAATGCTGTGAGTGTTAAGCATATAAAAGGCTACATTTACATGAAAGTAAGTGGGAACTGCAAGCTGCAGCTGCTCACTTAAAGAATGAATGAACTATTTTTCTGGTTAGGGGTGATTATTGGATACATATGTGTTACTATGCCTTCTTCTTTTTTTGGCAGTGGGATGTATAATTAATTAATCACAGCCCATTACCATTTTCTTTGTTCTGGCTGATCTCATGAGTTATGTGACTCAAAGGAACATTTGCATTTAGAATGCAAAATAGCTTATGAGGTTAACACTGGAGCAGATGGGTTTCGGAACATTGGACACATCCAGTTCCCAGATCCCACTAGATCTATGCACGTGCAAAAGCAATAGTCCACATGCGTATCTGGATGTGGAACCACAAATGTATTTAGGAATTGCACATAATTTCTTAATGCTATAAAGCCTCACCCAGGAGTTGGGGCTGAGTGCACCTTGTACCATTCAGGGAACAATCCTAACTTGGAGTATGTTTGGACCACTCTCAGAGTCAGAGAGTCCAGCACAGAGAGGTGCGCCATCCTCCCTGACTCCGAGATTGGTCCAAACACGCTTTCCAGCGTCCCTTGTGCCAGCCAAACTGTGCTGGCCTAACTGTGCTGGCATAACTCCAGGTTAGGATTGTGTTCTCAGGCTGCAATCGGACAGCGCAATCCTATAGACTGCACAGCGTCGGCACAACGGGGTTGTGCCAACGCTGCGCGCTTAGCCGATCTGCATCCTCACGTCAGCGCTCGAGCAACAGGACCAGTGCTGCAGGCAGAGCCAGTCTTGCGCCCGTGCTGAGCTCTCTCACACCGACCGAAACTGGTCAGCGCGAGGGAGGCTCCGTGCAGAGGTGGCACAGGGATTGGAGGGAGAGAGGGAGGCGGAGGTAGACTTGGGCGGGACATGGGAGGGCTTGGGAAGTGGCCATACATCCACATTCTAACCCGTCTGCGAGGCCGCGCAGCCCCGATTCGGGCCACACGGTCTCCTCAGATCTGCACCCGCTCTTTAGCGGGTGCAGATCCGAGGAGCACATGGGGAGGCTGGAGCCTCCCCTACGGTAAGGGAGTGCACCGTGCTCCCTTGCCGTGGGGAGGCTCCAGCCTCATCTATACTGTGCCAGGATATGGCATTGGCCGGCCGGCCTAGCCATTCCAGTGCAATATAGGATTGTGCCCTGAATTGGAGCGCAACAGCAGGAAAGGGCTGCTACAGGCATGCTCTGCTATGGATCTCGCAACAAGCATCTGTTTGGGCCCTGTGGGGTATAGGGTGCTGGAGGGGCTAGATGAGAGGTGTCACTCATTTAATACAGCAGGCCAAATAGCAATCATGATGCCTGCTGACTGCCAGAAGTGATGTCACAAAGCAGGAAGTTATGTCAGTCAGCAGGTCATGACCAGAAAGAAGCACCTTTTTCTCACTTTAGGACTCATTAGCTGCAAATGTCTGAATAGAAACTATGCAAATCTTGATGTTTTCAAGATATGGGAGAGTCAAATTATCATGTATGCTGCTCTTTCAGCAGTGACACATCAGCAGATCTCAGCAGCAGAGATCAGCTGATGGTGGTGCTGGGAGAGCCCAAGGGCCAGATAAAGGGCTACTTCAGGGCTGCATCCAGGCCCAGATCTTATGTTTGTCACCCTTGGGCTAGATGGTCTTTCCAGCAAGGCTCTTCATATGAGATTAGACATTCATTTTCAAGGACATAAGCAGTGATTCTCAAACTTTTCACTCTAGAGCTTTTTATAATCTTAAAAGAAGTGTCGGGGAGCCCCGCTGAGACACATGTGAGAAGGTCAGGGAGCTCCAGGGTGCCTGCTCATGTGCAGAGTGGTTTTGCACTGAGCAGATGACAGCCACTTATAGTGGCTTGTGGAGGTCCTGAAGGGGTCTCAGGGAGCCCCAGGGTTCCTAGGGGCACACTTTGAGAAATGCTAGCATTAAAGATCACTTGGGAAGCTCCTTCATTTGGAGTACATACACATTACCACTAGTTGTGATTTTATTTATTTATATACAGAAATTATATCCCACCTTTCTCCTACACATTGGGGGCAACCAAGGCAACTTACAATTCAAAAACACAATACAAAACAAAAGATTAAAACAATACTAAAACATAAAAGAATTAAAATAATAGCGCAAATAGACACCAATGGATCAAGCTTCCTGCTTTAAGGGTCATCATATCTTCTGCAACTAGTTTTGGGGAATAAAAACTCCCTTGCCTGCTGGACCATATAGGAAAGGGTAGCAGAGCTCATCTTGGTAGCTGAGCTGCCTGGCCAGTGTGTCTCCCCCCCCCCAATAATGCCTCAGATGTTGCTTCTGACAACGTGAAAAACAGTGGCAACATGGAAAAAAACATGGCAGTTGACACTGGCCCAGCTACCGTGTTTTTTCCCCAACAGACATTATGTTGGTCCAGGATTATAGTAGGGGTGTTGGACGGCACGATCCAAACCCCCTCCTTGAGCTGGCACAAATCCCTTGTGTCGAGTCAGTCTGCTCACAAATGCACCATAAAGCATGTTTGAACCATTCTGGAAGGAGTTAGGCTGGCCTCCGCCTCTGAGGCCCAGAGGCCCAAAGGTAAGGCTGGGCTTCCAAGGCCAGCACACGTCAGGAGGTCAAGAGGTGGAACACGGCAGGGAAAGGGTGGAACAGGGTAGAGGGAGGCAGGTAAGCCTGGGGGTTGGCAGGCCTGGGGAGGATGGAGACAGGATCTGGCCTTTGGGCCAGATCCTAACCTGCATTCCTGGCCCAGGAGGCCCCAATTTCAGCGGAGCAGCTCCAAGTAGCCCCATCAGGGCCACTGCACGCTGCCGGGGGGGGATATTTTCCCTTTTCCCTGGGTAGCATGGCAGCACCCTTGAGTTCCGGGCTGAATATGGGGCAGGTGTGTCAGCCTGCCTATTCCCTCCCAGGATTGCGCTATTATTGACTTTCCGCATGTGAAGAAAAAAAATTGACATAATTTGTGGAGAAAAAGAATAGAGATGTAATTTGGGTAGAACAGAATAGAAAACAAATGGATATTATAAGAAGGCTTGCCAGAAATTTAACTGCAAGTTAGGGTGAGATTAGAAGGGTGATGTAGGTAATTGGGATATGCTGCTTTGCTCTTGCTGTGGATTTTTTTTAGATATGTACTGAGAGATTCTTTAAATGTTTACCTGTTTGATAGTCGTGTTCGATAATCCTTAAATAAAAAATTAAAAAAAGAGGATGGATGAAAATTCAACATAATGGTTTTCGTTCAGTTCAGCTTGACATCCACCATGAAACAAAGGCAGAATTCTAATTACAGTATAGCAGATCATCTCCCTGTTTATATGTTTCTCTTTGTAGGCTGGTTGGACTGGCAATTATGACAAGGATATCACAGCAGATGACTCTGGATCACTCCCTCCTTGCTTCCATTATTGCCGAATTCTCTTGCATACAGCCCTGTTCCTTTCACTGTTCCCTCATCAAGGAAGCTCCGCAAGGAAGACGTAGCAGGTTCCCAGCCATGTTTTGCAAGCATTCCTCATTATGAAGGACGCCCCACATCTGTTTTGATCTTTCAAGCACAGCTTTGGGTTCCCTTACTAATTTTGCAAAGCTCCAGCTGCTTTCTCTTGACATTTTGGCAGCAGGAATATGGTCCAATGTTTGTCATCCATCACCATACACGATGGGGGGAAAAATACACTTCCAGGGAGTAGGGAAATGTAGAAGCTGTGCTCTCAGCTCAGGAGCCCAACAATGCAAGCTATTACAAGATTATTTGTCAATGGACATCACGACCAGCACATGGTACCCTAGGGCAGATAGCGGAGCCCAGCACCATAGCATAGCTGCTCACCACTGTGAAATCTGCGCTATTCCCTGCCACCTGATCCCCTTTAAATCCTTAATGGGCTCTCCTTTTAATTGATATAAAAGACTCCTGCCATGTTATATACGTAGTGAATAAGAGGATAGTGTGCTACCCCAAGGAGCTTCCAATTTAGAAATAGACACAGAGGCCGGCTTGACCACAGAAGGATTCTCAGAGAGCCTAGAAAGAGCCTCTTTTTGTACTGTGAAATCTGAATGACTGAAATGTTGTTTTCGGATCCTTGAGTTCTTCCTTTCTGCTTGAAGCATCATTGTAATATATCTTCTAACAAACCTTTAACAGCTCAGAAAGTGGCAATTGTAGTACAGGAGTTGTACCACATGACCTACAACATTTCTTGACATTGTTAGATTCGCAGCCCAATTCTAACTTGAGCTGGAACAGGCAGCCAGCTTGCACTGCATCATAACTAAGTAAGAGTTATGTGGGGCAAGGGAATGAATGTTCCCATGCCCTGCAGAAAGTGGCAGACAGCCCAATAGCAGCACATGTCCGAGCAGGCTGCTGTGGCCCAAATTGGGGCTGCGGGGCCCAGAAAGGGGTCTGGATCCGGCATAACTGGATATGCCAGATAACTGGATATCCCCCTACCCAGGCTGCCCTGCCCACAGGACCACCCTCTCCTGCCTTGGGCCGACTCCTCGCCACCTCTCTCCCGCCTTCTCCTTGCCCAGAAAAGGCCTTGTAAGGCAACATAAGGGCAGCTTACCTACTCCCGTCTTCAGTGCAGCAGAGTTGGCACTGCTGCCAGCATTAGCCCAGAGCCACTCACACTGGCGCCAAAGTGCCTTATGGTACTTTCATGATAGCATCAGCCCAACAGTGCGTTAGGATTGTGCCCTCAAAATTGTACTGAAGTGAAAAAAAAACTGCTGCTTTAAGCATGGATTGCATGCATTTACAGCCCTCTTGTCTGAAAAGCTCAGCTCATTACTGCTCAACTCCTGTGTCCTATTCCTCATCTCCCGCACTACACAAGGCACGTTGCACTGCTGCCTAGGCTTGCTACCTTTTTGCCATGATGGGAGCATTGTGTTTTCAACAGCTGGATGCCATGGGAGAATTCAACAGGTGCAACGTCTACCCACAGCCAGGAAAATGCTGTACCTGGTGAGGTTTTTGTCTGTAACACAGCTGCAAAAGACACAGTGCCTTTGTCAGGGTGGCAACCCTACATGCTGGTGACAAATGAGTTTACTGATCCCAACAGGTTTGTGTGAATTTACATCCTCACGAGTAGCTGAGGAACAACCCCCCTTCTATCCCCAGTCAATAGAATATAGTGTGCATATTGTGACATATCACTGTTATCAATTTTGTCTTCTAACTTTAGCATCTCTTTATCTGTAAATATTTTTAAAAATGCATTGCTTAACATACCAGAAACCTTGGCCGCTCAGCACTGAAAGAAGAGTCAAGTGCTGCAGCTTCTGCGTGTGCAAATGCAGTCTCTATTTGGGGGAGGGGCTCTCGTAGTTGTATACAGGCCCTCAACACTTACTGTAACTCTCCCACTGATTAGAAAGGGCTTCGGGTACCTGTCATTCTGAAAGTCAGGCATTCTGTCCCTGCAGCTGGTCACTGCGCTGAGCCCCTGTAGGTTCTTAACTAGGCCTTTCAAGGCATGTCCTCTCTTTCTACTTGATTTCATCCCAATCATTATTTTGGATGGCAATTCCGGTGTCTCTATTTCACTTCTTAACGCTGCAACAGGAATAATGCAATTAACCAGGAATTACTCTATCAAGCACTCTAGTTAGCATGTGAATAAGAAGAACTTCTTAACATCTCAGCCCCAGTAAGTTTGCAGAGGGCCTCATTTTTGTGAGGTGGATTTCCAGTCCCGAGATGCAGAAACATCCTGGATCCTCACATGATGACTGTCGCATGACAAAACACGTTAGTTTTCCGCATGTTTGTACATTCATCTTATTATTTTCAGTACTAAAAATACACATGCAGCTGGCTGCTCTTCTGGCACGAACTCTAGCCCTCCAGATGCTTGCGTTTGGCCTTGACAGGGAGCCTGTCTTGTAGTAGGTGTGAAGCAATAGATGAGAGAGCCCAGAGTTATCCATAACTCATACACCCAAAATACCTTCTTGCCAATTCCTTACAACATACTGTCCGGAGGCACAGGGATGTGCATATAGTTGTTGCCGAAAATAGGCAAAGTATGGTTTCTGTGGTGGGGATTGCATTTAAAAAGGCAAACAACCAGACGAGAGAGTATTAGGATCATGTTTATTTACACCTGCACAGGTGGACCAATCCTCCTGAAAAGTCAGGGAGAAAGGCAAAAAAAATATACAATACAAGCACTTTTATACCCCCCCCTCCTCTTCTCCTCCAAGTTCCTGCTTGGTTGGAAATTACATCATAGGGGCTGGGGCATAAGATACAAGGCTAATTGGGCCTTGTGACTATGCCGTGATATTCTGATAAGGGAGGGGCCCTGCTAGCTCGAACCAGCTTCCTTATCTACTGTGCAGGGCCTAGCAGTCCTGGATTATGAACGTCACAAGCGGGGCAAATCAGTGAGAACCAAATGAGAGAACAATGGAGGCAAAGAGAAAATAGTTACACACTTTTGCAGTTTGGCAGCTTAAGACAAGTGACTAAGCACAAGACTTAAGATGGCTGCGCTTTGGTAAGTTGACAACATAGTATTCCCCAATCTCCAGGGTCAGCACAAGTATGTGCTGTATGTGGCACAACAGTATGTGGCACAACATGCCAAATGCCACTTTATCTTACATGGCAATGTGCCAGCTCCCATTGACACTTCCCCTCCTCCACTTCCTGTTTTCCGGATTCAGACAAGGAAGAGGGGAGAAGATAAAATTGTTGCAGAGAGGAGAGTGGTGGTCAGTCAAGATTTTGTATGGAAGAACAGGAAGCAGGCAAAATGAAAATGTGTGACTCTTTTGACTGTCTAGTGAAGATGTTGCTCTCAAAGCACACAAGCTTACTCAGGAGTAAGTCCCACTAAGAGCAATAGAGTTTGTTCTCACAGAAATATCCATAGGACTGCAGTTTTTGAGCTGATTAATGTAATCATCTTAGCTTCCTAAACAAAAGGAAGTCACCCTGTAAGTGGCATACATAAAAAATCCAATAAGAAGTCTTGATCTGATCACTTCCACATAAACAGCTGAGCAGTGGAGTAGCTGAACAAAAAAAAAAAAAAAAGGGGGAAGAGATTGTGTGACTCAGTGATTCATATTCTGATGCAAGCTATCAAAAGCATGTTCTCAGCACCACCCATTCAAACCAGAACCACATAAAGTCTATATATATATATATATATATACACGTATATATGTAACTCATTCTACTCATAAAAATTGTGCTCTAGGCGAAACTAGCTTCTGTTTCTCTTTTCTCCACCCTTTCCCCTTGCACATATTGAACAAAGGAAAAATGTCTCATTTGAACCTTGAAAATATTGGTAGATCAGTAATTCCGGAGTGTGGTAATATAGACCATTAACATTCTGGCTAGATTCCCCAGATGGTAAGCATCAAGTGAAATTGCAATTGAATGTGACACAGGGTCACACCTCTGTTATCTCTAAGTCCCCCCCCTTTTTTTTTTTGCCAAACACTGCCTAGGAAGCTGAATTATTGAACAGATTTTTTTCTCTCTCTCTGGACAACTTTCAAGTATAAAGAATATCCCACCCCCAATTGCTTTTCCACTGATAGCAAAAACAATATAAGAGATGCTGAATGCCTCTGTCTTTTTCAAATAAGTGATGGGCCTCCGTTTGCAAAATTTTGCAATCTCTGGATAATGTGATCAAATCAGCTGGTTTCAAGAAAAGGCTGTGAATGGTTTATACACCAAATGCACAAGGGAACTGGTGTGGTGCTTAGCATGGTAGAGTGTCAGATAGCACTGGGATGATTAGAGTTCAAACCCACTGAGTGGGCTTGGAAGATTCTCTATCTGTCAGCCTGACTACTTCACAGGGTTGTTTGGAGAACAGAAAGGCGGTATCTTGCGCCATGTTGAGCTCTTTGGTGGAAAAGCAGAAAAGATGTCAGTAATAATTGTGGCGATTTATCATTGCTTGTATTGTGATGCAACTTTGTCACAACTCCTGGCCCAATTTGAAGGAGGTCTTTAAATGACATGATATGGCGAGACAATAAGGTAGAGAACATAAGAAGAACCCTACTGGATCAGGCCAAAGGCCCATTAGTCCAGCTTCCTGTATCTCACAGTGGCCCACCAGATGCCTCAGGTAGCACACAAGACAACAAGATGCCTGCATCCTGTTGCCACTCCCTTGCACCTGGCATTCTAAACTTAAACTACTTTGTGGGTCAGTGTGGTGGATGACAGTGGCATTGTGTGACTCATGCTTCTCACAAATATGATTACAAAACTGGTGAATATCTCCCTGTAGCCCATCAATATATTATACCGAAAGGAATTCCCTCCCAGGTAGTGCAGTGTCATGTGACCATGGCTTAATAAATAGCCCCTGGAAAGCAATGGCAACTGCTTTTACCTCCTAAGAGAAACACTACATTGAGATAGTAGTAGCATTAATGTTCACTCTTGAAAATGCTAGCAACAGCTGGTGCCGAAGTATTTTACATAGCAGGGAGAGGACAGAAAGGGGCAGTTTGCAGAAAGCCACTCCACTCTGCAACCTCTCAAGGTCCTTGCCAGTAAGACTAAAGCAACCAGGGGAAGCATACAACTGCAGCACAATCTCAATTTGTACAAACGAGAGAGGTTTTCTTCCTCTCCACCGACCTCTAATTTCAAGAACAATTAACAAATTTATATTCCATTCTGAAAGTACAGTTTGCTTCTAGGCAGATGACTTTTTCTATAGAAGACTAACTTTCAGAGCAGTGTAATTTGAAATGACAAAAGATGAAGACCTTTATTTAAACCATTTGGGCCCTTTTAGAAAAATGGAGCATTGAAATGAAGTGAACAGAGTCATTAATCATTGCCGCATAAGCTACACAGCTGTAATTATCATGTTCGTCCTGAATGTTGCCTTGAAAATTCATCTGTCATATGGTGAGTTTATGCAGAGGAGGAGCATTTCTCTCTCCTCTGTGCTCATCTGCAAGTGATCAGCCTTGTACAAGATTTACAACTTCAGCTATGCCTGTTAATAAGCCTGCTGCTTAAAGACGCGCTAGCTAGCTCCTTTCACAAGATTCAGTGGATTTTGTATTGCAAGTGAGAATGCAGGTCTTCCACATGTGGGAAACTGTGGGGCTATTACTTGAGAATAACTGAATGCAGTTTTATCAAAAGGGGTATCATCTCCAGAAAGAAAACACAGCATCATTGGCAAATCAAGTTTTATCATCGTGCTTTGGTGCTAGTGCACACAGAAGCCACTTATCCCACAGGCACCACATACCATGGCTCCATCCAACTGTACATGCACAGATTCAGCCACTCTGCAAGCCTGTAACCTTGGTCAAGTGGTTGCCAATTGTCACTTATCTATTTTTGGGGGGGTACAAAGGAATGGGATCCAGGTCCTTTCTTCCCCTTTGCAAATGGATTGGCGGGGACCAGCTGACTGGGATAGCTAAGAAAAACAGTACTTACTTTCCTGGCAGCTTCGTTGCTGAGATAGATTTGAGCAGCCTGCCGGGGGCATGTCAGGCCCAGGATGGGAGTTTGGATATGGCTGGTACTGGTGCAGCCCCAAACTGCCTCAATCCTTCCTCCTTCTTGGCCTCCCCACCAGCAGAAATCTGATGATGGCCAGTCTGTGTAATGTGTAAAGCCCCTACCTTCCCCCAGGACTGAAAAGTAAGTCCTAGTGTGTTTGATAAGGCTTAGTCCTTGGTAAGCATGTTTAGGATTGCAGTCTCTATATTCTCCCTACCATACTTTTTTTTTTATTTCATACAGATTGAATATCGCTTATCTGGACTTCTTGGAATAGGAAGGTGTCTGGATTTCGGATTTGTCTGGATTTCAGAATAATTGCATACATACAATGAGAAATGCTTCTTCTTGCTTTTTCCAGTGTTACCCATTTGGGTGCCTGCTGGCCTCTTTGACTTTTTTCCAACTATGTCTGTATAGGCACACGCTACAGAGCAGAGAATAGAACCGTGTTTCTCAAACTGTGGTTCAGGATCCACTTGGTGGGTTGAGACCTGATGTAGGGTGGGTTGTGGAAAGCTGGGAGCAGTCATATTGGAAGCTGCAGACCTAACTCTTGCTATATTCCTTTTGTGTGTTAACAGTTTGATTTTCAAGTGAGGTTTTTTAAATTTTGTGTTTAGTTCAGTGTCCTACTTGTGCTTTCTGTTTTGTGGTTGTGCAATTGCTACAGTCCAAGAATGCTAGTTTGCATTCCAGGAGTGTCATTTTATGATGTCACAATGACAGCACTTCTTGCTTGACGATGTCATTTCTGGCTATGACATCACTTCCAGGTTAATGACATCACTTCTGGTGGGTCCCAACACGAATGGCTTTCTAAAAACTGGGTCTTAGCTTTAAAAGTTTGAGAACCACTGAAATAGAATGTACAACCGTACATGGGAATGAGTAAAATACCTTCTTTCTACAGAAAGTTTTTTTTTTTAAAGTTTTGGACAAAAATGTCTGGATTTTAGATGTCCAGATAAGGGATAATCTATCTGTATTATCAATATATTACATACAACCACCTCAAAACACAAAACTGTAGGTCTACTACCAATTCCATTGCACTTCAGACTGGAGGAGGAGACGAGGTTAGTGCACCTGGATCCTTCTCTTCTTCCTCTTAGGCTTTCTCAGCTCTCACCCAGGGAGGATGGCGCACGTCTGTCTGCTGGCCTCTCTGACTCCGAGAGTGGTCCAAACATACTTTATGGTGTCCCTTGTGCAAGCCAAACTTTGCTGATTGAGCTTATGCTGGCCTAACTGAGTTTAGGATTGCGCCCTCTTAAAGTCCTAACCAAGTACAATAACAGGCTACCATAAAAGGGTAATTATTGACTCCTGCTCTTACAGGCACAAGAAGTGCTTCAGGGTTAAAAGAATAGAAAAGCGGAACACAGTAAGCAATGAAGTTCCTTCTGGCCATGTGGGTTTAAACAGCGGCAGGGAGAGAGAACTGGTAAATACAATTGCCATTATCAAAAGTTCCTTATTTACGATGGTTTCCGGAGCACAGAAGCAGACCAATGTGCTTCTCAATCAGATTGTCTGCCAGTGTAAAAAAGTAGCCTCTGATTGGGAAAAAAAAAAAAGGCAATTCGATTGCAAAAGCCATCTATTGAATGAGAGCACAACTGCTAGTTGCAGATGCAACTTCTGACCCCTAGTGGTTCCCACTAATCTCTGCCTCCAATTACTGTAACAAAGGCAATAAAACAGAAGTGACCATTCCGGAAAAGAGAAAAAAGGAAAAAAAAGAGGGAAGTGGTAAAAACAGTTACAAGGGGATTTTGTTGTTTGTGGCTAGAACTGGATGTGCAGGAAGGAAGCCCAGTTCCCTCCACCTTGTCCTATAAGAAACAAGATTTATTAACAGAATGTGACTTATATATGCTCTTCCCCGCTGAAAAAGGTTGGCTCCTTAAGCTGTCCTTGGACTAAAAGGGAAGAACTGGAGTGCATGTCTACATGTAGGTTGGTGTGTCCTTTGGAGGGCAATCCTATACCGGTGCTGCGCTCTTGCGCTGATCCAGTGTTGTTGCAAACGTCTGCGCCAGCGAGTCGGGCACTGGATCGGCGCCCATCACCTGTGCTGGTTGTGCAGAGGCGGATCTACAGGGAGGGCAAAGCTCTAAGTGTTGCAAGAAGCCTTACCCTGTCATGTAAATCCCTCTTCTCCCTTGCTGCTGTAGCCAGTAAGCAACGCCAAGATGTGGCTTTTCCCTGTGAGGATTGGCTAAAACGGTGCAGGAGAGGAGTGATTTCCACTGCAAGGTAAGGCTTCTTGCAAAACTTAGAGATTTGCCCTCCCTTGGATCTGCCTCTGTGCTTGTGCACTGGCCAAGGGTGTCTCAGAGGCGTGCCGAGGGCGAAATGGGGGGAAGACGGGGCGGCGATGGACAATGGCCGTTGCGCCAAATCCTAAGCCCTGTCCCCGGACAGGGTGGCCTCGATTCGGGCCGCTGCTGCAAATGTTCACCTGCGCCTGTAAATCAGCAGGCACAGATCCAAGCAGCCCCATAGGCTGGCTGGGGCTTACCCGGGTGCAAGGGGAAAACTTCCCCTTGCCCTGCACTGTGCAGCCTAAGATTGAAAGAGTAACGATTTCAATATCCACAGTACTTTACCTTAGGCTTGAAAAGCAAACATTCATCTCCCTTGGGCTGACCTTGAGGGTTGGAAATTGCTCCAGGCAGTCAGATTTAAATCTGATTTTGACCTATATGCAACGTTCTTTTGCAATGGCAACTCGAGGCCCTTACGTATAATTAACTAGTCTTACTTTGGGGGGACGAGGGGGAAAGCTTACCTCCTAAGTGCAGAGTGGTGGTGGTTGGGATAAGGCCATGTTTCACGTATACAGCTTGTTTATACACATCTTCACAAACATGCCATCAGCAGTGCTGCAGTTTTCCTGTGCCCAGAATACAATCACTCCCTTCATAGAAGGTTCTTGTGCTGGTTTTGTCTACAAAAGTCTTCTTGTCGCCTATTATAAAATAGTTGGAATTATAATACTGCTTCTACCAATGTTTTATGATTTTATTTCTTTTACCCTTCCCGCATTTGATGGTCTGCTCATGTTGCGCTTTATGGTTGGAACCAAGCTTAAGGAATGATAGATCCAAAACACTCAGTGATTTTGACAGTGTCGAAACTCCCATCACAAGTTGACTCACTGGTAATACAGCCTTGTGTTTGGGGGTCCTTTAGATGATCTTAGCCACACAGGAGCTGCTTATCCATAGGTAGGCCCCATGCATGAATTCTGTGTAAAAGACACAGGTGATTGCCCACCAGCACCCAGATTTATGACGAGTCATTTAAATTGTCTGTCACCTGTGCAGGAGCCACTCATAGATAAGCAGCTCTCACACAGCTGGGACAATGAATGGCTCAGGCACATCCAGGATGTTCAGGTGGTGGGAGTGACCAGAGGTGCCTTCAACTCAATTCTACCCATGGAGGTATAAGAGGACCTCAGAAACATACAGCCAAATCCAACCAAAATCCGACCAAAGTGCAGTGATGTAATGGCACTGGCATGGTTATGTTGCAGCCCATGGGGGATTTTGGGCTGATGAGTGTCTCCTTGGGGTAATTTGTCCTGTTGCCCAGCAGCTTCAATGGGTCAACTTGGACCCATTATCGCTGGTGCTATCCCTCTTTCCCCCAGCAAGGCATCTTTTCCAGTGGCTGCTACTAGTATCACTTTTGCATCTTCGTGAGCTCTTTGGGAAATTTTATTTATGTATGTACTTAAATTGCTTTGTGAATTACTGGGTAATTTACTGGGTAATTTACATGCTTCCTTGAAGACAGTTTCGCTAAAAGACAGTTTCACTGGAAGGTGTCCTTGCATTTTTTATTTATATACCGCTTTTCAACAAAAAGTTCATAAAGCGGTTTAAAGGCAAAAAAATAAAGTTAAATGGTTCCCTGTCCCACAAGGGCTCACAATCTTAAAAAAATGCAGGACACCATCAGCAACAGCCACTAGAAAAGACACTGTGCTGGGTGAAGAGGGACTGCTCTTCCTCCCCCTGCTCAATGTAAGAGGAACACCACTTGAAAAAGTGCCTCTTGCCCAGTTAGCAGGGGTTATCTGATGATGATGATGATGAACTTTCCTTTACAGAACGGTAGTAAGAGAAACATCCAGTTGCTGCATGCAACACAGTTCGTCCCATTTAGCTGCCCAAATTAATCTCAATGGCACCAGCCACCACTGCTTCCTTATCCTAACTAATTAAAAGTAAACAGTCTGAGACAACTAAGTACAGTGGAGCAAGAGTGTGCCCTCATTTCAGTTCACGTGTTAAGGCTGGCCTGTGCTGGCCACTTATGCGAACCCACCTTTTTGTCAATTGCTGTGACAAAATAGTGAGCAGGGCTTTAGGAAGTATGTCCGTGAGAAGATTTCAGTAAACCTATTGCCTCTGGGTCAATAACGCTTGGGCAACTGGCAAACTGGGTAATTTACATGCTTCCTTGAAGACAGTTTTGCTGAAAGACAGTTTCACTGGAAGGTGTCCTCGCATAAGCAGACGCTCACCTTGCACTTTGTGAACATTTATACCTTTTAGGTACTGGACAAGGACAATCCTGACTGAAGAACTAGGCTGGTGAACTTTTGAAAATGCATTATATTAACCTTAGTCATTGATCTACAAGTATAGGGGATCTGATCCAGAGGATTGATATGTTAATATCTGCTTATCCCATATCTGGTGATGCATTATAGGTGTTTTCCAGTGCTATGTAGTCATTAAGAAGCAAAATAATTGGGAACTGGGAACTGGTACTCCAGAGGAACTTATATTGTTCATAGCAATTATTTGGATTGTGAAATGGTTTTGTACGTTGTACGTTTTGTACGTCCAAGTCCAAAATTGGACTGGTGGAAAGGATGAAACAAACGACACTGTCCCAGGTTTTATTGTACCCAACTGAAAGAAAAATTTGCCCAGGTTCCTGATCTAGTTCCTCTGCTCACTTCCTAAAAAGGAAGCAGGAATCAAGCAGGCGTGCTGGGCAATCCTCCATGTGGTTTCCATGATGTTGTATGCAGAGTAGCAGTGCGCATTGCTCCGCTCCGTGGTAGTGAAGAGGCCACCTGATTGCTCCATCTTGCCTTTTCCAGGAAAGGGAACGTGACTTCCTATCACAATCATCATTGTAGCTTCCCTGCCACCGTTTCCTCCACATATCTTAAAGGCTTGGCCTGCCTCTTCTGAAAACCATGTCAACAAAACATTCAATTTAGGAAGACAACAGTCCAATGCTTCCTCGCTACTTGTTAGTTTGGTTTGTGTAAAGCCAAAGTCAGCAAGAGATAGCATAACATAGCAGCTGAGCTGTGAATCAGGACAGCTTGTGGGTCAAAATTTGCTTCTACCCTGAATTCATTAGGTAGCCAGGCAGACCAATCCTGAGCTGCCTGGTTCACGTAGGAGCAGTGGTAGCAAAATGGCTACTGCTGTATCCCACAGGATCCACAGAAGCCTCTGGGGTCTCCATGGGGGAAGGGGACATTTGTCCCCTGCCCCCTGGGGAAAGCCCTGTCCTCTGCAATGGAACTGCTTGAATATTGCCAGCTATTTTGCCAGTGGAGAATTGAGCAGCCCTGTGTCAGCCTGTCCAGCCTGGGGTAGGGTATTGGATCTGATGGTGGAAGCCACCATAACGTCCCATTCCTGCATGGGCCTGATAACTCCCCTCCCTTTGCCCAGTTTCTCCCCCTCCCCACCTTCCCCATGCCCCCCAAACACTGGCTCTGCTGGAGGGCCTGCAGCCCTTCCTTGTGGCACTGAGGCCGGGCGCTTACTACCTCCAGCACTCCCTTTTCTCTGAGTGTCACAAACATGCTTTACAGCACATCTGCTACACTTTTAGCCGGTGATACACTTGTACTGCCATCAATAAGGCCCTTTGAGTTGGACCCTTAGGCATGCCACTTCCTCTCAGCCTCAGCAACCCGCTATGACTTGGGGATCATCCTACTGTCCTGCTCTACAAGGCTGTTGTAAGGAATTCTGAGATATGCATGCGAAGTGTTTTGAAGCTTATAGCAAGGGTCTTATTAACTTTATCGTCTTCTGCATTCAGAAAGAAGACTAAAATAAAAGTTGCATCGGCATATGGTCTGCAGAAGTGTTGGATGTGGTACTGTTGAGGAGCTGCATGTGCCTTTTCATTGCTCCCTTAAGACCCATTTTGGAGTTTCCTCCCAGCACAGCAAACTCTTTCCACATACCCACAAAGAGGCACCAAGAGGGCTCTTAGTTAAGCACTTTCCTCCAGTGTCAGAAGAACTCGTGATCATCTGCTCTGGTAACAAGACTTTCTATTCAGCTGCAGTAGAAGAAGCTGTTTTACTTGCTGAGCAGGGCTGATAATCCTCCTAATGGGAGGCAATGATGCAGACTGATATAAGTGTCAAGATCAACCTGGCCTACTGCATTCGCAGCACTTCTAGGAGAAGTGAGAATCCTGCCAAGGGGATTTATGTCACTGCTGAACCAGAGCCACAATTAACCCAGGTCCAGGGGAGGTCAACCTTCCCTGCTCATCTTTTAGCTGAGGCGCATCTGTCCCAAACCCAAGGGGAGCCATTGAGTTATCCCCAAATCACACTGATTCTCTGTGAAGTTACTTTGGATATTCCTTTGGCCACATGGACAAACAGTTCACACTTATTCAGTTCTGAATTGAATAAATTATATGGTATAATTTGCCACTGAGCCGAGTGAAACTGAAAAACGGAACTTCAAATTGGGGTGAACGCAACCAACCCCTCATGTTATATTCTTGCACTCATAAATGGTTTGATGACATTAGCATCATTACTTTACATTAAAACGAACAAAAGAAACCCGCATCAGCATATTGTGATGATTCCAGTTTCTTACATAAAATTAAGAACTTTTCTCCAGGGCTGGTGCCAAGTTGGACACCTACACATCCAGTGGACCAATAGGCTAAGGGAAGCAGCTCCTCCTGTCTTCCCATCGGCCAATGAGGGTGGCTGCTAGAGGCCCCATGATAATGCAAGAGACTTGGGGAATGTTCTTAGTTGTAGATGGGGGTTCTGGGAGCAGTTATGACTTTAGTTTCTTGGCTGATCTGTACCAAGAGGGAAGGTGGATTCAGGGCCTATGTCAAACAGAACATTGTCAACTTGGCACTGCTCCTGAACTCATTTTGTAAGGTCAAATGAGAGTTTGAGATGTGCCTGATTTGGAGCTTCAGCACAAAACTACAACTATAGGGAGCAATACTTACTCCCAAGCATGCTGCATGAAGTATTGCATGACTTTCCTTCCGGTAAATTGAACCACCTCTACTGACCACACACTTTCTGCATCCTGCTTAAGAACATAAGAGGAGCCCTGCTGGATCAGACCAAAGGTCCATCTAGTCCAGCTTCCTGTATCTCACAGTGGCCCACCAGATGCCTCAGGAAGCACACAAGATAACAAGATATTTGCATCAAGTTGCCACTCCCTTGCACCTGACATTTTGAGGTAGCCTACATTTAAAACCAGGAGGTTGCACATACCTATCACAGTTTGTAACCTGTGATTGACTTTTCTTCTAGAAATCTGTCCAATCCCCTTTTAAAGGCATCCAAGCCAGATGCCATCACCACACCCTGTGGCAAGGAGTTCCACAGACAAACTGCATACCAGGAAAAGAAATATTTTCTTTTGTCTGTTCTAACTATCTTGACACTCAATTTTAGTGGATGTCCCCTGGTTATCGTGTTGTGTGAGAGGATATGCCCAGCTTTGAGATCAGTATGTGCTATGCATTTATTCCATTTCGTTTGTTAGGATTAGATGACCTGAGTCACCATATCAAAAAACCCAAACCACACACACACACACACACACACCCATAAGGACATGCCTGTATAGATAATTACATAGACACAAACAGCCTCTCTAGAAATTGGTGTCACAAGTCTGTCTCAGAGAGGGATTTGTTTCAAAACTGTAGACATCTTTCAATAACTTTCAAACCTGATCTTCTGCTTAGTCGTATAATCTTTTCATTAACTGAACTCAGGAAGGGCCTGAGGCCTACGTAAGCAGGGCTGGCCCAAGGCATTCTGCTGCCTGAGGCCAAGGATGAGACGGCACTCCCTCCCCTTTGCACAAACTTGACACCATAAAATCCAATTGTATTTTTAAAACACCCTGACAACACAGGATCACGTGTTTCCCCCTCCCAGTTCAGCAGCACAAAGACGTGTCGCCAACAAATGGGTTTCTTTGTATTTTAAGACTTTTCTTTCATTTGAAAGAAGAGTTGCACAAGTTATTAATCGGCAGAGAATGATGAACAGATTGCACCAAAGTGAGCAACAATATTCTCAATTGCCATTTAAATTCAAGATATTCTTAGGAGCCCCATGCATGAGCAGGGTGACCAGATGCCATAACCACAAAGGAGGACACAGCACCCCAAAATGTAGGACATTCAAGAAAATGTAGGACGTTACAAAATAAAAGCGAAAAACACTTGTATGAATTGATTTGGTGGGTGTCTTGTCCTCCTTCAATGCAACCCAAGAAATGAAGGAACAAAGAACAATCATGCGAACAAGTGATGTGGGCAGCCCCTCTTGACCTGACGCCCCCTGTCTGTCTTGAAATGTAGGACATTTTGAAATTTACCCAGGACAGAAGGTTGAAATGTAGGGCATGTCCTGGAAAAAAGGAGAACGTCTGGTCACCCTATCCATGAGCCACTTGTCTTTGTAAAAACTGAAGATTTATGGAAGTAAAAATGCAAGTATTTTGCAAGTTTCAAAGTAACTAGTGGAACTGAGTAGCTTATTGACATTTCAGTACCCTGCCATTCCTGCAAGTGCCATGGACTTGGTTGTAGGTTTATATAAATTGCAAAATTTCATTGTAGGTGTTGGGATACTGAAGGAACTTCCTGGAAATTTACAGGCCTGATTGGGGAAAGGCCTAACACTAGACCGACTCAGGGGGTAAAGCGCTGAGTCATTCAGGCCTAGCAGACCAGTAGTAAAGTGCTGAGTTATTTTGACTCAGCTTCAACCTGGGGATGAGATCATCTGATCTCTGTCTGGATGCTGGGGACTATTTAATCAAGACCAGAAACACCTGTGGTTAGTTGCTGGAGATGTAAGTGTTGCTGTTGGAGGAGCTTTGCTGTACCTGTTTGCTGTTCTTTGCTGCAAGAAGCTTTCTTCTGAGAATACAGAAGTTCTTGCTACCGTATTCTCCATTGTCTGAGTGATTCCTTGCTGGAGCTCTGCAACCTTGAAGCCTTTCCAAGCCTCACAGCTGCAAGCTGCTTCTACGCTATCATCAGTACGTTTATGCAAATGACAATAAAGTATCTTGTATCTTATATATAACGCAAACACAGAAGACGTCACCTGTAGATTGTGCTGTGAGAACTCATGTATTAGGCCATGCTATTGCTGTGGAACATAAATGTTTGGCAAACATGTCTGAGGGTGCAACCCAAAGCTGCACTGGAACAGTGAGGCCAGTGGGCCTGTGCTGTATCCAGCACAGCTTTAGAGTGCTCTGGAGCCTTCCCGGGGCAAGGGCACATTCGCACCCTTACCCCAGGGGATGCTCCAGCCTCCCCTATGGGTTCCTGGGATCTGCGCCTGCTGTAGAGCTGGCGCAGAGCCGAGGATGCTGCTCAGCTCAAATAGGGACCGCGCAGCCTGGGGACGGAGGCTTGGATGAGGCTCAACAGCCTCATCCCATATCCGCCCCCCCTCCCCGGCTGGCACGCCTCCTGGCCCGTCCACCCCCACCCAGTTCCTCTCTCCTGCCCGCCCTCCATACACCCAGATCCACTCTTGTGCCAGCCAAGTTTGGCTGGAACCTGAGGAGCACAGGGTACCCTTGGGCCAACACTACTGCTAGTGTCGGCCCAATGGCACTAGCGCCAATGTGAGGGGGCAGGTTGGCCGACGCAAGCATCTGAGCAGATCTGACAACCTACTGCATTACTCATGAACATGGACTAGGCAGGCAAAATATAACTAGTGTCATAAAATCCAAAAGAGAAAGAATTAAACAAAATGGGGGAAAGTATTGTCAGTACATGCCTGGGTGACAAAGGTGCTTAAGAACAAAGGATGCTGCTGCAGGAGGAAGTCCCAACAGCTTTGGGCTGCTCAGCCCGCACAGAGCTTTTTGGTGGAGAGTTAGAAGCAGTATAATTTTTCCATGTAAACATTTTAAGGACCATGCAGAGCCCCACTGTTGCTGCAAGCGGGCAGCTGCAGAGCGCTTGATGATGACATCATCATCAAGCTTTGGAGAGCTATGAAGGAAGCTCCAAGAGGCTGAGCTGCACAGCTGTGCAGCAAAGAGGGAACAGTGGTTCGGAAGTGTCAAAAAATCAGGAAAGAAACAGGGTTAGAAACAGGCCATTCATCACAGGAGGTGAGGAAGGAAGAGCCAAGCAAAAGGAGAATCAAACATAAGAACCTAAGAAGAGCCCTGCTGGATCAGGCCAAAGGCCCATCTAGTCCAGCTTCCTGTATCTCACAGCGGCCCACCAGGTGCCCCAGGGAGGCACGAGACAATAAGATGCCTTGTTGCCACTCCCTTGCACTCCCTTGCATCCTGTTGCCACTCCCTTGCACCCGGTACCAGTAGCCCACCACCTTTGTAAGGAGGTTGCACAATCCATCATTGCCTATCGCCCACGATGGACCTTTCCTCCAGAAATCCGACCAATCCCCTCTTAAAGGCATCAAGACCAGATGCCATCACCACCTCCTGTGGCAAGGAATCAAGCCAGGAGGGAAGGAGGATCTGCTTGCTCTGGGAGATTATCTCGGGCCTTCTCCAGTTGCTCTTGTGCGGGAGGAGTAAAAGCTGTTGCAAGTCTGGGAGATGCCAAAGAGGAGCCAATGCTCACTGCCCCAATGGCTTCCCTCTCCCAGGCTGCTATTGGCCTCATTGCTGCTCAGCTGACTTGCTTACCTGTGCAGAGCTGCCAGCTGGTCAGGCAAGCAGGCAGCAGCATTATTGTTCAGCAGGAACAATAGTCAGAAGCCTCAATAAGGGCACCACTCCATTCGACAGTTTCAACTCATGCCACAGTCAGTCCAGCCCTGTGACAATTACGTGCCCCAGACATTCACTGCCACCACTTGCTACCTCACCAGGTTGTCATGGTCTTGTCAAAAGCCTATTGGGGTGCAATTCTAACCTGGAGTTATGCTGGCACAAGACACTTGTGCTGGCCCAGGAATGTTGCAAACACACAGTAAAGTGCATTGCACTCTTGGAGTCAGAGAGGATGGCACATGTCCGTGTGCCAGCCTCCCTGACTCCTAGAGTGTTGCAAACACACGTTCCAGTGACTTGTGCCAGCTTAACTCTGGGTTAGGATTGCAAGTTCTACCCGTCCCTTATCAGCAAAAAAGTGTTGTGGAGGAGAGTTTCCTGAAACTAACGAATCCTTCAAAAAGCAGCACATCAGGATATTATAAATGAATCCTCATCTATATGTGTCAAAGAACATGAGATTGGGAAGAAAAACAAGGCCTTGCTCAGGCAGGGGCTTCAACAACCTAGAAAAGTGTCAATAATTGCATCTATTGCAGTTGCAGAAGTTGCATGATGGGATGCTGGTGAATGGCTGGTCCAGTACACGCCATTCCTTCCTACTACGAAAGATTGGCTGAGGCAGAGGCAGGAAGGAGACCAATCAGCACCACAGGGCCTGCTTATCAGACCAATTTGCCACAGACACAACTACGCCAGACCATGTAAAGTTCACATGCGAAAAATGCCACGTTTATCAACGCAGTGCGTCTGCTTTTCTATTTTGTTCGGACATTTGGCAGCAGGAACTGGCTGTAAACTGCAATGCAAACAAAAGAAATCAACTATCTTGTGCTGTGAAATGGACATCCAAATGCTTCATCGCCACTGGCTTTTTGCGAAATGTTCACGTGACGGGCCAGCATGTCATATCAAAAGCAAAATGCAAAGGATCTCCTGGCTGAATAAGGCTGTGTTACGGACAGGAACAACACGCACAACCAGTCTGGGCCGTGGCAGACATCAAAGGGTCAGATCCTGGCATTTTTTGCTTTGACTTGCTCCAGAAGGTTATGAGCACTCGGAAAGCACCTGTCACGCATGGCTCAACAGTAGCTGCTCAGAAATGAAACAGGCTCTGTCAAAACACAACAGCCTCCTTGGCTCCCAGCTGCTTCCTCAATATGGTTTCAGGAATCATCTGTGGTAGCTGTTAAGTGGCGGTGGAGGAGGGGAGGAGAAGGGAGGGAGACACAGAATAGGCACTACAGTACACAGAACCCGTCAAATGATTAGTGTGTGTTAATATTGTTTGGAAGAGCCTTTTCTTCCTCTCTTACATGCTTATGATGTCTCAGAGTTCATACGTATCTGGGGCTGGGTGTCTGAGCTCAAATATAAACCCAAATACCTAGTGCATAGTGGCTGGTGGCTTACATGCAGAAAGTCCCACATTCACTTTCTGGCAGCATCTCCAGGTAAGGCAGGAAAATACCTCCAGTCTGGAGTCCTGGAGAGTTGCTACCGATCAGTGCAGACTCAGCTAAACAGACCAAAGGTTTAACTCAGGTGTCAGTCACTTCCTGTAACTTACAGGAAGTTATTGGATTAACTTCAAGGTATCATGATGAACACTAGCTTGGGTAGCTTTAAAAGGGGATTGGACCAAGTCATGGATCAAGGCTACTATCATGGCGGCTATGTGCTCTTGTCAAGTTCAGAGGCAGAATTGCGCCAAATGCCAGTTGCAGGAGAGAGATGGTGGCACGATAATGTGCCTCTGTGTCTATTTGTGGTTTCCCAGTGGCTGCTGGTGGGCCACTGAGGGAAACAGGATGCTGGGCTAGAGGGACATTTGATCTGATCACACAGGGCTTTTCTTATGTTAGAATGTTTACAGAATAGACCAGTTTCTGTGAGGGAAGTAACAGCTCTTCCTGTTCCTATGGCCTGGGAAAAGTGTCAATAGGCATATGAACCAAAAAGTAATGGTGGGCGGTCAGATAATTAGGCAAGCAGAAACGCAAATGTTCTCTTGAGTCTTTGGGACTTCAACTCTTTGTGCACAATGTGTATGTGTGACGTTTTGTACTATTATAAACAGGGATTCAGGCGTTGGATTTTAATCCTGGAAAATGAACATGGATATTACTAAAATCTAAAGAGCTGCATAACCAAGTCTGCATCATGTGACAGTGGAACCTAGAATTTCTGGTTCCCAAAGAACAACCTCTGCACTTTATGGAAAACCCCTTTTGAGAATCAGAAGGAATGAATGGGCTCCGTTTTACCAAAGGAAAACTAAAACATATTGTACATATTGTAGTCTTTGGGGTGCACCTGAAGCAGCTTTCTAGCTTTCTATTCTTATGTAATACATTTTCACCAACGATCTGCCACCTAGCACAAATTAGGCAAATAACACTAGCAATTAAATGGACAATATTGTATTTATTGCACAAAGTTCCCCTAAAATTGGGAATGGTTATTATTATAATACAAGTGCACATCTTGGGAAATATATATATACAAAAAAACAAAAGGTAACAAGTATGTACATTTTGCCCAGCATATTACACATACCACCATCTAAATAATTTAGAGAACAGTGGGAAACAAAATAAACAAAACCCTCATGAAATGTCTTATCTTAACAAGAAGGGGTTTTTAAAAGTCATGATTTAAAATCCAGCTTGGGGGGTGGTTTCATTTTTTGTTTGGCAGCTTTGCATTTGCCAACTGCAATAGAAAGAAATTTGCTCGCATGTATGTGTAATACACTTTAAAAATTTCAGCCTTAAAATTAAGACATATTAATGAATGATGGGAATATTGCAAAATCCAGAAGATTAGTTTTGTATATACATTGTTCTGAAAAGCATGACACATTAAGAGGTCAACACTACAGTGCTGTTATAGTTCCCTTTGAAAAAAACCACAGTATGTACCACAATTTTGCATGTACCATAAAACAAGTATCAGTCACAGGAAAGCATGCCATCATGCTACAATGTCTTTTGCACAGTAATCATTCCAGCAATACCATTAGGATGAGCATCAAAATATTGGCTTTGTAAAAAACAAAAAAAAAAGAAACTTGCTTGGGAGGATGAGGTGGTGGGGTCTGGGTATCTAATGCCTTTAGAAGACAATGCTTAGCATCGCTTTGGTAACTGATCTTATCAAGCTGCTTTGCTGATCCTATGAGCCACTGCCCTGGTAAAATGTGTGTACAGTAGGGATACTAAGACAGCCTGGAAATGGATGGGGGAACAGTTGGGATGGAGGGCTGCATATGACTCAGCAACATGCCTTTTAAAAAGTTTCTTTTACCACCATGGAACACAGTAACTCTAGCGCAATGCCTGGTAAGTCTTTTGCTATGGCAAGCCATTTCAATGGGGAGGGGCCATTCCTCAATAGTAAAAAACATGACCAAAAACATTTCGCATGACCATTTCTGGCATTTCTACTTAAATGACTCATATCCAAGTCTCAGCCTGAGACACTTCTAGTTTGACAGTATTACATGGATCAATGGTTTGATTCAATATATGGGAATACACTATATGTACAACTTTGACAGACATCATACTAGGACACTCTCCATCTACCTGCATTGTTCAGAAGTCTCTGCGGCAATGTCAGCACAAGCCCCCCTCTGCATGGCACAGCTATAAGTTCAAGGTTCACAGCAGCAGTCTACTGTCCACTCATTCCAGGCCACAGCTGGAAGACTTACTATATTTTACTATAAAAATTTATACGGTTTTTTGATTGTAGCAATAATTTGGAAAATAAGAAGCAAAGTGGCAAAAAGCATCTTATTAAGACCAAGCTACGCAAGACAAGAACAGTAATATATCTTTAAATGTGGGTTGATTCATTGTGTAAAGCAGGAAAGGTAATTTAGATGGCCAAAGCATTGTGCAGATGTATAGTGTTGAACCTTCACCCCAACCTTTGCTTTTACCCCAGTTATTTTTCTCCCAGTACTGGAGCACAGTATGGGATAAAAGCAATGTTCCTATGTCATTTAAACAGGCCTTCAGGCATTACATGGGAATGGGGCAGGCCCACATGAAGGTATATTGTCATGTGTTGCTGGGGCCCTATGGCCTATAGGCTTATGCATACCTATCTGGGCATAAGACCTAACACAGTGGGAATGACTTCTGAGTGACACATATAAGATTGTGCTGGATGGATTTATTCAAAATTACACCAACATTTTAAAGAACAAAACACAGAGGACCATCTTTGAATTCATTTACTAAGGGCTTTCTCTCTAAGCATTCCAATGTAGAGGACACAAAAGCAAATGCAGTAGTTTTATTGACATGAGGATGCAATCCTGTAACTGCCTGCAAGACTTCTAAGTTCAACAGAAGTCAGCAGGGCATGTAACTGAATTGCCATCTTCACCTGCACAATTAGCAAATGGTTAAGAGCTTTGCTGAATCAACATAGGAATGCTTGGGATCCTCTGTTGCTAAAATTTCGAGGAAGAAAGTATGCAAAATATTCATAACCTAAGAACAAAAGAAGAGCCCTACAAGATCAGGCCAAAGGCCCATCTAGTCCAGCTTCCTGTATCTCACAGCAGCCCCACCAGGTGCCCTAGGGAGGCATGAGACAACAAGATGCTTGGATCCTGTTGTCACTCCTTTGCACCCGGTACTCTGAAGTAGCCTACTACTAATGTAAGGAGGTTGCACAATCCATCATGGCCTATATTCAAGATGATGATTTTTAATATAGCTTATTTTTTGATAAAAATAGGCTAAACTTATTTTAATGTATCTTATTTTAGGTTCAAGCAAGAGCCACCATATAAGTATATGTAGGACTACTCCTACTGCCAGCCAACTACAGAAACAGACAGCACTCTATGTGCTTGCCGAGTACGGCAATAGGGAAAGGGCTCTTGGTCACAACTATTAGCTGCAACCCCATATGTAACAAAAATTCCATTACAAGGCAACTGACAGAGTTTACAACTATTTAACTGCATGACCGATTGCAGCAGTTTGAAAACTTTTAAGTGCCATGAAATCAGAGTTCTCATATTGAATCCGATGTCTTTGACATTTGCTAGCTAGAGAAATGGCCGCACTAGCCTTTATATCTATGGGAGTAGTTAGTTTAGTTTATATTAGGGAATATAGCCAGTGGTGAAATTCAGCCAGTTCTCACCTATTCTGCAGAACCAGTTGCTAATTTTAGGTTGGGAGAGGGAAGAAAGGCAGTGGCCGCCCTGAAGGACATAGAACCGGTTGTTAATTTATTTGAATCCCACCACTGAATATAGCCTTCATATCCATGGTGAAATGACCTATGAAATGTAGAACTCTAGACTTTAATTTGTAACATACAGTGAGTGAAACATGAAGAGATGCTGGATGAGAGAAGGCCTTTCATGCAGTGTCCAGAACAATGTTCAGGGCATCATCTACTGTAGGACAGTGACTGTATGTATTTCTTTGTAACTGATGGTCTCTCATCAGCAAACTTTACTTTTATTGTTTCATCAAGGACAAGATGGGCATAAGGAGGCAGGGGGAAATACTGCACTGGAACAAGTACTACTTTTCTTTTTGCATTTAATCCAACTGATGGCAAATGGGTTAGAAAACCCATTTTCAACCACTGTGCTGTGGCACACTGGAGTGCCACAAGTGGTCCATAGGTGTACGGCGGGAATTCGGGGGAAGATTATTTATTAAAAGGGCCAATGGGGGATGTGAGCCCTCATTGGTAGCATGGTGTGCCTTATCAATTGCCAAAAAAAGATAGTGTGCCTTGACTATTTTAGTACCTTCTCAGTGTGCCATGAGAATTGCTGGGTTAGAAGATAATTGCTGGGTTAGAAGAAAAACTGAGAACACAAGCGTAGCTTGTCTAAACTGATGCTGATGAGGATGTTAAATGAGGGTGGAAAAGGGCCCAGCAATTTACCTGCAATTTACCTGAGAAATTAAGGGTAGAATTTCCACCCTCAATATTATTTTCATTCCTACACCAGTCTTGATTCTTTTCAATTTCCTTCTTTCATAGTAACTGCCTGAAATCTGTAAAGCTAATGAAATCAATTCATCGAAAAGTAGACTGAATTGTGTGCTGAATTTAAGAGACTGGAGCGGACAGCAGGAGAGACTTTATGGCAGACAGTAGGAGAGACTTTATCCCTGTTGTGGTCCTGATACCAATCATGCCCCACCACACCATCTTAAATAAGAAGAAAGCTTCCATTGGCTCTCAGTGGGAGGGGGGAGAAGTTTTAAAGTCACCCTAACCTCCTTTTAAAGTTCTGTTCAGTTTTGCACTACCCCAGCCATTATTCAAAGCCATCAGGCCATGCTACAAATTTCACATGATGTCTGACTGGACCCTTTGTGAAATCAATGGTATTCAAGCACATAATCAAGTATTTAAATCTTCCAGATGTCAAAGCTAATTAAGCAGTCTTAACTTTTTTGTATTGCATCCAAAATAGGGGCAAGATCAAGGTGAAAAATATCCCTACTAACTGTTCAAAGCCAACAGGAACAATATATTGCAAATTTCAGTCAGTATCCTCTTTTTCAGCCCAAATTTTGCTTTCACAGACTCCTTAGACAAAAGCGTCAACATCAGAGTAAAATCCAAAGCAGAACATCAGGTACATGCCCAATCTTAAGGAGACACAATACCCTTTTTTTTGGCTCCCAGGCTTCTGCGCCAGAGAAAAATGGCTACAAATATATTTCTGAGCCCAGTACTATTAGTAGGATATGTTTCTACCCCACCTCCATTTAATTTCTCCCCCCCCCAAAAAAAATACATTTAGCACTTAACTGCTAGCACAGAAGTAGTTGAATTACTATAAACAACTGCAGCTTGATAATTATTTTAAATGCTCTCCTAATTGGTACCAAATAGCCAGTTGGTTCTGCCCTCTTGTACAAGCAGTAACAGCACTGTGTATGGTTATGAAGCAGTTCCTCCTCCTTGAACTCTTGCCTTATAACAGTGTGTAGTTATATGCATTTTGGCAGTTACTGTCCAAGCCACTTACAATCTTTCAAGCTCTAGCGTCTTCTCTAGTGATCCGACTCTCTGGTCTAATTTTTATTTCCTTTAAAAAAAAATAAAAATAAAAAATGAATGGCCAAGAAAGGAGAGGGAAAACGACTCCGTCTGTTTGCACAATACGTATTCAGTTCCAGAGGCACATGGTCAGCTCAGGAAGCTGTTCAGTTCATTTGCCTGCAGGCAAGACGGAGTCCGGACAAGGGTAGTTCATGTCTGCTTCCTTGTCTTTCCTTTTATAAAAAGAAAGTTATTGTCTTTTGCCCTTTGGTATTTTAGAGCAGAATCTGGGCAACATATGGCGAGTGAGTGCTTGCTACAGCTGCCAGCAAAGGAAGGTCACTGGATTCAATCCTAAAAGAAAAAAAACAGACAGGGATTTCAAGCCAAGACTCAATGTTCTGAGTTTCTTACTAAGGTTTAGTAGCATTTTTCCCCTGCCAAGGCACCTGCATAGAGACTATTAAAACATCAACAGCCAAGTACCTTTTAAAAGCCTTTGATCTGTCAGGTATTCCAATTATATTGCAGTTAACCATATGCATTTTAGTAATTAAATCCCATACTTGTCTGTTCATAAACACACGTGATCTGGGTTTTGTCACAAGTGGCAATTGCTCTAGACCAGTCTGGCGACAGGTCGGCATTACTACAGACTTAATTGCTTCCAGCTTTCTTGGGAACCAGAGCTGAATGAAGGGAATGAGAAAATTCCAATACATTCAAATGAATTTTAGATAAGACCTTTGAGTTTAAATTTAGAATGCATGAATCTAGGTGTGATTAAATAAGGTCCAAACTGAGAAGGAAACATAAGCCCAGGGGCGGAGGAAGGGTGTAGCAAGGGGTGGCAGGAGCCATGGGCGCCAGCAACGGCAGGGCGCCATTGCACGGACTAACCTGCGTGGTTTTGGCCCACCCTCCCTCCCTCGTGTCCGTTTCGCTCCAAAATCGAGCTATTCCGGGCGCAGGGAGGCATGGCTGGGCAACGCACGGGGGCTGGGCAATGTGCTGGGGGCGCGGTTTCATCACCCTGCCATGGGCACACTCGGGGCTCCGTTCATTTCTGCATAAGCCTCGACAGAGTATAGTTTTTATCACCCTAAATTTATATGGGTTTTTATATACATGTTGCTTTCTGTCCATATGTCAGGGACAAAAGAGGAAGAGAATTTGTGTCTCCAGAAGTTTGCCCAAAATTTACCATGCAGTCTGTTGCTGCTGCTCTCAGAGCACATAGTCTCCATGCCTAAAGACTATAAAAATACTTGTTGTCTATGGAAGAAGGTTCATTTTTTAACCAGTCCAGCAGTGGCTGATCTTGGAGCCCTGCCTCTTCCTGCTTCTTGTAGATAGGAACAAGCTACACCTAAGTGGGTCTGTTAAAATTTGAGACTTATAGCCCAATCTTATGCACATTTTTTCAGTAGTAAGTTCAAAAGGATTTACTTGCAAATACCTAGGATCGCAACTCTAGTCTGTACTCCTAAATACAGCTGGATATCTGAGACTTATTTATTGTCATCAGCAAACATCAGAGTGTTGATGTAAAGCGTTTCATATTCATTTTGAACCATTTTGCAACTTACCCTAAGCACTAGGGAAACAGTCGGATACATTTGAAATCAAAAGCTTGTTTTCCAAAATAGAGTCTTACTGATGATATGTTTGGGTAAATTCAGTTATCTTGTATGGACAACATCTGATATCTGAATCTGAATCATCCTATAGCAGCATCTACTAGAACAGGCTGCATATCTAGAATAAACTTAAAGGCATATGCAAGTGTAGAAGATAGCAAAGCCATATTAAAATAAGGTTGTACCCCAGTACTACTCCTAGTTCCTTCACATGAACTCGCATCTGGCCTTTGAGATATTCAGACAACATTTTGCTCTTGAAATACAGCTCCTGCAGACGATCTTCCAGGTGCATAACACACTGGGAAGCAAACAGAAACAATGATGTCAGAAACAACAAAGTAGACTATTTTCCAGGAAAAGGCAACAGAGGAGCAAATTATAATCCAGCCAACCATCTTGCCTTTTTTTAGGAACATCAGAGTAAATATTTGAATTTGCTTCCTAGTGAAATATGTGTAGTTTCTTTTGTGAAAATAAACTAGTACAGGACTATGTATATACAGGAATGAACTCACTGCAAGGAGAGGAGATTCAGAGTGCAATTCTAACCTGGAGTTACTCTGATATGGATTTGGATTTGGCATCATATCAATCAATCGATCAATAATATTTATATACCACTTTTCAACACGAAGTTCACAAAGCGGTTTACAGGCTAATAATCAAGTTAAATGGCCAAACCTGATTGTATCCATGACCATCACATAATCATAAACTGGGATATCTCAAGAAGAAAGCCATTAAAAAATGCAAACACAAACTGGCACTGAAGGTGTAGATTAGGAAACTGGTAGAAAATAACATGCAGAAAAAAGTGAACAATGGAGAGTTCATGAAAAGTTTTGCTCTTCCCCATTTTCCCAATCTGTCCCTTATTTTCCCAATATGTTGAAGTGAGTTAAGTTAGAATACACACTGGATCAACTATTCCCAATCTATTCATCCTCTGTGGTGGGTCGCAATGCAGGAATGACTTACTGTAGCAGTGGGGGAGGCCTCTTCTGAGTCACACTGGACTAGTCACCTACTCTACGGGCCTCTGCGGGCTTCAGCTTTTGGAAGCAAACCAGAAGCAATTTAACAAAAACAAGAAGTGGCTTTCCAAGGCTTCTGCAAGCCATTCTGAGGCCCACAAAGGCCAGCAGAGTGGGTTGCTGGCTAGGTGCAACCCAGAAGCGGCCTCCCTACCCTCCAGGTGAATAATTTGGCTTCTGGAAAGCTTCCGTCCCAGTAAGTCATTCCTGTGTTTTGACCCACCATGGAGAATGAGGAGCCAAACCAAAGGAAGAGCAGGTGGGAGGGCCTAGGTCACAACCCACCACGTGTGGGCTCATGGCCCACCAGTGGGTGGTGACCCACGTTTTGGGAAACCCTGCATTAGATTGTCATATATCTGACTTCCCCTCCCTCTCATCCCGCTGAGACTGGAATTAGCCCTGATTTAACTACTTACAAAATTTGGAGATAAATTATGCTTATAAAGCTGAAGAGTGGAATGAAGCAGGTTGGAGACAAGGTTAGAGACTAGCACATCTTTCCCGAGTTTATTATCGATCATTCGCCTCTGACTACTAGCCACTTGCACTGTCCATTTATCAGTGTCTGCGATAATGCAGACGGCTTCTGCAATTGGTTCATCAAGAACAGGGTGCTAGAAGGCAAACAGAAATATAAAGTGTAAAAAATTTTTTAAAAAAAAATACCAAATGCATTATTTTTAAGCATCAATTGACTTTGGGAACTCTCCTTGAAAATGTGACTTAGAATAAAAGCTTGGAAGAATTTAACACCTATGTAAAAACATTTTTATAGATGATTGTCTAGTGCTTCCACTGAAGAAACAAGCAAACTCTTGTTGCATTTAGTGAAACCAAAGACTGGAATCCATAGAACTGCACAGCTAGTGTTCCACGTCCAGGGTAGTTTAGGGCTTGTGTTTCTGGAAAAGTAGTTCATATGCTGCTGGAACACTAGGGAGAATTTCAAACATAGCTTCTGGCATGGGATCTGCTGTGAAATAACAAAGGATGCCACTGGGCATATACAAACCATTAGGCACTTTGTATGGACACTGGCTAACATTTCTTCTGTGCATTTCTATGTGCACACGAATGCATTCTCATTAAACTGTTATATACATTTCTCATTTCAACAGGTCATTAACAATAATAAGGTCACTGACAATAATGAACCTTACCACTTTGTCTATGGTGGATATAAGAATTGGATTGAAAGCCAATCTTGGCTGAAAGGCCATTCATATAAGTATATGAATCACTCAAGCCATCTTTGCCTTTAGGTGGTGGTGGGGGCTTTGCCTTTTCTTCTCTTTGCAGGCCACTACATCGTACAGTTTTCCTTGTATGAGCAAACCATCATGATCACCACTATGGTTTGTAGTAAATGTCTACTTAATACTACCAAGGGTGACTGTAGCAGATATATGCATATCTTATACAAAATGACCAGCAGAGGGAGCAACAAGCACTTTTTTGTTTAAAGGGTTTCATGTGTTTTTCAGTTGTCGTCCCCCCCCCCGCTTTTTTTTTTTTTTACAAAAAGAGAGATCAAATGTGTCAAAACTATTTAAACATGGTTCTTAACTAAGCAAATAATTACTTAATTCTCAAAATCACCAAAATGGTGTAGATAAACTACTGAGATCTTATATATCTTTCTTCATAGTGCATTATTATTTTTAATAAGTTTGGAATGGCAACAACAGAATCTCAAGTCTTCAGTGCCAAAAAGAATTAAATGTGGTATGGCCATTTTTCCCCCTAAGATTCATTAAGAGCATTAAATTTCCCTTGCTGGGCTGGACCAGACCAAGGGTCCGGCTAGTTCAGAATTGTCTGTTCAATACTGGCCAGGCAGATGCCTCTGCAAGTTCACATGCAGAACACTGAATCTATCCTCTTGCTGTTCCAGTATCTGGTACGAAGAGGGTTCATTTAGCCATCACGGCTAAATAAATGATAATAATAGAGGCTGAGCAGTATCAGATGATAAGCCTGAAGCCTACAAATTACATGTGGCTTAGCAGACAGAGAACTTTGATTTAATGGATAAGAGTCGTCATGCATCTTAATGTCTCTGAACTCTGGATGCCAATGAAAAGACATAGTAATAAACATGTACAAAGGTACATAAACAAACAGTAATAAACAAAACAAAGGAAGTTATTGTGACTTCAGCAAGTCATGACAAATTGTTCCATTGATTTCAGTGGTATACAACCAAAATTGCTTTCTTTAGATTTGGACAATCTGGTTATATTGAGAGACTTATCTAATAAAACATACCATACCACAAATATCTGTTGTGAAACTTCCACACTGAATTTGAATATACACATTAGCCCTCTAGTTAATTATAAGTCTAAAACATTGGCTTTCGAACCTGGACAACTCTTTCATATCCCTCTGACAGTAAACTTGTAAGTAAAGTAACTTACAAATAAACTGGCTTAATGAAACTGCATAAACTATAACTATTTAAGAGTCAAAGTTCCATTCTAATTCCAGAAGGCATTTTATCTGTTGGATATAGTTTAAATTACCTGCACAGCATGTGACAAATCTGACATCAAACAGTGTCTCAGTTTCTCATCATTTCCTACTCCTTGCAAAACGAAGTCAGGTACGTAAGATGAACAGTAGCCACCTAGCAAGGACCTTCCAAAATTGGCAATACTGGGCTGGACAGAGTTCACTTCAATTAATTTTGACCTGAAAGAAAGGTGTAACATGGGCATGTATACTATAGCTAGCACTTCTTTCTCTCTATTGCAGTGAGACACTAGGGTGCAATCCAGTGCAGAGTTAGCACACATTTAAATCCTACTGACCTCAGGGATATTACTATATGCTGGACTGCAGCAATTTCCTCTTCATTGCTGAACCAATGTTAAAAGGTGGTTTAAAAGAAATCTTCAGTTCAAGGGCACAATCCTAACCAACTTTCCAGCACTGACATAGCCAGTGGTGCCGACTTCCTCATCTCCCGAGGCCTCGGGAAGGAGTCTACCGGCCTGACAGCTGCTTCTCCCGGGCTCAGAAGCGGCCGCTACAGCCTGACAGCGGCTTCTCCCGAGCTCGGAGCGGGCGTTTGCCACGGTGAATGCCCTCCCTGGGCTCAGAGGCGGTCGCTGCGGCCTGACAGCTGCCTCTCCTGAGGCCAGGGCGCGCGGTCACCGCTGCCATCTTGTGCCCCAACCTCGGGAAGGGTTGCTGCAGCCAGCCTGCCAATCAGGGTGCCGGAGGGGAGGAACCATTGGGATGCACCCGCATCCCATTGACTCTCGCTGCTTCTGGGGCAAGCATGCTCAGTGGTCGTGACACGAGGCGACCACTGCGCATGCTTGTGATCCCCGAGAGCCCGAGCATGTGCAGTGGTTGCCTCGCGTCTCAACCACTGCGCATTCTTGCGGCCGGCTACACTCTTTGCAGGGGGGCAGATATTGGTAGGGCACAGCCACACTCAGGCAATATTGGGATAGCCGCTGGCCCCTGGGCCATCACAAAGTCGGCGCTACTGGACATAGCTGTGCCAATGGGGCATGTTCTGCATTCTGCAGTGGAGCAGTAGTCACAGAGGCCTCCTCAAGGTAAAGGAATGTTTGTTCCCTTATCTCAGAGCTGTATTGCCATTACCCCTGTGATGGAAAGTTGGTTAGGATTGTGCCCCAAGACAGTATAAAGTACATCAAGTGTAAGAAAATAAATGAACAAGAGCAGAAATAAATAATTGTAATAGGTTTTCTTTTTCTTGGTCGAATGCCTTTCTTTTAATAGCCCTCCTAAACTAGCAGTATATCCTCACAAAATGTGGAAGGTAATTAGAGCCTCTTTTAAGTTGCATCCTCAGTGAAATAAGCATCTTTTGCTTTGAACAGTCTCTTAAATTAGTACCTTGAAGGAAGGCAACTGAAATAATCAATGCCATATCATCTGCTTATGGGAAACAGTATTTTGTCTGCACAACCCATCTTGTCTTATTGTTATGCAGCAAACTGAAGCAAACAAAAATCCTTCCATCTATATACACCACATGTGACTACTAATTCTGAGTCACAGTTGTGTAAGAACAAATGCAACATTTGAACAAATGCAAATTTCCATAGGAAATACCTACCCAGGAAAAGGTATGTCCTCCTCTTCAGCCCATTCTTCTTGCTCTGCCCCATAATAGTTATTGTTGGTTCTGGTCATATCATGACCTGTATCTTCACTTTCACTATCGCCAAGGGCACTGTCTGAACTTTCATTTCTTGGAATGTCCCAATCTATACCTGGGTCGGCCTTTTTTTCTAGGTTCTCTCTATCCCCATGGGGGACACATACAGAGATTTTGTCTCTTTGGTCCTGTTCTGCAAAACAGCTTTTGCAAGTCTCCTGACGAACAGATTCCATAAACTTACAAAATTCACTGGGGGAGTTGTTGTTCTTTGTACACAGTTTTTTGGGAAATTCTAAACTATTGCTGGGATCTAGAATGTCTGTAGTTGGTTTCATCAGAATATCATCAATAGTCCGGTTTTCATCTGAACCCTCCTCAGTAAAATATTCATCAAGTAGACTTGTACTTTCCGCACTGTAAGGATTCCAATTTTGAAGCTCACGGGCAACCTGAGGAAATGTTTCAGGTACGTTCTGATCTCTTTTTTGGTCCTCAAGGGTTTGTCCTGCTTCACAGTTTTGCTTCGCAGTCACCCCTTCTTCAGGCTCCAATTGGTTGTTGTGCCTGGCTATTTGTTCCGCTACCACTTGACTTCGGACCTCGATATCTGAATCAGGTGACATGGAATCGCCTATAAGAAAAGTCACCTTGGTTTGAGCCTCAGCTGTACTGCAAGGAATTGCTTCAGATGAGATTTTGTCAGGTGGTTTTTTCTCAACTACAGCACCCACTGATCTCACTGCTTCAACAGGCTGATGATCAGAATCCAATGATTCCTCACTCCTCCATGATCCACCTGCTGGCTCCAATCTGGACTCTGGCAACACATGAGTCTCCACTGAGGCTGACCCTACAAAGACGACTCTCTCTAACTTTACATCTTGGCAAGGGCTCAATGCATCTTTGCACTGCTTAACCTCAGTAATGCTTTCTTGGCAGTCAGCAGGTGCAGCTCCACTCTCACCTGATGCTGCCTCGATCTCTACCTTTGGGGTGTTCTGGGGATCTTCTCTCTCTTGTCCTGAAACACTTTCTGCATTTTGCCCAGGGTTAAGTGGACACCTGCAATATTTACAGCTGCAGTTAGAAGTTCTCGCTTCATCAGACTCTTGAAGTAGTAAATTGCCTCGGTTCTTATGCATTGTGACTAGCACATATTCAGACTCCTCTACTTCCCCTTTCTCTAGAGTGGTGGTGATCACTGTGCCAGGCATGACTATGGCTTCATCCTCTCCATTTTCCAGTAGATGAGTCTCTTGAAGTTCCGAGCATCGTATGAAGTAAGTGAGAAAATAAAGCAAACGTTGCACAAGGTCTTGTCTTTTGCCAACTACAACTGTTTTTGATAGTCTCACAGGTGACCCAATAGCTCCATATAAGTCTCCTAAAGGGCAGAACATAAAAGAAGCATACTAATTACACAATAAACTGGAAATATTGGGTCACAGCTGAAAACATAATATCTGAAATGTTTAAAACAAGGACAATAGGCATATAGTCAGTGTAGATAATTGCAAATACATTTGCTACAGTGCCTACTTGAGCAAAGTTTTACCTGCGAAGATACTCTGTGGTCCATTTCCATAAAAACAACAACAGCAACACTAAAGTGAAGGCAACTCCAAGTGATGGCAATATTAGAATCATGGGACTACTACAAAAGTAATCTTTGCCCATCTAGGTTTTTGCTAAGTTGGTGTAAGTAAGAGTTCCATGGGAAACTTTTGGCTGCTGGAGGTCTTCTCAGGGTAAGGGGACATTTATCCCCTTGCCCAGGGATAAGCCACTGCAGCTGCTATAGGTCAATTCAAGCCTGTGCTAGCTATATAGCTGGTGCAAGTCTGTGCTGATCCGTGAAGGATGATCAGGCCTGGGAAGGGGATTTGGTTTCGGCAGGCACCACTGTTCCGCCCATGCTCCTCCTTATTCGGCCTGCTCCCATTCTGTTCAACCCTTTGTGTGGTGGGGCTCAAAGTACTCTGGCTATGTCGTACTGCAAGCTATGTTGTTGTGCATGCTCCCCTTTTCCTGTTTTGCCATGGTTTAGCACTTTGAACTAAATATTGGCAGCTGCTATGATGTAATGTGTCAGATCCACAACTGAGTAAATTTCTGTTAATAATGATAATTTGAGGGAGGAGAGTGTGCGTGCATGTGTGTGCAAACAAATACCCACAGAACTACAGCTACTGGAGGAGGAGCAAATCTATGTAATGAAAGGCTAAATCAGTTTCTTACATATTTGGTTTTTATCTATTTGACAGCGCAATTCAAGGCCTGTGATTGGCTGAAGCCAGTCACCGCATTGGCCCTGCACATTTGCAAACATGCCATAAGGCACATTTGCACTAGCGCAAGTGATGCTGGGCAGACACAGGCAGTAGCATTGGCCCAGGGACGCCAAGGACAGTGGCAGGTAAGCCACCCCTCACTGGCTGAGTTTGGCTGGTGTGGGAGCTTTTCTGGGCAGGGGGAAGGCAGGAGGGGTGGCGGTGGGAGGGTGGCCAGGGTGAGGGAGGAGGAGCAGGGATCCAGCAGTTATGCTGTATCCCAACCCCCGTCTCTGGACTGTGTGGCCCCAAGCTGGGCTGAGAAAGGGCACTTGGACTTGCAGCTGCTAAACAGCAGGCACAGATCCAAGGACCCATCAGCCCAGCTGGATAAGGGGAAATGCCCTGTGGAGAGCTGCCGCCGCCTCCTAACTCCTAACATTAGGATGCAGTGCAGGCCTGCCAACCTGCCTGCTCCTGCGCAAGTTAGGATTGTGCCCTGTGTAGAATAATGCTGAACCAATCACTTGGTGTATTATTTCTTTTTTATTCCACTTCAATTTGACTCAGTTGCTTTTCCTGTTATAATAAAATCGGCTTAACAAAAAGGTATTCTGCCCATGGAAAACATATTCTAAGTAGATTTCAGACATACCTAACTGTGCCCATAACGGGTTGTATGGATGACTCTTGGCCAACATGTCCACGCTCTGAGAGGAATGCTTTTCTAGAAAGATTTTGATGGGTGGCTGGCCGTTTGGCATGACCGTTGGGACCCATGCCAGATGGTTTGTCAAAATTGCAGTCAGAAGGGCTGGTAAAAACCTGAAAGTAAGAAAAATAAAATTTTTACTGAGCTGGTCGATTACACAGGTCAACATTTTGCTTTCTTAAAAGTTAGCTCTATTCCTGGGTATATTTGGGGTGCTGATTCCAAAAATGGCACCAGTTTTGCCCAGTTGCATCTTGCATCAAGCCACTGACTCTATCATTAGTGAAGGGTTCATGCAGTTTCCTCTTGAGGAAGCCTATACTATGACTGTTTGAACCATTCATTAATGAGGCTGTTGCAATAGGGCAAAACTGATGCCCTTTTTGGAACCAGCAACCCAAATTCAAATAAAACTAACATTTATTTCCTGGGTTGGATCCTTGAACATAACTTCGATGAAATTTTGAAAGTCATTTTAATGTTATAATGTTGCCTTTTCAAACGCTTTCAAAATCTGAAGTGCCAACACATTCTCAAGTCCTTGTAAAGCTGAAAAGTTAGAATTTTAAATTTACCAGCGTTTGGCTAAAAAAGTAGGTAGATCAAGACAGATAGCAGCAACCGGGCCTTACTGGGCCAAAATTTTCTTGAAATCTAGCCATAACATTATACTGGATTGATTTTATGTTGGAAACAGTTAATGCTTGATATATGGATACATTTAACAGTTAAGAAGTCATGGGGCGCATGCTGCATTCTGCACCCACAGGAGTGGGGCTCACTGAGGCCTCAAGGGAATGTTTGTTCCCTTACCTTGGGGCTGCACTGTGACTGCATTGGAGTTGGAAAATTGGTTAGAATTCGGCTATTATAGTTAACATCTGGTAGTGGGCAGCTGCTGATCTCCATCATCTGCTTTCAGTACTGTTTGAAGGCTGGAGAGTTTGGCAGTTTGTCTTGAATTTTCCTTTCTCTTCAAGGGCATCTTTGTTCTGTCAGTCAGCCATCAGGTCTCATTTGCTCCAAGTGCTAACAGGAGCTCTGTTTGGGATTTCTCTTTGAATTTCTACACTGAGTCAAGAGCATAGCATGATTTTGACATAAAGGGGTTAAGAGTTTCTAGAGCGCTTCTGATTAATATTTTTAGAAGATGAGATAAAAGTTATTCTGCACTTAAAATAGAATTTTATTGAGGATATGAACTGAAGATCAGACAGTTGCTATTCTCAGTCCATCAACACTGCCTATTGAAATTTCCAAAGAAAGAAAAAGTGAGCCATAGCGGTCCTTTAATTGAAATATTTGTTTTCAAAATAAAAATATTTATTAATTCTATTTACTTATTATTAATATTTATATTTTATTTATTTATAGTATTTATTAAACAGTCCCATGCTGTTTAATATATATATACCAATGACCTACCACTGCCAGAAGCTACTAGAAATTTTATTTATGCCAATGACCTGGCAATTGCTACACAGAATACAACTTCTGAGGCCATCGAGGAAAGACTGACTGAGGCTTTGAATCTACTGAGTGCATATTATAGGGATAATCAGCTAAAACCAAATTGTTTAAAGACACAAATCTGTGCTTTCCATCTGAAAAACCGAGAAGCATCAAGAACATTGCAGGTGTGCTGGAATGGAACCAACTTAGAACACTGTGCCACCCCCAAATACTTGGGCGTAACTCTGGATCGTACACTGACTTTTAAGAATCACTGTTTTAACACCAAACAGAAGGTCTTCACCAGAAATAATATCTTGAGGAAAATAACAAACACAAGATGGGGTACCCAACCACACGTATTAAGGACTTCCGCTTTAGCACTATGCCACTTGGCTGGAGAATATGCCAGCTCTGTCTGGTATAGATGTAATCACGCAAAACAGGTGGATGTGGCACTAAATGAAACAGCAAGACTGGTCACAGGATGCCTAAAACCGACTCCAATACAAAAGGTGCATTACCTAGCTGGCTTTCCCCCTCCCAAATTTCGTCGGGAGAGCACAGCACAGAAGGAGTGGGTTAAAGTGACGTCCCTAGAAACTCCCACCGTCAAGATTGAGATTACGGAATAGCTTCCTTAGGACTGTGGCCCCCCCTAATAACCAGTCACCACAGACTGCTTTGGACCTATGGAAAGTGAGCAAGGAGCTGCCGAGTGAATGGGCACAAACATATGTATGCCCGCCACCGGGTCAAGAACAATTGTGGCCTGTATGGAAATCCTTAAGTTAACTGTGTGCTGGGGTAGGAAGATCTAAGGACAATCTAAGGAAATGGGGTTTCCCCATAAAAGACATGCTGTGTGAATCTGGAGAAGAACAAACCATCTCACATATGCTACAGCGCACATGGTGCCCCTCTACATGCACAATGGGAGACCTTATGTTGGCAAGGGAGAATGCTGTCGAAGTGGCCCAGTATTGGGCAAATGATACCTAGTTTTAACTTTGTATTTTATTCTAAAAACATATTTTGATGTATGTATAAAATTATATTAATGTACATGCTTCTGACACAAATAAAGAAAGAAAGAAAATAAAACTGACATCTAGGTTTATCAGCAGTACTTTTAAATACTGCCCAATTATAGGAAGGAATTTTTGAAGATAAGTCTAGGTTAATATCTATGCCTATTCTTAGTGAACATCTGCCTCAGTAGTTTGGAATTAGGTAGTGATCTCTTCTCAGTGTAATGGGGAAGGGGCATAGTACGTTAGAGGCCATAGTACGATAGAGATCCTATCCTACTTCCCAACACTGATGCAGCCACAAGTTCTAAAATAAGGGAACAAACATTCTTTTTCCTTGAGGGGGCCTTTGTGACTGACCCCAACCTGTTGCAGGATGCAGTGCATGCCCCACTGGCACAGCTGTATCAGCATTGGAAATTTGGATAGGACTGGGTCCTGAGTTGATCCAAGTAAAAAATAATAAATCACTGGTTGGGTGGGGTGGTGAGTGCTACATAGCCCTAGCTGCTACTGCTGGGGGTACATCTTTTGGATCTGGTGCATGATGTCTTCTCTTACCTTCATGAGATTTACAACTTTATAGGAATAAGACAGCATTCCACATGTGGCTTTTTCTGGGATTCTGCTTTAGCTCTGTCCGGTTCTTATCCCTTTGACTTAATCTCCATGTATCACTATATTCCCTTATCCACAATACACTCTCAAAACTTTCTTTCCCTTATTTGGAACTTTAAGGAGAATGAGGGAGGAGGAAGGGGACACAGCAAGCAAGGCGAGTTACGTTTCCTTCTCCAGCTAATGGACATGTTAAAGATGTTAAAACATTAAGAAATAAAAGAAAAAAATGCTTTACTGATTCTTCGAGGACTGTTCCATTAAGAAGGTAAACTCTTTCATAAAGCAATGGCAGAGCTGGTTCTTCTCAGGCATCCCTGACATCATTGTAAGCCACACAGGTTCTGCAATCCTTGGCATGGTGTAGAGATTACAGATTGTTGTTCTAAATTCAAATAAAGAGAGAAAAGGGTCACACGTCTATTGTTATATATTAACCCCAGGGGCTATTTATGTCATTCATTAGTAATGAAACAAAAAGGATTTCAGTAATTCAGGAAATTCACCTCCAGTGTATTTTTTGTTGCACCTGCATCCTGCAGCCCTTCCATCTAGAAGAGTCCAATGGCTGTTTGTCCTCACAGTAACCCTGTGATATTGGCTAGGTTGAGACTGACTTGTCCAAGGCCACCCAGTGAGCTTCATTGGCTTTTTGACCCTGGATTTTCTGCATCCAGTGCCAGATTTCAGCCACTGCAGGAAATCGTTAAAAAGCCTACTTTTATAGGAACATGCCAGTTTTTATCACAATTGTGACTTCTATGGTCACTCGGAAGAGTCTGAATTTTTGTAATTAAAGTAGGCATGGAAGAGGTTGGGCTGCAATCCGATGTTCAGTAACCACTGGATTCAATGGGACTTACTTCAGAGTAAACATGTACAAAACTGTACTTTTCGTTTATTCACTTTTGGCACTTTTTGAGCATTTGCATTTTAGCAGTGCAGATTCCCTCCCCTCGCCATGCCAGCAGCTGCTGCTCCTGTCACCACTTGAGCAGCCCAATCCTATGAGGGTCTTGTGCTGCCAGATGAGTGTTCTGTCAGTGTAAGCTCCTTTATGACTAATGCAAAAACGCCACATGCCATTCAGCGTGGCCGGGCCACTGCAACAAGCAGTGAACAGATGGTTCAATGGCAATGAACCAGCAACCTGTCAACTACCCTCAGTGCTGGTAAATCAGCGCAAGGGGGAGAGGGGAGGGGGAGAGGGGAGGGGGAGGAACAGGGAGGCGACTGAGGCAGGGGTGGATTGAGGCTGGGAAGGGAAAAGTATTGAAAGCAGTGCCTTCCCAGCTGGGTCCACTTGGACTGTAACAGATTGTTATATAGCAACACCTATATAACTGGCGCAGGTCAGACTGCCTTGCCCTGGAGGATGCAGTATACTCTCCATTCACATGACTGCATTGGCGGGAGGGAGGGCTTTCCATAGGATTGGGCTGTTATATTGTAATCCTGTGCATCCTGTAATACGTTCCTGGTAGTAAACTCCATTAAACACAATGGAACTAGCTTCTGAGTAGACATAACATGAAAAGGTTCATGCCTTAAATCAGGACATAGTCTGAACTAGCATGCCATGAGGTGTACAGTACTGCTGGAAGGAAAAAATGTACAGCCCTGGTGTACAGTACTGCTGGAAGGAAAAAATGTACAGCCCTTTCCCTACACACGTGGAAACGTTCTGCATTGCACAAGTGCACAGATGCTTTGGTTTATCTGCTTCTGTATACATTTTGTCAGTTAAGATTATAAATGCAGAGTAGAACTTTCAACATTGCAGAGGTGAATCAGAACAAAGTGACCCAAACCTACTGACTCAAGGAAGAGTCGTGATAGTGATATCTTAAGAGTCACTGGGCCCACCCACACTTTTCTGTCATCATGAACTGCAGAGCACACTTAATATATGTCTGATCACAGCAAGATGAGTAAACAACCAAGTTAAGTAAAACATTATTATTTTAGGGAAGAGCAGATTTCCCCACAGATTTTATGCAAGCATAAAAGATTGTGTGTCAGGGCAACTGATACCCCTGAACCCCTATCTTTTTAATAGGCATCCCAACAGCCATGGTATCCGTGGATAACTGAAACCGTGGATACAGAAACAGTGGGTATCAGGGCATGCCTGTACTGCAACCCAACTTTGAAAAAAATAGATGAACAAAAATCCCCAAATAAATCTTCTGGTAAAAGCAGCAAGCTCTAATCTTCCACAATCAAGGATGATCAATAATCCATTGTTCTAATGGCACTGCAGGGTTTTCCATTACCCTTAAAGATTTATGAAGAATATTTTTTTCCCTTAGTGCTATTGAGACGAAATTCCTTAAACAGCAAGCCAAAAGCTGCTTACAGAGAAAGTAGAGCGTGGTCCTACAATGGCTGCCAAAAAATGGTGAATCATTTTCATTGTGGTTGCAATACTAATGGTGATTACAGTCTCAGAAGTTCTGGACAGGAGAGGCTTACCAGAGCTTACAATAGTTCTTAGAGGGTGTGACAGCTAAGAAAGGTATGGAGTAGGACAATGGAGAGAAATAGGACTTGGAAATGTGTCATAATCCTAGAATTGAGGATCCAATACACTGTCTGGCAAAAGCAGGTCCAGGACAGACACAGGGTGCCATTGTGTGGCACCTGTTGCGCCAACACTATGTCATAGTGTCTGCGCAACACACGTAGCGCCAATGTGGGAGCGCTGATTGGCACCCCTGCGTGAGCGCTTGAGCAACGGGGCCAGCGCTGCCTGCAGCACCAGTCCCATTGTGCCCGCACTAAGCCTTCCTCGCATTGGCCGAAGCTGGTCGGACACGCTTGGACATGGAATTGGTGGGAGGAGGGAACCTGGGGGCAGGACGTGGGTGGGCTTGGGATTCGGCCATAAGGCCAAATCCTAAGCCCGATTGGGAGGCCACATGTCCCTGAATTGGGGCCGCGCGGTCTCCTTAGATCTGCGCCTGCTGTGCCTGCCTGCCTGGAACATGTCTTTGCTGTGGCCTCCCCTACCCAGCTTAGGATAAGGGGCTGGCTGGCCGGCCTCACCATTCCGACGCTAGGTAGGATTGCGGTGACAGTAGTTCTATAGAAAATGAATAGTGGGTTTATGCAATTTGATCCACAAGAAGTGGGTCTGATGGCTTTAAAAAGAGTTATAGCATGTTTGCGTTTTTACTCAGAAGTAAGTCTCACTATGCTCTGTAGGATTTACTCTCAGGTAAGTGTGTACAGTATTATAGGATTGCAGCCCTAGGGCCTATTCCAGCGACGGGATCTACAAACGACCTGGGGGAACGCTGGGCGGGACTTCCGCGGGGCTTACGCATGATTGGCTGCCCGTCCGCAGTGTTCTGCAGCTGTCCTGGCCTCGGGGGGGCTGCCCCCGGTTAGCGTGCCCCACCACTGCTCGCCCAGGCACCTGGCGCGACCCTCACCCATCCTCTGCAGCGAGTAGGAGCTCCCCCGAGGTCAGGGCAGCTGCGGATCACCGCGGACGGGCTGCCAATCACCCGGATGTCCCGCCTAAGTCCCGCCCAGTGTTCCCCCAGGTCGTTTGTAGATCCCATTGCTGGCCTATTCCCTATAGGCCTGCTGTGCTGCTGGAACTTGCATGTTCTGGCAGTGCAGCATGCTAAATATGGCAGTCACTATGGCAGCTAGGCTGCTGCCTCAAGGACCAAGCAGGTACAGCCACATGCCAGCAGCCAGATCAGGGTGAGGGAGGAACAGCGTGGAGACAGGGGCAGGGTATCGAGGGTGGGACAGTATAGGCAGCAGCAACATCTTTGACATTCTAATAGCCTCTGCCTCAATCTGTTTTCCTAGATTACTTGGGACATGCACCAGCAAAATTGCTGGTACAGGTCCAGGTAGATCCATTACAGCATCAGAGGCTTACCCCCTTACTCTGAAATATTACCTGGAGGAGACCTGTACCTGGAGGAGACCAGGTGCAGGATGCACCTCCAGGACTGCCCCCCCCTTGCAGGATGCTCTGGTGGCACAGCTATATTGGTGGAGGCGGGGTTAGAGAGTTAAACAGGATTGGGATGTTAGTCTTATCATCCATTAATCTATCTATCAGCTATGATAATTATGTGGATCCTCCATGTTCAGAGGCAGTGTACCTCTGAATACAAGTTGCTAGGGGTCAAACAACAGGGGAAGCTTTTGTCTTCATGCCCCATTTGGGGATTTCCAAGAAGCATGTGGCTGGCCTCTGTGGGAAAGAGGACACTGAGCTAGATGAACTCTTAGTCTGATCCACTGCTTGTATTCATATAGGGCACAGATCTACTTGATCTGTATACTTCAGCAGAGAAGCGAAATGTTTAAGCAAAATGGTTGCAGAGAGTAGTAGTCTTATCTGTGTGTTTGTGCTGGGAGACTGAAAAGTGGATGAAAGCACAAATAGGAACTTTGAGGGAACCAACTGCATGGAACTTTTAAACAGTGGCTGTGGTGAGAAAGATGACACGATGATTATCTACAGTTCCTCTCACCTAAAGAACATGCTTTGATTCTTCAGCAGATTCTTAGCGCAGGTTCTCATTTCCCCTCCCGCTGCCCATCCTCCCTTATTTAATAAATCAAAGAGCGTTGACACTGTCTGCTTTTGCTGAAGTTATTTTTGTCCTATCCTGCAACTCACAGTGCAATGACAGTTATGTTGGACTCCTGTTCACATTCTACTCTTATAATCATAGTTATAGAGGCTGGGGACCCTATAGAGGACTCTTCCAAACATTTGTTATTCATACAGGTGTTTGGAAAATAATGTTATTTATTTTACTCAGAAGGAAGCCCATTGTGTTCCGTAAGACTCAGGCTGTAAACCTGTCTTACTGACCAGAAGCAAATATCTCTATTTAAAGTGCTAAAGCACTACTAGCTGACACTAATGCAAGTGGATAGAGGGGTTGGTGATGTTAATGTGGGCATTTTTCTTTTTAAAGATACAGACTGGCTGGAATGGGCACTTCAGTGCTTGAGAACAGGAGTGTGATCAGTCAGAAGGAAAGGGAAAGGGGATTAAGAGAACAATCCTAACCTGGAGTTAGGCTGGCAGAGTTAGGCCAGCAACATTTGGCTGGGACAAGGGACACCATAAAGTATGTTTGGAGCACTCTCAGCATCACAGAGGCCAGCACACAGACGTGCGCCATCTTCCCTGACTCCGAAAGTGGTCTAAACGTGCTTTACGGTGGCCCCTATGCCGGCCATACTTTGATGGCCTGACTGTGTCCTAAGTGAAATGATGGATTGTTTTGTACTTTAAATGATGTTGGAAGCAGGAAAAATTGGTGGCATTTGTTGCACTACCACGTTAGCACAAAATGTATGAAACATAACATTCATTTCTTCTGGAGTTGCAGTTCTTTGGGGGAAGTACAAACATTTTCCTGATTCCTCAATATTTCACTAACAATTCAGTACTGCATTAAAAATGTGTCCTGCTGGGAAAAGATGCACAAGACAAACCAAGAGTGGATACTCTGGATTATGGCATCTGTGGCATATTCCCTGAGCACAGGCAACATTGTCTAGAAAGGTCTGAGCATGAAGGAGTAAGAACAGGATTGTGGGTGGCCTAGAGACCATATTTGTATTGCTCAGTGTTGACTCCATTATGGTACCCACAGTTCAGGTTTATGGTAAGAAACAGCTAGGTTTTTATTTTAGGTTAAACACCACGTAAAAACACAAAAAACTGCACTTTGGTGTTTAAGTATTTTCCAGAAATTAAAATAGATTTCCAATTAGAAATAATACTGTGGCTGCATCTTCTGAAACTATATCACCTATATCACCTGCCTAGTACACTTCTAAAGCATTTAAACATAATAAAAATGAGAAGTTGAAATAAGAATGTAACCTCCTATTAATCAAGAAATTTGGGGAAACAATCACCAAACAAACACCCCTAGAAATAGCTAAGAACATTTCCCACAGCCCCTTGGGCTTCTATGGTGAACTCACTCAACTGACAAAGGGCATAGGTATGCCTTTTTCCAGAAAGCGCCCCCTCAAAAAGAGCTTTAAAAACTGAAGGCCCAGTTTGCATCATGGAGGCTCAGTCAATTTTTAGAGCCTGAGGTAAAAAATCAAAAGCTCAAAACAAAACGACTCTCCTGGCATCTGCTTCAGCAAACACAAGCCTCAGTCAGCTGTTGAGAATCTGTTCAGTTTGAGTAAGGTGGGGAAGAAATAGTTTCTGTTCTAATACCAAGATACTAAACTATTTGTTTTCGTTGAAAAGCTAGCTCAAGTCTTGTGACTTGTTATTTACTATTCTGGTAACCCTGGCTGCATCTGCAACTGATAGTGTTTCCTCAGAGAGAGATCAGATTCCACTGGCCGCGGGCCAGCAGGCATGTGACTGCAGCAAAGGGAACCCTCAATGCCAGACATGTAAGTAATTGCACAGAACACTAGGGTGAAGATTAGCTGCTTCTCCGCTTGCCAAATGGGAAAAAGCCTGCCTTTCATTTCTCCCTAGCAGTCTCGATATACAGACTGTACATGCACGCACACACAGATACACATATATTCCCCCCCCTTTTCAGGCACCACAACATTCTAGCCAACCTTTGTTCAAGGTCTGAAACGAGCCCCACATTTAACAGAAATAACCCCCACATTCAGGCATTTTAAATTTAAAAAAATTAAGGAATGTACACAAGTAGATTCTGGAGTCTGGAAAATCTCACGGAAGAAGCTTCTTTTCCTGAGAAGGTTGCAGTAAACTGAAAACCAGCATGGCTGTCTGAACACTTCGGCCCAATGCATCTCTAATAACAGAGCAAGCATAGACTGTGTGTAAAGAAAATACAACATTTTCTTCAGTTACACACAAAAATAGCAGAAAATGAAAAACCTTGCATGGGTGTGGTATGAGACCTTCCAGTGCTCATTAACTACATGCAGGGGTATGTGGGTCCTAGGGAAATATTAATATTTGCAATGCAGTGGGCTCACACTTTGCACAGAAAATTCTGTCAGGTGTGCAGAACACAGAAGTCAATTCTGGGTTAATCCTTGTTCACACGTTCCTTTTGTTTAAAATACCTTCATTGCTTGGGAAATGGGAAAGGAGATGAAACAGAACTTTCAGTTGGCGTGCTAATGACACAATTAATAGCGCGATTCAAACCCTCCCCTTGAGCCGAAGCAAGCTGCTTGCATTGCCCCCGTGCTGTTGCGCACGTGCCCTAAAGAACATGCTTTATTATGTGAATGTGAGCAAAACTAATGCTTCCACCCTGATAGCCAAATCCAGTCTCTGACCAGGAGCGGCCCACCCTGCAACTGAACTGATCAGGAAGTGCTGAGCTCGGGAAAGAGCTCTGTCTGCCTCAGAACTGAACATTTTTGCTTTCACTGGTGTTGTAGTGATTATGATCATCAAATGGAACCCATGTCTACTTTTGAATTTTCCTTAATGGCCTCTGCCAAGTGAAGACTTGGAAATGGAGATGTTGGATCAAACATATACATATCCAGCTGTCTGTCTCTTACAGATCTAATCTTTTGACTGTGGTCAATGCATGAATGGATGAACAGGGCTATGAAACCAGAACAAGACTCATGCGCTGTCTATTGGGGCCCAGCACATTACATGTTAACACTAAGTTCAAAATGTTTTCTTTTCATCACTCTAACTGCACTGAGACAATTGTTCCCTGAACAGTCATGACTTAAAGTCAGAGGAAGTTCTCGTCAACTTAATGGACTTCTGTTTCAGCCAATACAGTACTAAAAAATCTTCTTCCACTGAAAAATTGGGGAATAAAATGGGATCATTCTTTTGCTCTGTTAGTAACCTAATTAGGTTACTATTATGTGTGCTTTCATGAGCATTCCATTTATCCAGAAATAAAGACAGGATGTAAATAATGTACCGGTAATTATCAGAATGTAATGCATTTTCCCCGCTTTAGACTCTTTCCTCAATATATCCTCTATTTTGGAAAGGGTTAAAAGTATTCAAAATACAGTGTTGTGCAAGTGGGGCTTCCTTGCATTCTGGCATGGCTGTGAACAACTTGCTGAAAAATGCAAAGGTGCTTTGCTAAGTTAGACTATAAGGGCGCAATGCTAACCTGAAGTTATGCCGGCGGCTCAAGATGGTGCATGTCCGTGTGCCGGCCTCCCTGACTCTGAGAGTGGTGCAAACACTCTTTATGTTTAGAGGCACTTTTTCAAGTGGTGTCCTCTTATATTTAGCAGGGGGAGAGCAATTGTCCCTCTTCACCCCAGCACAGTGTCTTTCTCGTGGCTGTTGCTGGTGGTGTTCTCCATTCTTTTAGATTGTGAGCCCTTTTGGGACAGGGAGCCATTTAGCTTTATTATTACTATTTGCCTGTAAACCGCTTTGTGAACTTGTGTTGAAAAGCGGTATATAAATACTAGTGATTGATTGATTGATTGTGCCCTAAGTCACACTGCACAACTGATTTTAGTGAAATGCTTCAGGCAATACTGCATTGTGTCTGAAAACCCCATCCAGAAGGGAATGCCAAGAATTAGGAGATATTTTCTTTAGCCCTGTTTGCAATGTTCTTGCCTCTCTCAGCATATTTGCTCCCTGAAATGAATGTCATGTGGATACAGAGGCATAATCAGCACCGATGCGCTAAGCTGGCCCTCGGGAACAAATATGCAAGCAAAGTTGCTTATTTTATCAATCACACTGCAATGCAGAAGATACCTATACAACCTCTTGTGCACGAATGGTTAAGGGTGCAATCCTAACCTGGATTTAAAGGTAAAGGTTTCCCCACGACCGAATGGTCTAGTCGTGACCGACTCTAGGGGGTGGTGCTCATCTCCGTTTCAAAGCCTATAGAGCTGGTGTTTTGTCTGAGGACAAGCTTCCGTGGTCATGTGGCCGGCATGACTCTACGCCGTAGCGCATGGAACGCCGTTATCTTCCCACCAAAGTGGTCCCTATTTATCTACTTGCATTTAGGTGCTTTTGAACTGCTAGGTTGGCAGGAGCTGGGACAAGCAATGGGAGCTCACTCCATCGCGCAGTCTTGAACACCCAACCTTCTGGTCGGAAAGCCCAGCAGCAGCGGTTTAACCCACTGCGCCACCATGTCCCTAACCTGGAGTTAGGCCAGCACAATTAGGCCAGCAACAATTGGCTGGCACAAGGGACACAGTAAAGTATGTTTGGAATACTCTAGAAGTCAGAGAGGCCAGCATGCACATGTGAGCCATCCTCCCTGACTCTGAGAGTGGTCGAAACATTTGTAAGTCTATACAAAATGCAAATATTTATATATTTACAATGAACAAAGGTGTCTGGAACAGCAGACTAGCAAGATATATATTACTATCAACACTTCCTAGCAGGAAATGCCTTGAGATTGGAATTGTGATGGAAATAAGCCTCTGCCTTGTTTCTCAATTTGAGAGGCATAACAGCAGGGAAACATTGTAATTCCCTGCAGTTTTTATTCAGTATGTGAAGCGGTTTTCTGCAGGTATACTTTTCAGATTTTTGTGGGTAACTCTTCTAAATTATTCCCAACCTCTAATTTGCCTCAGTCCAGATACGTATATCCATGCACACTAAAAATAAACCATGTCCTAATTCTAAAGACGGTTTCCTTAAAAGGTTAGTAGGGTTGATTTTTAAAATAAAATAAAATAGAATACCCACCCACACAAGCAAGTCTTAAATGTTGAAGAGCAATTCATTTTTATTCCTCAGTAAAGAGAGACATCACACATTGCTCAGTAAAAATGCAGTAGTGCAAAAAAAAAAATTGTTACGTAGGCAAGACTGAGATCCATTATTTTAGAAATGTATGCATTCTAGTCCTCATTGTTCCCTCATTTTTCCATTAGTCTAAAAAAGAGGCTGCAGCACAGGTATACATTTTAGAACATGGCTGCAAAAGGTTCGTGCTAAATCTACAAGAAGCTGGGTTAGCAGACAGGTGAAAGGTTGGTAACTCAGTTCAGGACGCATTTGCCACGGCTCCACACACGTGAGACTGCCTGTGTGTTTGAGAGTACCTATGAACAGCTATACTAGGCGACAGTGCAAAAGACTATATTCCTCACAAATTGGAAACTCAAGGCGATTATGGATCTACTCTAGCAATTCTTGCAGCTAGTGCCAAGGAAGGCAACGTATTTATATGGCCCACCAGACCGAGCTGCGTAACAGATCCTGTGTACTAAGGCATTCTAGATTCACAGCACAAGCCTATGCATGTCTACTCAGAAGTAAGCCCCATTATACTCAATGGGGCTTACTCCCAGGAAAGTGTGTATAGGATTGCTGCCTCAGACTTTGCATGCAGGTCCCAAGTTCAGCCTCTGCTTGGGAAAGTGCTTCCCATTTCACTGACAGTCCAAACCTAAGCCGCACTGGAACAGGGAGGCCAACTGGCCTTCCCAGTAACCCAGCTCGATGGCGCACAACTCAGAGTAAGGGGAATTAATTCCCGTTACCCCATGTTATGCAGCAGCCACCCCAATAGTGCTCCTCGGATCTGTGTCAGCTCATGTCAGATCCAACCTATGCCAGCCAGGCTGGGCCCACCCCCTCTCTGGGCTAGTCTACATACTGGTCTGTCTCCCACCCCCCCAGTCCTCCCAGGCTGGGCTCCCTCGGCCAGCCTACACTTACATGCGCAGGTCAGGAAATTGGCATGGGGAGTGCATGCCCATGTGCTGGCCTCCCTGACACCAAAAGGACTTGTGCCAGCCCATTTCCAGGTAAGGATTGCGCTCTCAGTAGTGTAAGGTATGGGCTCGGGCCCATAAGCCCCTAGCTGCATAGCTGGGATATTGTTGCCATTCTGCTTTGTTACAAAGACACCACTAACTGAGAGCTCATGCAACCTTATTTGCTCATTAATGCAAAATAATGGAAAAGCACAGAAAAGGACGCAAAGAAAAAACTCACAGAGACCTAGAATATGATCATAGCTACCAAGGCCTATTGCAAGCTCTATAAAACTGTAGTTCGGTTTTTCTGACTAGATAGATATCTAATAGAAGTGTGTGAGCACACTTGGGTACAGAATCTTTATTTTGATCTGTAACAAATTAATCAACTGGTCTCTTATTAGGACGCTGAATCTTCAGTGGCTACAAACTGTAGATGTCTGGGTTGGGTTATCTTCTTACAATCAAGAAGTGATATTCCAAATAATAGTTATTTAAAATATCTATAGCCCCTCCCCCCATAACAGTATCATTAAATACCACAATGAATGAAATTTTATTCTCTTTCTCTAAAAATGCCACCCCTTGCACAGCATAGACACAGGCATGCTTCTCTCTCAGAGCGCAGTCCTAAAGTGGTTAGGCTGGCATAAGCTAAGCCAACAAAATTTGAATTGCACAAGAGCCACCAAAAAGCGTGTTTGGACAACTCTCAGAGTCGGGTAGGATGGCTCACGTCTGTGTGCTGGCCTCTCTGATTCCGACAGCGCTCCAAACATACTTTACAGTGTCCCTTCTGCTGGCCAAACTTTGCTACCTTATGCCGGTATAACTCAGTTTAGGACTGCGCCCTCAACCTCTCCCTTCTGCTGGATTTAATGCTATCCCCAAACCTAGCTGGTGGATATCTGAATCCCTTGCTTTCAGGGATTTGGCTGCTTTTGTTACCCAGAGGGTGGGAAGGAAAAAGAGTCATTCTCACATAAATACTTTTTATACTGTGCAATTTGCAACACTAAAACCCCACTCAACTCTCTGTAAAGGGCACTTAACACAGAAAACATCTTGGCAGCTGTCACCCTTCTACACATTAACATGCCTAGTTAAGGAGTAAAATCACCCAAAGGTAATTTCATTGGTACAAAAATATCCTGGATTTCATACACCCAGTTGTGCTGCTGTGGAACAATATTTACTGTACCATGGAAACCTGGGCATAAAACTGCAAGTGTGCACGAACGCACACACAAACACACTCACTCGCTCTTTCTCTCAACAAATTATGCAATCAAAGAGGTCATGTGAACTGCCACGTTTTTACAGTGTATTTAATGGCTTAGTCAAGACGTCTCAGCTGTAGTAAACTTGGGGAGTTTTTTTCCCTCTTTCAAAAACATTTTCGCTCCACCTAGTTCCCATACATATGCTGGAAGATGACCAGCCGCTTCTTTGGGCATGCTCCATGGGGACAAACAGAACAAAGCCCCAAAGGAGGCACAGTCCGTGATAAAATACTACTACTTTCAGGGAGGGGAAGAGTCGGTATAGTAAGCTCTCTGCTTCTGCAGCTCACATCTGAACAGCTATCCAAATTAACAGGGGATTGTACAGGCTGCAGATGCCTGTGTGGCAGCAGCACTGATCATATCGTAAATGCAACGCACTACAAGTATGCCCCTCCTGTTCCTCAAACTGCCTCACCCTTAATGACTCTGCACTAAGTTTCTCAGGTTACACACCTGTCATGCAAACATACTGAAAAGCAAGACCTTTTTCAATCTGTAAACTTCTAAATACTTACTAAATGTGTCCTTAAAAATTAAATTGTACATTATGCTCCCAGCCCTAGTGAGAGACTTGCCCTGTCAAGGGGCAAGAAAGGGAATCTGATGAGAGATTTGGAAGGGGTTTCAATCTTCCAGGGGCAGAGTCAAATCTTGCATAGTGCTGCCACCTTTGCTCCTGTGCTGACCAAGGATGTTGACCATGCAAGAAGATTCATGGGCATCTTTTCAAGGGCCTCTCTGAAACAATCTTTGAGCAAAGTCACCTCTTCCAGGCTGTCTGTCCACAGAACAGCGGCTCAAGCAAAGCATGAGGTGGCAACTTTTACTCCCACAAAAGCCTGTGCAGATCCACCGCCCTTCCTTCTGATACCCAGAACTAGATACGTTAAGTGGTACTAGAGAAAAGAGGGCAAAGCCTGATGGGAATGGAAAGTTAACTAGTGAACCTAGGGCACAATTGCCTATCGCTAGGAGGCAGCCAGAGGAAAGCCTGTCATCTTATTGCTCTACAATGAAAACTATCTACAGGTCTCATCTGAGAGACAAGGGGCTTAAACTGAAAGTACATTTCCAGATTAGAAACCCTGCCATTGTGCTCCATGAGAAGCACTGAAGTACTTGGCAATAACATTGCAAAAGGCTGGAAACTAACTCACCTGAATTCATTTAAGGCATCTACGATCCTGTTATATGCCAAACTCCGCTGGCTGGCATCAGCTGATCGACGACTCATTTTCATAGCCTTGAAAACAAATGTTAAACAGATAGCCAACATCAGGCACAGCAACGGGAGATGAAAAACAAAGTCATGCGCTATGCTTTATCTAAGGTGCACCCAGACAAGCAAACACGGATTTTTGTACCATGATCAGTGCTGGTCTCTTGCCAAGTTTCATATCAGGGTAGTGATATGAGAAGCACAAGTATTTGCATTGTCTTCCTTTTCCACACTTTTGCTTGGAAAAAGATTATAAAGCAGTCCAAGGTTTCCCACCCTGGCTCCCTCACTACAGGAGCTGGTTCAGGGGTTTAAACAGTTCCTTGAACAGGTGACCAAGAAATCCACCTGTACTCAGGGGTAAATACCACGGAGATGTTTCTGTGACAGGATTGTTTACAGGAGCAACAGGCAAAATTAACACTGAAGTGAAATACATGTGAGGAAAAAGAACTGTTTAGTGGCACCCAGGCATGCTCTTTTCACATCTTTTCACCCTGAGGTGGTGACTAGTGATCAGTACAGAGATTTATGGAGGGAGAAAGAGTCTTCACACGGTACAGGAGGAGGCATGACCCACCCCATGCAGTTAATAGCACACAAGACCCAGGTGTTCCAGGCTAACACCCAACTGCGCATCTCTCTCTTTTCACCTATTCCTTTTCAGGGGGAAATACAGCATGAATTGGGCTACGGTATCCATATGGTAGGGTGACCAGGGGCAGTTCTCATATCATGGATATTATTTGGTTGCGTGAGTGAAGTCTGCATGCCCAGTCCTTCGAAATTGTGGACACAGATCCAAGGAACCCAAATGGGAGGCTAGAGCCTCCCCTGCTGAAAAGGCATAAACGTGCCCTTGTCCCGGGGAGGTTCCAGCAGCCCCCCAAGCTGTGCTGGATACAGCGCAGGCCCGCAGGCCTGCTTGTAATGGCGCAGCTTAGGATTGTGCCCTTATACGGGTACAGCACCAATACCAGAAAGGCATTTTGCACAACATCTCAAAAAATGCAAAACAAAATAATCTGCTGGATCAATATTACAACAGTTAGTGACATAAAGTACAAATATTGTTAAGTAGCACCGGTGGCAATATTCACCTGCTCTATTGCACTCTTCAGTTTGTTCATATGGCTCTCAAAGAGAGGGAAGTGTGAGAAAAAGAACTCATTAAATTTGCTATTTTCTTCTTCATCTTTTGAAAGTGAGAATATCACCCCGATTGCTATCTTCTTTTTCCTGACAATTCCTGGGCTTGGGCTGGAGCTGTCATCTGATAAGTTAAAACTTTCTTCCACAGACCTTTGGGTACAAACAAACGAACAAGTTTGTCTAACGAATTACTTCAAAAATAGTTGAAATGGTCATGCAATTTATCTGTTCATTTAATATTTTTGTACTGCTCTTCTACTTTAAAAAAGGCACTAAAGGTAATGTACAACATAACATCCTAATAAAAGAACAGATGGCTCCCAAACGTTTTAGAGGCCCTAGAACAACAATTTTCAACCACTGTGCCATGGTACTTTGGTGTGCAGCAAATGGTCTCCAAGTGTGTTGTGGGAGTTTGGGAGAGGGTCATATATTCGTAGGGCCCCTGGGAGATGTGAGCCTCCAGCTAGCAGTGTGGTAATGGCGTGCCTTGACAATTGAAAAAAGTGATGAAAAAGGTTGGAAATTGCTGCCCTAAAGGCAGCTGCCTGATTTATCAATGCCAAGAAGTGTAGCTACAATGGAGATTGGGCAGCAGTGCTCTCCCACCCCAGCTGCTGCTTATTTAACTCTTGATGCACATAGCCTAATCTGCCCTGTCAGTTTCATGACCCACCAAAAATTGGGTCATAATCCACTGGTGGGTCCTGGACCCACAGTTTGGGAATTGCTGAATTAGACCATCAACACGAAAAGATGAGCCTTCTTTCTAATGAAAGGGTGGGTGTGGGACTTACTTTCAAATTGTAGCAATCAATATGAGAAGCGGAAAACATTTGAGGGCACAATCCTAACCTGGAGTTAGGCTGGCACAGTTAGGCCAGGAAAGTTTGGCTGGCACAAGGGCCACCGTAAAGCATTTTTGGACTACTCTCCGAGTCAGGGAGGATGGCTCACGTCTGTGTGCTGGACTCTCTGACTCCGAGAGTGGTCCAAACATATTTCACTGTGTCGCTTGTGCTGGCCAAACTTTGCTGGCAGCTTATGCCGGCCTAACGCAGTTTAGGATTGCGCGCTGAGGGTGGTCCAAACATACTTGTGCTGCCAAACTTTGCTGGCTAAACTCCAGGTTAGGACTGCGCCCTAAATGATAAAATTCAGCTGCCGTAAAAGTTTTCTTTTACTACTAAAGAAAAAGATTTTGCAGGACTTTCTGAAAATGTAGCACGATGCTAGGTTTCAAATAAGAAAGTAGACAACTTTAAAGGCACAAATTTGGAAAGCCCTTTTGCTTTCGGCCATCATTTTATAACTCACCATCTAGGAAAGACCCCATTCTCCAAACTTGTTGTCTGACTGCGACGCCAACGCCGCTGGTAACTGCTAGCACAGCTTCTGTTTAGTGAAGAGCCCGGGGAGGGAAATGGAGTGATGAGCAGGCTGCTGAGAGATGCTGAGAGATACAAAGAGGGAAACTTTAAATATATAGATGAATATTCTGTTGGAAAATTCACAATATAACCACTACTTTGGAAATCATGTTATGATGTGAAGAATGGGGGGCCCAGTAGCTAGACCTGGGGTGTCAACCGTAAGGCTGGATGTGGCCCCTGGAAGCAATTTATCCGACCCCTATTATAATTGGGCTCTCCCAGTGTGATAATTGGTCTCCCTCATATCTTGAAATTATGAACAATTATTTGCACATTTTGTCTTCTGTCATTTGAAGCTAATGGTTTCTATGTGAGAACGAAGTGCTTCTTTCTAGCCATCATCTACTTAATGACGTCACGTACTGCATAATGATGTCACTTCCAGCCCTCAGCAGGTGCCATGAATGCTATTCAGATCAGTACATGAAATTTGGCACCCCTGAGCTAGAGCACCTGTGTTCTAACTGGATTCAATTCCTGGCCCACTCGTGAACAGAGATTAGTGAGATGAAGCTCTATGCATCCAGGATGTTATTTTTTCTTGTTACTCCAGCAGTTTTTTACCAAACCACAAATTACATTTTAAGCTGTGAGCCTAATCAAAACATAATATGCACCAATTAGTTCCCACTGTTGTGTATTATGTTATCCTCCTCTCTCCCTTTGCTGAAAGGTAAGCTGCAGCACTGCCAACTGTGATCAGTATTAGGATCTCAGTATTCAGTTCCCCAATAGGTGATCAATCGTCAAATGACACCACCAGTCAAATGTTTAGAGGTGAGCACTTAGTGCCCACCTCACAACATCCATTTTTGTATAAATCATTACTCTTGATAAATACATTACCAGATCTTGCAATTCCACTGTCTCTGTCTTCATTCAACTCCCTCCCAGGCATGTCCACTGGGTTGCTATGAACTATGAAGATAAAGTAGTTGGTTAGCCTGAGAACATGAAACTTCTCCTGGCTTTGTAGTGCTCCATTTAATTATCCAAATAAATCATGCTCATTTGCTGCATTCATTTAGGACTTTGAAAATAACTGCACAGCGCACACACACACATCCATCACCAAGAAAGGCTGCAAAGCTGATCAAGCCAAAACACTTGCGTGTTTGAGTGCTCAGACAGATTTTGCTGAAGCCCACCACTTTATTTCAAGACAAATGACATAATGTTAAAACAGGGAAGTTAGCTGGGGAGCAAAAACACTCAATGCAAGTTATCAGCAGATACTAAAGAAGAAATTGATAGCAAACACCTGTACAATGGGTACTCTAGGATGAATGAGATTTGGATTTAGGCTTCTGTTTCTTCTTCAACTAAGCATAAAGCTATCTGCATTTGCAGCCAGTCCTTACTGAACAGAGAGAAGAAATACTAGCTATGTAGTTTTCAACAAAGCTAGAATTTCATCCATAGTATCAAAGGCCTCTTGATCATAATAATTTAAAATGTCATAAATCATTCAGATTTGTGGGGGGAAAAATCTAAATCAGCCATGGAAATGAAACTCAGTTATTGGAAAGCAAAACTGCTTATATTTCAGATTTATAGGAACAGTAAAATATTACATCTTTATAACAGGGCTCAAATTAAAACAATCCTGAACAGCTAGTGGCTAACACACTGTCAGGAATTTCAAGATCCACTCAAATCAGTACTTGGGCTTGAACTGTGGAATTACATACTAGAAATGTTAATATATCATAACCATTTTCCTCTATTCCAGGGGTCTCCAAACTACGGCCTGGGCACCCCTAAGTGCCAAATCCAGCCCATGACAAGATTTTATCCGGCCCACAGCAACTTAAAATATTTGACATTTTTATTCATTATATATCATTTCTCAGTTTAAACAAGGCATTTTTTCTTTGTAAATGTCACTTTTCTCTTTTGTTCTGAAGAATATTGTATTGATTACAAAAAGATCAAGTATAACTTCTTCATTCATTCATTCATTCATTCATTCATTCATTCATTCATTCATTC
>JAJKFI010000005.1:22776345-22795904 GCA_029204185.1 Lerista edwardsae
TTCATTCATTCATTCATTCATTCATTCATTCATTCATTCATTCATTCATAAAACTGTGGGTTTTTTGGCCCACGAAAATCTGTAAAATATTCAATGTGGTGCTCGAACTGAAAAGTCTGGAGACTCCTTCTCTAATCCATCTTCTTGTGTGGCCAATGGCTGACGTTTTTAAAACTGTGTTTCATTTCCAAGGCCAAACTACAAAATCCACGCAGCTTTGTCACACCAACTAGACTATCCACACAGCACATAGCAAACCTGCAAAGAAAGAGGCGCTCCGGATCAGGCGGAGCGGACCTTGTTCAGAGAATGCCCGCCTAGGGCTGCAAAGCTGTGAAAAACCTACATGGCAAAACGTAAAATACATATGAAAGAATGAGGTTAGTAAAGCAGAACAGAGTCTGTGGAAGGGAAAAACAAAAACAAAAACAAAGCCAACATAAATGCAGACCCACAAACACAGCAAAACACACCTTTTACACATGTATATTGGAGTTGAAATGTGGGCTGCATTGCCCTTGGTTAAATATAGTCGCTCTCGGTTTTGTTATATGTAAAAAAATATCAACTTTTTCACTTTCTTACTTCATAATAAACCAATACACAGGAAAAATTTCTCTACAGTGCTGACTACATTTGTTTCTACTCTCATTTTTTATCTTTAGCAAAGAAATCATAAAACATTAAAGCTAGTTTTGTACTGTCAGCCATGTAGGAGTTTACCAGCTCAAAAGAACTGCCTTCAACCCTGATTATCTTAATTCATGATTCACTGGACTAATCAATAATCTATTTTAAAAATTGTCTGGGAGACTAAAATGTTGGGAACTGATGGAATAGAGCAAGGGATGGATAGGAGGTATGGAAAAAAATACTGGTTTTAGGGTTTGGTGCACGGTCTCTGGACTAGTATGTAGTCCCACAACACTTGCATTAAGGATAAAAGGAGGGAGAGATGAGCAGTCCCTTCACCTACAAAACAATCACAAAAGGTGAAATAATTGGCCTTAGAAGTTGTGCATCCCTTTGGTACATTCCTTCCCCAGTAGTCACTGAAGAAGTATTGGGAAGTTTAGCCTTCATTTGTCCTGAAGCAAGTAATGAGCAGAGAAACTGGGCTTGGAGATGATCTATTCACTGCAGGGAGAAGTTACAAAACAGAGTCCCTTGCTTTTCTCCCTAGACTCTAAGCAATTCTTTGTTGCTTCTCTGTCTTAGTTCTTTTATCAAAGCAGATGGACAATTGTATTCCATGCTATATCTGCAAGTCTGATCCTTTGTACACCGAAGCATCCCTTTTTCTCTTTGCAAAAAGACAAACTTTGTGCAAAGAAAAACATGCCTGAAATTTGTTTTCTCCCAAGAGAAAATGGGAAATGGATGATGTGGATCTTGGCCCCTTGGCAGCAGCAATAGGTGTCCTGGAATCTGAGTCTCTCTGGGACTTTCAATGGTGCATGTTGACATTCAAAAGGTTCATTGCCACTGAAGTTCATTTCCCTTCTTTCTGATAATCAGCTGTCTTGAAGGAAGGTAAATATATGGACTGTTTCCCTAGAAGAGGTTGTGCTGAAAAAGGCTGGTTTGTGTACACAATAACCTACTAAAGTACACAGTAACCTTCAAAAATGAAGCGTTGACAATGATAAATGAATCACAAGTATTCTCTTTATTTAATTTAGTTTCTAGAAACATTCTGGTTAGAGTAGCTTCTTTTTGCTCTGCCTTATTCTTGGTTTCCTCCACTTTGAAAAGCAAGCATTGATGATATTTTGGTGTGTGTTCACTGCAGTTGCTGAAGGCCATTGTCTTGCCTTCTAAACTATTTATTACTGGCTAAAGCATGCCTCAATCAGAAAAAATGGCTTATATATGCCACCAAACACCAACAAGTAAGGTAAGGAGTGGGACAAGCGATGCTTCACCTAAGCCTCCAAAGGAGTGCTTAGGATAGCTTCCGAACTATCTTACTGTTGTCATACTCAGTAATACTAACGAAGTCTACATGTGGGCATATTCTGTGGAAGTATTCTTTTTCTGCTTTGCAAAAGTTACCACACTGGCATATCCATGTGCGCATAATTCACTTACAGAGCAATCCATACATGCAGTTGAGCCGGTACAGGCCCCCTGCATCGGCTCCCAAGTGTCATGAACATACTGTAAAGCACATTCACGCCGACTTGGGACTTGGCTAGGCTGGTGCGGAGGCCCATCCTGGCTCTTGAAGGCTGGATCCAGCTCTGGAGGGGGTAAGTATGCACTGGCCGGGGCTGGCTGGTGCAGGGGGTGGGAAAGGGTAGAGGATGTAACGTAGGTGGAGGGGGGCATTTTTGGGTAGGGGGAAGGCAGGACAGGAGGTCGATTAGGCCCAGGGTGGGATCAGCGGCACGTCCTAAATTCTAACCCCCATCCCTGGCCCAAGCAGTCTTACACAGGCCGCTTGGATTTGCCCCAGTGAAATCGCTGGCTCAGATCCAAGTAGCACTATAGGGCTAGCTGGGGATTGACACGGGGCAAGAGGAAAAATATCCCCTTACCCCAGGTTGTCCTCCAGCCGTCACCTATCCTGACCTGGATACAACATAGACCACTCGGTCTGGCTGTTCCAGTGTAAGTTAGGATTGTGCCCTTAGCTGTTTTGCACTCAGAAATTGGTTTTACTAGCCATTTTCATTTGCGTTATAGAATCTATTTAACCTAATGCAAGTCAAGGAAGGGAATTCAAGTACTGTATAAGCACAAGTATGTGGACTGTACTTTCAAAATTATGCTAGAAAAGTTAATTAAACACAGTTTGAAACTCTCCTTCATAAGGCTGCTCCAGGCATGGCCAATGATGTGGCCACCTTGCTGAAGCTATGGTTCTCACCTGTGCTTGGATGGGGGGAGTGCCTGCACATCATGTATGCCAAAGAGATGGGCCACAACTTAATGGCAGAACATCGGCTTTGTATGAAGGATATCCCAGGCATAATTCCCAGTATCTCTAGGAAAGGTTGGTAAAGATATCCGAAACACTGGAAAGCAACACTACTCCGCTAGATGGAACAATGATCTGACTCAGCATAAAAGGAGGCTTCGTATTATTAGCAGTATTAAGAGTAGTATGTTCACAATGGGAAAAAAGTATACAAAATGTAATAAATACATAAAAGCTACCACATGATAGCCACTGTAATTTCAACCATTTGAATGGAGAACTTCCCATGTGTGCCATCAGCCATTGGGATGCCAGCTGGACCAGGTAAACTCAGCGCAGGAGCAGGGAGGGGTGGGGAGGGGGTGGAATGGGGAGGTGATGGGGTACAGACTGGCGGATTGGGCCCAGGATTGGCAGCGCTGGTGTGCAGCGTATCCTAACCCCCTTTTCAGGCCCAATCCACTTGCACAGATCTACTCAGACTTGCATCAGCAATATCGATGGCTCAGGTCCTAGTTGATCCACAGAGGCTTACCCTGTCCCTTTAACCCAAAGAGATTTCCAGCAGCCAAAAATATCCTGTGGGATATAGCGGTAGCCGCCCCCACCTCACTGAATTCATGCGCAAGATTTAAATGGGGTTTCATATTGTTCTTGATCTTTAACTGCTTATTAAAAGCTAGTCTTTTTCTAAAAGAAAGATAATATTGATTTTAAAAATTGCTTAAAAGGATATTTAAACACATGATTAATTTAAGTATCTGAAGTCATCTCAGTGGTGCTATATGGGCTCACAATGGATTGACCATTTAGCCTAGCCAGGTTAACATGCCCATTAGGAAGCCAAATGCACAATTCTAAATAACAATCAACTAATTAGATAAACTATGGATGCCTGTCCTGAAATAATCCTGATCAAACAGATGGCACTGAAACTGGAAATTTAAATGATATAGCTTATGGGAAAGGAGAGTATTTTGATAAGATCATCATATTGCTCCATTTGTTGGCACAGTGCAATTACGGAAGATTAATTAGGCTGGCAGGGAACACCTGCATGAATAAGGGCTTCTAATTGCAACAAAAAAAGTGAAAATAATCTTTATTAATAAAGCTCTTTCTTCACATTTATTAAGGAATGCTAAAAAATAATTGGCAACACAAAAGCAAACACAACAACAATAGGATCCTTATTGGGTTTATGTGGTCTCACATATAAATTGGCCAGTTTCCCTAAGGACTCCTTAGCACCGTTTTCCCAAGACGATCGCAAGGCAAAATGTTTATAGTCAGCATAATGTTAAACGCTCGTGAAGTCTACAGCACATTTTGCATGTCTTGTTTAATGTAATACCATGGTACAAGGCAATGTTGTTCTTCAGTTTAAATGAAGCCAAACCACACAGTCAATCTGCAGTGAACTGGCCTTACAGTACATCCAAAGCTCCATCTCCCATAAACCATCCCATTCCTTTAATTGTCTTCAAGGGGCAAGGACAGGGGATTATAACAGCACATTATACTGTATAGCTGAATTAGCCCTCTAGCATTTCATAGAAAGCTTTGTGAACATGACAGCTTCTGAGAAGATTGAAAGCTTTACCTCTCCTGCTTTCCCTTCTTGCTCCTGCACCTCTTAACCCCCACTTCCTGCCAAACCAGCCCAGTATGTAAGAAAAACTGTCACTTCACACATTGCATAGTTAGTAGCAGACACATGTCTACTATTGCGGGTTCCGTGATGTGTATCCCTGTATGACGCATACACTGAACACTCTATGTTTGTTGAGAGTGCACATTACATTTTTATGCACACAGATAAAAAGTTGTATGTATGATCATCATAAAATTCTATTGAGTCAAGAGTGTTAAAAGAATTGCATCTCTGTTGCACGATACCTTGGCTATACTATACAAAAATGTATAGTTGTATTATACACAGCTAATGCTAACAAAGGAAGCCTATCTTGTCCATTTCTGAAATGATAGCAGTTCCTTAAATTGTGTAAGTTTATCTTCATAATATGAAGGATGAAACAGATTTCACTGACTTACTCCAAGTCATCAAAATGGCCACAGACATTCACATTTTTCTGTGCATAAGCTATGTTTGAGTTTAGTGCAAATCTTATCACATTTCTTGAAAATGTACTATTTTACTACTTATGCATGTTTTATTTTATAGTTTTTCAAATAATATAATCAGCGATGTCATCTGGGCAGGACGGTCTGGAACACCGTACCGCTTGTTCCAAGGACAGGCTGCAACAGTGCGCCATTGCGCAGCAGATGCCACATGCTTTTTGGCCCGCCCACCCTCCCCTGCGCTTGATTCGCTCCGATATGGAGCTATTCCAGGCGCAGGGAGACATGGCCAGGCTCCGCACGGGGGTGGGGAGCTGCCACTCAACCGTGCGTTCCGGTTGTTGGCGCTGATGGATGACATCACTGAATATAATACAAACAAACAACAAAATACAGCCTTTAATTACCTATGTTTCCAAGCAGGCCATTCATAATTGTACTGTGGTCTGGCTTTAGTGTATTGCTGTCTTGATTAATAAACTCAAGACTGTCCTGAAGCCTGTAGGGTTAAAAAAAAGAAAGAACGTATGGCATTTTGTTTCTATTGTTATTGTTACAGCAAGTCTGGATACACAGTTGGGGCTTTTTGTTGTTTTGATCTAGGGAAGAGTAAGCCAGGAAGAGAAGAAACTGGGTGACAACAGCACAATTTCTTCCACTTAAGGCCAAAGGGGCATTCCACCACCCTTCTGTATACCCAGAACCTTCACAAATCCAACAGTTTCTAATATACTCACGTGTTTAAACTTCCATATATACTACTTCCAGTTCGAGCTGTAAAAACTTTGCTTAGCATGAGCTGTGGAGGAGAGCTGAGAGGCAAAGAGATGGAAAGAGAAAAGGTTACCACCGAATACACCAGGTTGTGGCTGGGTTGTGACAGACAACAGAAATATCAGTATAGCCAAAAAACATAAATTACAGCTGTGAATGCCATTCATACCTAGTCCCTTATACAGATGCCTTTCCTACTTTGGAAAAGTAAACACACCGCAAGATGCCCTCAGCTAATCAAAATCCTCCACCTTTTCCAAAACAATTGCATACAAACAGTTCCTTGTCGCTTACGCCCAGCAACCCACAAGCCCCCAGAAAGCGCAAAAAGCCTTTTCTCCATTTTAAAGGCGGACTCAGGAAAATCCTAGAGAAGCAGCCATGTTAGTCTTTTGTTCCCAAAAGAATGAGTCATGTGGTACTTACTAAAATTCAAAATATGCACAGTACATTACCAGTTTACCCCAATAAGATAAAAGCAACAGAATAATTTTAAAAAGCAACAGTTCAAGATGTCTGTTGTAATTAGTCATGCAAATTCTAGCCTGACTTGACTGAAAGGACCCCACCTCAGCCACTGCCTTAGTTGCTGAAGTGTGATGGAATGTGTCTGAAGAGTTCAATTCCAATTGCCCAACGTGAGCATCCATGGCTTAGAGGCAAATGAGGCTATTGGGAGGCAGTGCGGCAAAGAACAGGAAAGGCAACACTGCCTCTACAGCCAACATAGAAGTGGTTCTGCAAATAAAAAGCACACCTGTGAATTTTCCCAGGTGTCTACCTTATCAAGTTACAGAGGAACACTCTTTTGGAATGAAGAGAATGATCAACAATTGTTGGCAGTTGAATAGCATATAAATTAATGTGTGTAGGGGGCAGGTTTCCAGTCCCACCCCTGACTGTATGCAGCTGCACAAGCACATAGGCACTGAATGCAAAATCTATACCTTTAGATATTGTGCATCAAAGTCTATGCACATTGGAGAGTAAATGTACAGGCTGTTGTTCACAAGTGTTGATCAATTTAGGGCCCCAGAGCTGCCAACTTTCAAGGACTTTCCTGGAATCTTCAGGAATCAGCATCAGACTCAGGTGACTGCTGAAAGCACTCCTGGAGATTTTAACAGGGTCTCCTTGTCTTATGGCCCAATCCTATGCCAGCTGGGCTCTGGGATACTGCATGTCACAGTGGCGTCACTAGAGTTTGTGTCACCTAGGGCGGGAGGTCAGTGCGTCACCCCCCATGATGGATCTCCTCCTCCCAAACCATACAGCAACTTTATTTATTTATTTATTTAACTACAGTACAGGTCACCCAACAAATTAGTAACCAACAAAAAACCAGTGGCCAACTTGATGGCACTCGCACAATTAAATAAAACTTATAGTATTAGCTCTGCTACATGAAAATGAGGAACAATTCATACTAATGATTTTTTAAAAATCACATTTTTACAGAAAAAAGTTGTATTTTCAGTTTTTTTGTTTTTTGGCCATAGCTTTTGATAGAATAACGATATGACACTCTGGTTTTTTCCACTGAATTCCTCGTGAAATTTCGCATCCAATGATATATAATGATGTAGTTATTTTGTAAAACCGTGATTTTAAAAAAATTGCGATTTTTAAATTTAAGGTTTTATTTTTGGTTTTTAGTCTTTTGGCCATAACTTTCGAAAGAATGAAGATATGACACTCTGGTTTTTTCATTGAATTCTGGGTGAAATTCTGCATCCAACGGTATATAGCATGATAGTATTATCTTTTAAAGCCGCGATTTTAGCAATTTTGGTCCCTGGTGGTGTTCCCCCACCTGCATCACCTGGTGTGGCCCACTCCCCCAGGCCTGATCCGTCTTCCCCTGTCAATGTGCCAGTGATTGAGCTGGTGCTGGTCCAAATTGACTCATGGTGATCATGTTGGGGGTTACCTCACTGCAATGTTCTCTTATCTCAAAGAGACCTCGAGCGGCCAAAAATCCCCTGGAGGATACAGCAGAAGCTGAGCTGCTGCTGCTGCACTGTTGCAAGATTTAGTTAAGACTGGACTGCCCAATGCATTACTGGAGGGGGGGAATTCCAAGATTAACTTCAGTCACAGCTGGCAGCCTGAACCGAACAGTAAACCTAATCTAATTTCCCCTCTCCACCTGGTTCATTTTTACTGTTTGTCTAGACACAAAGGGCTAGAGATTATAATGTTCACCCTAAAAAGCATGATTTGAACGCAGTAAAATCAGATGTCAAGGAGAAGCTCTGAAAAATGAAGGCTTACCGGATCTGATGGATTTTTAATGTTGAGCCCTTGTAGCTCATGGCCACAGAACCAAACATCATCTCCCCAAGCATATTAGCATCAGATGAACCCTGAGAGCCCTGCAAAACAGACCATTAATTATTATTTGCATAGCTGATCACATAATTAAGGGATTATAGAAATAGGTGAAACATCTTTTTTGATATATTTAGTTTATGAGATTTTTCCCCACCTTTCTTGAAAAGATGTTCAAAATATTTGACAGAAAAATAAATGCATCAAAATATGGTCAATTTAAAAATAAAAACAAAATTAATGGCAATAGGAAAGCCAAATACAGCAACCAGGACCTAGAAAACAAGCAAAAGTCAAAGCCAACTAATCAAAAGCTTGCCGAAACAAACTGCTTTTCAGCATTTGGGGATCTGGCTGACTAGAGTCCAGCCAGATCTCTTGCCAGCCGAACCTTACACAGTAATGGGACACAAAGAAAGTCTTTTCTCCCCAATCTTAATGAGCGAGTAGGTTCATATGGCGATAGAAGGGAAATGATCCTTTAGGAATCTTGGTCCCATTCTCTTCTAGAGATATTGTATAGTAAACAGTCTTATAGTAAACAATGTAGTAAACAATGTTCTAAAATATAAAATGACAGGTATGTATCCACATTTGCTGTTCTGTAGCTGTTGAATGCTACATGAATAATCACAAATACTCCTGGTGTCAACCTCTCTCATGCAATCAATGTTGCTTGTTTTATGGCAAACCTATGACACATGTCAAAGATAACACGCCATGACATTTTGGGTGACACACCAGCATTCGCCAACACCCAACAACAACTGAGTTTGTTTTTGTAATGATTAGGTGTGTCTTTATAGAATGCCTAGCCCCACAAATGATTAGACTGCATTTTTTTTTAAATATATGAATATGTAAATAATTGTTTCTTTTTTGTTGGGGGTGGGGAGTGACATGCCAGCAGAGTCAAGGTAGGCATTTTTGACATGGCAAACCCAAAAGGTTCGCCATCACCATCTTATATGTTACTCTTGCTTGGGCAGCACCACATGGTTCTGTCTGGAGTGAGCTCTCACTCCTCCATGAGCTCCTCCTGCCACACACCACAGATTACAATTCAAGCAGTGGCGTATCTAGGGTATTGCAGGGGGGGACAAGAGCAATGGGCGCAATTTGCAATGGGGGCGCCGATTGCTCTCACCCCCCCCCAGCACAACGCCCAAGAAGACGCCTGAGTGGCGGCGGAAGAAAGCTGCACGCCCCCCTGCTCGCCAAGCAGGGAGGCACGCGACTTCTCCCAGGCCAGCTGCTGCTGGGGCAAAATTGCCCGAGCAGCAGCCGAGGGAAGCCACGCACCCCCCTGCTCACCAAGCAGGGAGATGTGCGGCTTCTCCCGGCTCACCGAGTGGGGGGGGCGGGGGGGGGGGGCTTCTCCCAACATGGCTTGGCCAAAGTTGGCCAAACCAGGGCGGAGAGAAGCTGCAGCATCATGACATCATGATGCTGTGACGTCATGACATCGTGTGCCATGGGCGCGGTTTTGCCCTGGTACGCCCCTGAATTCAAGCATCTGGGTTTTGAGGCATACAGTATGCTGCCATCTCCCCAGCCTCCCACCCAATTATTTAGTCATCCTGCCACAGAGGAAATTATTTGGTCTCTTGGGAGAAGGGGGTACAACCTGTTGGATATGACCCCTAGCTTAATCCTCAAAGTACTGCTTTAAAACACAGAGCTGGGGAGTTATTATATTTGTATTTGTGAAGGACATATGCAGAACACAGCAAAAATCTGTGATAAATTATTTGAATATCTTTAATTCACTGTCTTCCAACTGATTTTTAGTGTTTAATTGGCAGCTTCAGCATGAAAATAGCAGAGCGTAGAATTTCACGCACATTTAACACCTAGTTGAAGAGCACTTATAATTATTTGGCACCAGGCAAATGTGTCACTCATAGGATAAATGTATACCTTTGAGATTAAACAGTAGGCACTGGCATTTGCTAATATTAAAACAGAAGGATTCCTTCTCAGCCAGTAGGGTGTCTGGTAGGGAAAAAGAAAAACATTGTACTGTAATTTATTTTTGAGGGGTGCCTGGGATTATAACACACCTATATCATGTCTAAAATAAATTCCAATAAACTGTGGATACCGAATCAGTGGATACCGGGGCACACCTGTACTGGGTCCAGAAGGCATCTATATAGGAATATATTCATATTCTTAAGAAACTGGCTTATTTTCTAACTAAATAATTTGTCCTACCATTTAACCTTATTTATTTATAACAGGAACCAAAAATGTAATCACATAGCACCAGCGGTGTCATGCAGCCGGAACGCTGGGCAGGAAGAACGGGTGAGCGGCAGCCCACCCGTTGCATTCCAGTCCGTTTCGCCGTCTTCCCCGCCCCCGGGTGGGCTGCCGCTCACCCATTCCTCCTGCCCAGCGTTCCGGCTGCATGACGCCGCTGCATAGCACCTGTATGTAAAGACATATTAACATGTCACTGTAACTTTCATATCAGAAATAATATACCTGGCCTGGAATTTTTGATGCATTTAAATGCTGGTGGAAGTTAGAAATAAGGACTATATATAAATTATATCCAAGTACAGCAAATACCAAACTTTTTAATGTCCTCACTACAACCTTGTATTAAGTAATAGCAGCAAGTAATACTGTTTCCATATTGTGGCTGGGGCTGAAAGAGCAACTTGCCTAGGGCCACCTAGTGAGAATTCAAGGCAGAGGCAAGATTTGAACTTGGGAAGTCCTGACTAGCAACTGACAGCCAAATCCTATATGACACTGGGGCAGCAGGGCTGCTGGGCCCAGGCCGTATCCAGTGCTCAAACTGAGCCGGCAGGAGGCTCCATTTGTTCCCATACGCCGTGTAGCGCCCCAACCTGCTTAATGGGGCTAAATTGCTGGTGCAGAACTGAGTAGCTCTGTGTAGACATTTCAGGCCTGGGACGGGAGTTAGGATACAACAGAGGCCTCCTCTGCCGCCACGCCACCCACTCTGGGGCTCAAACTGCCCCCTTAACAGCACTTGAATGACACCCAGCACCAGTGCAGAAACAGCTGTGCCAACGCTCACCTTTAGCAGAATTGGGCTACAAGTTTCTTAGGAAAATCACCTCTCTAGTCACACTTTACTATGTTTGAATTACTTTGAAAATATGTTCATATGAGACCTCCATTATTTTAAAAAAGAAATGGCTTCTCATACTTTGCACAAGACAATTGTTTTGCATTACCTTCGTTTTATTTTTGTTTTTGTTTTTTTCCCTCCAAGCATTTTTATATCATAATGCCAAGGAAATCTGTTCTGTCTCTTCAACATTGCCTGTACAGTACTCATAGTCTAACTCGTCAGATAATGTCAACTGTGGAATCCATGAGTAAGCTTGCCTAACACAGAATACAGAAATGAAGCCACCCTCAATTCTGGGCAGTAACACACTGTTCTCAAGCTCACGAAAGGCTTGCTAAAGCACATTGTGTAAGAGGAAGAGTGTTCAGAGAAACTCATGACTGTTGCGGTCCAAACCACAGCAAAATACTCTTCCATGATGAGGGAAGAGATAAATATAAAGCTGGTTCCCTAACACAATAAGAAAACAGGTTACACAGAGTGAAGGAGAACGGGTAAGTGGTTAAATGTAGCAACTAGTACTATGCTTAGCTAAGTATGGTAACTGGTTAACATGCTAGATATAATGCCATCATTAATGCAGTACCCCAGAATACATTATGTTAAAATCAGCTTCCCTAAAACAGAGAATTACTTCACTACAAAGGGTATACAGACTCAAATCTATTTTAGGAAGACTTAATAGGGAACACGTGATCAGTGCAAGGTGAGAAGACAAAAATATACCCATGTCAGATGACTGGCAAGACTGGTGGCCAAAACCACCCCTCTTATGTAAAGTGTAACTCAAGTTCAATGAGTGTCTGTGCCATAAGCCTTTTAAATTGTCAGCAAGAAATAATGTACAGCAGTGGTACATTTTCAAACTGCTTTCCCTGCAAAAATCCTGAGATATGGCAAAGGACCTTAGAAACGTGTGAAGCACATGATATAGACACTTGAAATGTAGGACAGTAGAGGGGGGAAAACACAAGCTGGGGGCTAATACTACAGATAGCTCAATCTCTGAATAAAAATTCTCAAATATCTATTTCTACATTACTGACCACAAAGACTGCCCCAAGAGGGGTTAGCTGTCATAAAGATTTCAAGAGGGGTAGCCATCTCTTCCTGCCTTTTTTTTGGGGGGGGAGAAGTTGGCTACTTTTCAAGGTGCTACAAGATGCTTTGTTTCTGCCACATTCTAAACTTGAAGAAAACTTATGAGCGTTGAATTTCCCCCCTCTCCATTTTCCAATTTAGTATTTATCCATTGGTGCGCACGGCAGGAAAGGAAGTTGAATACGTTTCATATGCGCTGTCTCTGACGCATCCTTGGCATCACCTGGCATGACAAAGTTCCAAATAGCGTAGTCCTGGAACGAGCTGGAATTAGCATGTATACGCTACTGAAACAGCAACGTCTACGCTGGCTTGGGCATGTCGTGAGAATGGCTGATGGTCGGATTCCAAAAGACCTCCTGTATGGAGAACTAGAGCAGGGAAAGCGCCCTAGAGGGAGACCACAGCTGCGATACAAGGATATCTGCAAGAGGGATCTGAAGGCCTTAGGAATGGACCTCAACAGATGGGAAACCTTGACTTCTGAGCGTTCAGCTTGCAGGCAGGCGGTGCAGCATGGCCTCTCCCAATCTGAAGAGACACTTGCTCAACAGGCTGAGGCAAAGAGGCAGCCCTGAAACCAGCGAAATCAGGGAGCTGGACAGGGGACAGACTGTATTTGCCCTCAGTGTGGAAGGGATTGTCACTCTTGCATTGGCCTTTTTAGCCATACCAGACGCTGTTCCAGGATCTCTATTCAGAGCACGTTACCATTGTCTTTTGAGACTGAAGGATGCCAATAATAAGGTATTTATCCAGGAAGCTTAGAACATGCAAACTGAAACAGTGGGTCCTCATTATCTGCAGGGGTTCCATTCCAGCACCCCCCGTGTATAAGGAAAAGCATGGATATTCAAATCAGCAGTTTTCCAGGGGCCCCCTCCCTCTGAACCCGGAGCCGAGCTCCAATTGTGTCTGGAGACATTCTTAAGCCTGCAGAAGCTATTAAAGGTGATCAGGTTTTCGGTGAAGACAGGAAGTTGCCTTGAAATGGGTCAAGGTAGCTTTCTGAGGCCGCGGAAGATCTCTACAAGTCTCAGAAAGCCTCCTGGACCCATTTCAAGGCAACTTCCTGTTTTCACTGAAAACTGGAATTCGCCTTTAATAGGCCTCTGCAGGCTTCATAATGCCTCTGGGCCGGACTGGAGCTCAGCTCTGGTTGGGCTTGGGGAGAGGGCCAGATCGGCATCCATGAATGTCGGGCCAGAGAGTAATGCGGACCCTCTGTATATGCCATCAGTACAGCCAAATACACAGATCCATTTTAGTCAAACTGCTGATAAAAAGGCTAAGTTCCACACACATCATATAGAACAAAAAGCAAACCAACCAGGAAGCAACAGTGTGATGCATACTGTGTAAATATGGTACTTGTGGAATCGTTGAGAAGCCTAAAATTTTCACCCTGGTAACTGTGAGAACATTTCATCACAAATTTCATCATTTCTGGTGGAAGGGTGAGAGAAGAGCCAAACCCCTTGTAGCGCCAAATGCTGGAGAGCAAGTACGCCCATCTGCCAGGGCCTCGATGAGGTTGGGTGCACTGCATTCTCAGCTGGTCCCCGAATAAAACTAAAACTCTTGGGACTTTTTCCTTTTCCACTGCAACCCTCTTCTCTGCAGGGCAACAAAGGAGCAGATGTACCTACCAGACATGTTTGGGACACTCACGTCCCCGCCTTCTCAGTGGCCCATTTTTCTTATGTTCCTGTATTCATTGGTTAGAACTCTTCTGGATGAAGGGGGTTTTCAGTTCAGTCAAGCCACCTGTGTAACATTCACCCTGCTGCTGATATTCCACCATCTATTTTGTTAGACAATCACCAAACCTCCGGGCTCCAGTTGACCCCACCAGCCCCAGCCACTTCCTCATAAGGCAATTGTTTTCAAACTTGTAAGACAAACGTCACAACGAGAGTATAGTACAATGGAAAGAAGAAGCCTCACCTGAAATTTCTGACATTGTTCTTTTGTTTCAGAAGATGAAGAGGAGGAATTGATTGAACTGTCCAAAGAGGAAGAACTGTCCCCTCCAGGTCTGAGCTGGCAGCATTTCCCAAAGACTTTCACTTGCGCATCACTGCAGAGTTTCTGAAGGAGAAGGAAAAAAAAGGGGGATGAATTCATGGGGCTACATTTAGCCATCCCAACACAGCATCTTGGTTTGCGTTTTGCCCAAAAAGGTGCATGCACAGAGGTCCAGAATATGTTTTGGGCTTTGGAGAGTATTTCCTGCAAGTACAAGCAACGCCACATTATCCATGCGAGTTCCGTTCCAGGAACCCCCATGGATAAGATAAAGCACTGACGATGGAATCAGCGGTTTTCAAGCCCAACCCATCCTCCAAAGCCAACCAGAGCTGGTCAGGTCCTCAGGCCTCCAGAGGCCTCAGGAATGCCTTTTAAAGGCATGTCAATATCACTTCTGGTTTTTCTGAAAATCCGGAAGTGGCTTTTTCGTTCTAACCTTCATTCCAAATCTGTGCATAATGTGGGTTGTCCGTATGCACAAAAACAAGGATTTAGGGGAACTCACAAGGAATACCAGCAAAAACCCAGATGTTTGTGGGTTGACCAGGGAGCTGGCTCACCCATTTGTAACAAGCACCTGACTGGCAAAGACGCATAGGTTTGTTGAAGATAGATTTCAATTCTTACTATTGGGAAGCTAATTTTGAAATTCAGCTTTATGTATAACCACTTTTTGCCTTCCTCTATAATCTCCTTTGTAAAATGAAGGAACAAGTTAACATCCCAATTTCACTGTAATATAACAATTTTGATCAGTCAGTTTGGAACACACACAAATTTTCCTTCACTAGGTAGACAGAGAGAAAAGGATGGTCGTAGCAAGATTTCACTTTTGTTTCATGTTTGCCACCGGGATTTCCTCAGCCTCAGTAAAAGGAGGAATCAGGTTGCCTTCAGAAGATCTTAAGTGCCGTTATTCCCTAAAGCTTTGCCAACAGGTCTCTCAGTGGTAGATATGCTGCAAAGAAAAGCTTTATGAGGAAAAAAAAGTCATCCACAAATTTGTATGTGTGTGGCTTCATCCCCCCCAAAAAACCTATACACTACAGCTCTCCCATTGGAAGACGTTTTGGCAGAGCTAAACATATGTTTGCACCTTGGAATATCTAAAGGCAGTTAGACTAGACTTTTTGTTTTGCTTTTTAACACACCAGTTTACCAAACTGGCAAAGTACAATTATCTGTTTGATAATTCAGTATCAAACCTCTAGTGACTGAAAATCTCTCTCTCTCTCTCTCTCTCTCTCTCTCTCTCTCTGTGTGTGTGTGTGTGTGTGTGTGCGTGCGTGCGTGCGTGCGTGCGTGCGTGCGTGCGTGTTAGACTGACTGACAGTGGCTTTTTAGAGCAGCAATTTTCAATCACTATGCTGTAGTACATTGGTGTGCTGCATTGGTGAATGTTCCACAGGTGTTTGGGGGAAGATCATTGATTAGTAGGGTCATTGGGAGATATGAGTCCACTACCTGCAGTGCAGTGTCCCATGTCAAAAAACTGAAGGTGTGCTTTGACAATTTTAGCACCTTGTCAGTGTGCTGTGAGATGAAAGAAGGTTGAAAATCACTGTTCTAGAGTTTCAAGCAGAGCTATTTCCCTGACTGATAACTCGTCTCTACAGGGAGGGCAGAGCTCTAAGTGTTGCAAGGAACCTTACCCTGTCATGTAAATCCCTCCTCTCGCTTGCTGCTATAGCCAGTAAGCAACGCCAAGATGTTGCTTTTCCCTGTGAGGACTGGCTCAAACGGTGCAGGAAAGGAGTGATTGCCACTGCAAGGTAAGGCTTCTTGCAAAACTTAGTATAGAGCTCTGCCATCCCTATAGAGACGCCACTGCTAATAACAGGAAAAGAACTGGGAATTTCTGCATACAGAGCATATACTAAGCTACTAAGCTACAGCCCCATCTCCACAGCTAGTCTACAATTGAGGGAAAGTTTATTTCCCCCCCCTCATATAACTTCCAATCATTATCATCCTTGACCCAAGCAGCCAACCAGTCTGCTCTACGGGAAGCAAGATCTCTCTCTCTCTCTCTCTCTCTCTCTCTCTCTCTCTCTCTCCCTCCCTCCCTCCCTCCCCCCCAGGGCTCTAGCAGCCCCCCCTCTCTCTCAAGAACAGCCTTCCATTATGACAGACTGATGATTAGGAAGACAATGCTGAACTGGTGCACTGTGAGAATTGCTACTGGCTTGTATTTTTTGGCACACAATGGCTGAAGACATGTGAATGGCAATCATATGACTTGCTAAGAACTCATGAACTAGAATTGCATTTTATCTTGGATAGAAACAACAGCATCTTGGGCTAGGCACAGCATCATGTGATAAAACCACACTGAAATCTAGGAGTTACAGCAGCTTTCACAGACTAGTCACACTGTAGCTTTTAGTTGATGTTGACAGCTTGCTGAATTGCACTTATTTAAATAATACAGTAATAAAAAAAAGAAAGAACGCCTACAATGGGAAAATATATCCCTAAAGCTTCCCAAGCTTAATTAAGCTAGTTATTGCTATTCACGGAGAACGTCTTGTATGGTATCTTTCTGCAAACTCACTCTGAATCACAATGTCTTGAAGTTATCATTTCCTGGTTGAAATACTAGGAAAGACTATACCTTTGCCCTTTAAGTGAAATGCAATCAGCTTAAGGATCCCATGGGCAAAAGGGGTCACGATCTTTTGGATACCTGCTGTCAGCAGCTTGCAAGTAAGCAAAGCATCTGTAAAACGCAGAACCTTGACACATTTTAGGGCAGGCAGTTTTAGAATCCAGCATGTCCTGAAAGGTAACCTGCTGGACACCCTCGATCACGTATCTGAGGTGTCCATCGCCCCTCCGTAGAGTTTTTGAATTTGAATGTCAATGAAACACAAGATGCAATGAACCACCAGAGATTATGCAACAAAGGGGAACTGGCTGTCTTGCCTTCCAAGCACAGCTCATGCTATGTCTCCAAAGTTATAAAGAGGTTATTCAGTACGTGCTGCATGTAAAGAAGACTGGAAACCATGCCCCTGAAAAGAGCAGGAATATACAATAAACTAAGGCTGTATGCCAGTGTTATTCAAACTGTGGGTCAGGACCCACTTGACGGGTTGCGACCTGATGTCAGGTGGGTCGCTGAAAGCAGGGAGCAGCCATCTTAGGAACTGCAGACCTTACTCGTGCTATAATCCTTTTGGGAGTGTTAACAGTTTGAATTTTCAAGTGAGTTTGTTTTTTCTTTAATCGTTTTTAGTTCAGTGATTTTACATAATATTTTGTCCCAAATTTGCTTTCTGTCAAAGATGTTCCATGGTTGTGTATTTTCTTCAGTCCAAGAATGCCAGTTTGCATTCTGGGAGTATCATTTGATTATGTCACACTGACTGCACTTTCTGTTTGATGATGGCACTTCCGGCTATGACATAACTTCCAGGTTACTGACATCACTTCCGGTGGGCCCCAACATGAGTGTCATTCTAAAAAGTGGCTCTTGGTCTAAAAAGTTAAGTCTGAGCAGCCCAATGTAATGCCAGCTGGTCCAAGAGGAGGGTTAGGATATGGCAGAAGAGGCCGCAATCAATCCTACCCCTCCTGGGCCTGATCTGCCCCCCATTCTGTTCTCCCCACCCTGAAACGCCCTGTTTCCAATCCACCCACCCACTGCCCCTTCAGCTAACCACCAACTCTTATCTCTACTAGCAGTCACTCAACGGGATACGGCATTGGTGGGGTGGCTTTAGGCAATGAATTACCCACCTGCAGTGCTCACTGTAGTTGGAGGCACAAGGAAAGGGGACAAGTGTTTCACAGAGCAGCAGCCATAACTCTAGCCAGCAAAGGCTGCCGGAGACACATTGCCTCTTCTTCTGCTTTGAGTCCTGGGGAGCAGGAACGAGGCAGCGGCTGCCGCCATACTGCTCCGTCAGGGGGATGGTATTGGGAAAGGCAAGGTGCCACACCATTGCGGGGTGGGTACATTCCATCTAGCCTGCCACTTCAGGCATTGAGGCTTTGCGCCAGTCCTGTTTGAGAGCACTTGTCTCTCTGAGATAGAGCAGTAATGACTGAAGGGATAAGACCTCATCTGTGCTGTTTTGGGCAGCCAAAGGTCTCAGCTATGCCGCTGTTCCTTACTCTCCAGAAACTCAACCCTTCCAGGCACCAGTCTCCGTTTCGGGCAGGTCACCTAAAGGTAAAGGACTGAACATATCCCATTACTAATCCTATCAGTAACTGAGTATTCAGCATACAGTGTTCTCAACCATAGCCACATCATGCCTGGATCAATCTGGCTAGCTTAAAATTATGTGCCGCATCCCAACTTTTAGTCGCAGAAGGTGCAGACAGAATTTAACTATCCATGCTCAAACTCTTTTAAATGTTGCCACAAACAAAACAAACTGACAGCGCAATCCCAATCCAGTGCTCTGCCAGCGCAACAACCACTCTGCTTGTCAAATGTGTCGCGAACATGACATAAAGCATGTGTGCCTCACCCTGGGAGTCGGCAGAGCTGGTGGAGAGACCTGCACCACCCTACGTTTATGTATATGCTATATACCATTGACCGACTGCTGGTGGAGATAAGAGCTGGTGGTTGGCTGAGGGACAGCGGGGGTTGGATTGGGAGCAGGCTGTTTCTGGGTGGGGAGAGCAAAATGGGGATCAGGCAGGGGTGGGTGGCTGGGATTGTTGGAGGCCTCTTCCACCATATCCTAAGCATCCTCCTGAGCCAGCCCGCATTACACTGGGCTGCTCAAATGTAAGCCAGCTACATAGCCGGCAGAGACCCAGGTAGTACCATAGGGCAGGCTGTGGCGTTACTCGGGGTAAGGTGACAAATAACACCCCGAGGAGACCGGCAGCCAGCTCTCAATTAGCTAGGATACAGAAGCAGAGGACATGTTTCAGGCTCCATGTTCAATACCGGGTATCAAATAGGTTGAAAACACACACACATGCACACACAGCACAACTAGGCCAGCAAAGTTCAGCCGGCACAATGGACACCATAAAGAATGTTTGGACCACTCTCGGAGTCAGAGAGGCCAGCACACAGATGTGCACCATCCTCCCTGACTCCAAGAGTGGTCCAAACAGTCTTTATGGTGGCCATTGTGCCAGGCAAACTTTACTGGCCTAACTGTTCCGGCCTAACTCCAAGTTAGGAGTGTGTGTGTGTGTGTGTGTGTGTGTGTGTGTGTGTGTGTGTGTGTG
>JAJKFI010000005.1:22795914-22823040 GCA_029204185.1 Lerista edwardsae
TGTGTGTGTGTGTGTGTGTGTGTGTGTGTGTGTGTGTGTGTGTGTGTTTGTGTTTGTGTTTGTGTATGCATGCACGCACACACTCTTTTGCTTCGACATGCCTTTTCTTCAGGTGTCTGAGAAAGCAAAAAAAAAAAAAAAATTCACTAGCATTACTAGGGACTTGGAAAGAGGACAGAAGACATAACCCTGTCCTTGTTAGCTGAAAAAAATATATATGATTTGAGAATTCTAAACTTAACACTGCAAATGTGGTATTTGAAAAACCAAAGAACTATAAATCACACTGGGACAAGCAGAAGGCATTGAATTCTAAAATGCAATTAACAGATGCTCTTTTCACAGCAAGAAAACATTTGTCCCACACAATGTTTTATTGCAAAGGGCAAAAAGTGCCGTGGGATGTATTTAGTGCTTCATGTTTGCCGTCAAGTAACGGAAGCCATTTTCCACTTTGCTTAGAGATATGATCTGTATATTTTCAATTTCCATACAAAGAGAATGCTTGTGTTTTAGAAGCACACTTTGTGATTATTTTGGTGTTGCATATGAGGAAAAGTCTATTTATCAATTCCTCTCTTTTAAACTTTTAAAACTGCCTTTAAAAATTAGGACAATATCAGTTTCTGGACAGTAAACAATCATGATGTGAAAATAAGACAGTCTGAAACTGGGATTTAATGTCCTCAAAAAGTATGCAATTAATAGCCCATTTGTACCTAACGCCCCCAAAGCGATGGAGTCATACTAATGATGTGTAAGCTGCATCCCATGGGGGAACTTCAGGCTGCGGAGGTGTCCTAGAAGAGCATATTTGTTCCCTTGGACCTCTGGGTCTACATGGACCTGCACAAGCTATATAGCTGGTACACATCCAAGTGGACCCAAAGGTGGATCAAGGCTAGGAAGGAGATAAGATATCAGTGATGTCACTGCCACCAATACAGCCTTTTCCTCAGCCTTCCTCTCTACCCAGTCTTTGCCTATTTCTCCCCCTCCCCACTGATTTACTGGTGCCGGGACTTCTTCCCTGTCCACTGGCACGCAGACCTCACTGCTTGTGATAGCAGCTACGCCATGCTGAACGGCATATTGCAAAAGACCTTGGGCTGCTGGCACACTGGTTCTGGTAGCATAAGGCCATAAATCTCAAATAATGTAATTAAAAAGAAAGCAGAAAGAGCAAGAGAGAGCGAGAGCGAGAGCGAGAGAATGAATGGCTTTTGACCAAGCAACTGTTCTGAAAAGAACTTGGATTCTAACATACATACTGTTACACATACATGCCACAATCACACTCCGTTTACATATAGTGTCCTTATAAACCAGATTTCTTCCTTGCTTGCAACAAGGCAAGAATAGAAAAACAGAACAGGCATTTGTACACATAGGGGACCAGTAAAGCACCCAAACAAAAATTTCTCGGAAAGAAAATATGTAGTATTAAAAGGCTCGACGGATAATGGAACACCTACTGCATTTGCTTTTTACATTTTATTAATAAGAATATTCACATACCACTTTCCAACAAAAAGTTCACAAAGCAGACTACATCTAGCATCTACCTCTGTTAGAAGAGTGACTAACAATGCAAAGAATTTATTGCTGAGGCTTCCATATATAAATCTCATGGCACATTGGAAAGAACACGTACATAGTATAAGCAAATGTCAGTTAACTCGACTCACCGACACTGATGTATCTTCGGTTCTTCTTTTAGCACTTGAGTCAAACAAGACATTTCGCCCTCTTCTTTCACAGTCCTGGTATACAATTAGTCGGATCTGACTTGGATCAAATTCTGGCAAAGGCCAGCTTTCATAGAAAAAAAGAGAGAGAGAGAAAGAATGGGTCTCTTATCACTGATGTTTTCATTATCTATGTATCTATCAATCTATCAAAGAATCATCTGATGCATGTTAACATCAGACCCAGGGCGCAATCCTAAACTGCGTTAGGCTGGCATAAACTAAGCCAGCAAAGTTTGGCTAGCACAAGGGACACCGTAAAATATGTTTGGACCACTCTTGGAGTCAGAGAGGTCAGCACACAGACATGAGCCATCCTCCCTGACTCCAAGAGTAGCCCAAACACACTTTATGGTGGCCCTTGTGCTGGCCAAACTTTGCTGGCTTAGCTTATGCCAGCCTAACTGCAGTTTAGGATTGTGCTCTAAACAACATAGAAATGAACGTATTTTCAATCTGTGTCCAGTTCCACACCTGCACGAAAGAGAGAGAGAAAAAGACCTGGTACAGTCTGCACATGCTACAAGTGAATGGGATAATATTTTGGTTGGTATCACTGTAAAAATAATTTATCATCAAAGAGACTTGTCACCCTTGTCAATGTACAATGATGAGCAAGACTGCAATACATGCAGCACCGTTATTAGTGGAGACAGAAAAAATTTGAGCTGCTGGATCACAAAGAAATGCAAAGTTTCAGGGAAATGTTTCAGTTTCAGACAACTTTGGCTTGTCTCCCAGTATTATGGCTGATACCTTCCCACAAAGAATTTATAACAACCATGAGATCATCATGACTAAGAAATCCCTGAAATTTAAATCTTCACATTTCTAAGAGCCCACTGAGAAGGAGAAAAAGAATGAGTGCAAGCCTCGTTGACAAGAAACGCTCACCCTTCTCTGCAATAAACACTTTCAAACAAGGGAGGAAGTCTGCTGACACACAACACTCTTGCTCTATTACCTGTGGGTAGCATCGGTGCACAGAAAACACTGACTAAGACAAGGCTGAAGCCAATCGGAGAAAGAAAGTGAAATCTGTGCCAGAAAATGGCGGGAATGTGAAAACTCTTGGTTCACTTCCTCTCTCTTATGGGGAAATCAATAGCATTATGGCTAGACTGGGTCCAGAGTGGCAGATCATGGCATACAGCACAGATTCAGGACGCAATCCTAACCTAGAGTTAGGCCAGCACAGTTTGGCCGCATAAGGGACACCGTAAAGTACATTTGGACCACTCTTGGAGTCAGAGGCCAACACACAGATGTGCACCATCCTCCTTGGCTCCAAGAGTGGTCCAGGCACAATTTTGGTCATAACATGTTTTTCTGGTTTGAAACCATTTAAATAGCACTTTAAAAGCAAAGATGATCATAACCAGAAATGAATAAACTATGCCTTTATGGAGAAGACATAGCGGTAACCAATCCAATAAATTCAACAGCTGTAAAAGTTGAATTGATAAGCTATGGCTAAGTGCCAGGGCATAAATGACTAAAACAACAAAACAGAAATAACGGATATACAGAGGGGCCTCATTATCTGTAGGCAGAATTCTGTGGGTATTCAAACTCGTGAAGTTTGGGGCCCAGCTGTACCCTCCAAACTCAACTGGAGCTCAGCTCTGGTCAGGTCTGGAGGGTTTTCTGAGACCTGCAGAGGCTGCTTGAGACCACCTGCGGCATCTGCGGGCCTCAGAATGGCCTTTTTGGTTGAAAAACATCTGGTTTTCACTGACTAGCTATGGGTCTCAGAAAACCTACTGGACCCTAGCAGAGCTCAGCTCCAGTCGAGTTCAGAAGGTCCTCCAGGTGGGCCTGGGGAGAATTGGCATTCTCATATTTTAAAATAATGCAAGTCCACCTATACTAATACTTAATAAAAAAAGACAGCAAATTATGAGAACTGGGAAATTAATGGTATGAGACACAATTTCCAAACAATTAGATTATTAATACAAATATAACTATGAGAAACTTTATTATTCGGGAAAGTTGAGCAATACCCCAAAGGACAAGGTTAACAAAAATATAATATTAGTTGAATTAAAATTTCTCTTTCAAACTTTACCACTAAGTTTGTAAGGTCAACTGAAGAAGTAACTGAAGTTAATGACAAATTTCGTGTAGGGAAAAGAGAATTCTGCAATCAAAGAAGCTTATCCCTTAACTGGACAGGAAGAATATTAAAGTCTGTTATCATGCAAAAACCTTCTGTAGGATATTGGATGGATTTCCAAAGTGTAGAAGACTGGTATTAAGTTGAAGAGGTATTTACCTTCCTTAATTTGTAGACCTTATTAGGAACTAACTGGAAATTCCCATAAAAGCAAAGTCCATAAAACATAAAAGCAAATGAAAATGTCAAACAGAAAATGGGTGGTCACCCACCCAACTCAGGGTGCAATCCTAAGCTGCGCTGGAACAGGCAGGCTGGCAGGCCTGTGCTGTATCCAACACAGCTTGGGAGCAGGCCGGAGCCTCCTTTGGGCAGCAAGGGCACATTTGCGCCCTTACCATGGGGTAGGCGCCAGCCACCCCAATTGGCCTCTCGGATCTGGACTTGCTATTTTTTTTATTTGGACAGGTATGGACAGATAGATGGTAGCAATCCATTTTCATGACATTTTCACTACATTCAGTTGACAGAAACACAACACTATTTCTAACCTGATTTCAAATGATGAAGAATCCACTAAGATTTGGCCTAAATACTGTGCAAAAATATTAAGCTACTTACTAAATGTTTTCTCTGCTCTTATATTAAACACACATATATATTTTCTGTTCTGCTATGAATCCATCATACTTATATACTGCTTTTCAGCAAAAAGTTCACAAAGCGGTTTACAGGCAAAACAAGCAAACAAAAACAAAAAGTTAAATGGCAATTTAACTAGTTTAACTATTTAAAGTTAAACTAGTAACTGCTTACCTCCCTTCCCAAAAGATGGGCCATTAATTTCCTACAATAAGTTTTCCTCCACCCAAACATCTGTATTAAGAGCAGGACTTTTTACCATTTACTAGTATTTTGACCTTTGACTTTGATAGTTGCTTGGCAAAGAGGAGCAATGAGGATTGCTTGGCAATGAGGAGCAGAACCTGTTCCAGATCTTTGAGAAAGTCTGCTTATAAAAAGCTCCAAGAGCAGATTACCCACTAAGAGGAGAGTGAGCTAAATATAAAAATCCTGCCGTGTTTGACAACATATTTGATCAAGGTAAGATGAACCTGTTTACTCCTCCATCGGTGCACATGCTATTTTAACTATCTTTGAAGGATACTGTGCATGCTATAAATTACATTTCATGGTCATCTTCGTCCCTTCCAACTGTTATCCGTGTTACGTAACATGGCTCAATAGCGCGGTTCTAGTATTCCCAAATTCCTTGGCAGCACCAAAAGAGTCCCAGGAATTCAAAGAAACTGAAGAAGTGCAAGCATAGGTTCAGTAGGACAGTCAGTAAGATACACTCAGATTCAAATCACACACACACACACACACACAGAGTCATTCAACAGTCAAATTATATATTTTTGCAAGGATGAGGTTTGGGAAAAATGTTTCACCTGAAAGTAATGCATCAGCCAACATTTGTTAAAGAGATTTATTTTTTAAAAGCCTTTACTGCACAGAATGGTCAACCTTTTCATAATATCCTGGAGTTGTTAAGATTTTTTATTTTTATTATTCCCCTTCTGTAAATCTCTGAGAATCATGATCTTCCCTTAAAAAAAAAACCCACATCCCTTCAACCCCTTGTTTCCAGGAAAGCTTAAAAATATCCCAGGTTGTGATTCAAAGATTTAAAAGCAAATAAGAAGATCCTAAAATGAACATGAGCCTTGCTGGATCAGGCCAAGGGCACTTCTAGTCCAGCTTCCTGTATTTCACAGTGGCCCATCAGATGCTTCTGGGAGAACACAAGACACCATATCCTGTTGCCACTCCCCTGCACCTGGCATTCAGAGATAGGCTAGCTCTAAAACCTGGCGTGAAATGTTGCATCACGATAGAAGCCTTTGCAATGTTGTCTCATTTTGTGCTGGGCTTGTGCCTACTCTTGCCCAGCTATTCAGGAGCTTGGAGAACACTGTTGGGAGGGCTTCTGTTCCAGGCAGCCCGATCCGGCTGGCCTGCACTGTATCCAACACAGGATAGGAGGCAGCTGGAGGCCACCTCGGGGTATGGGGATATTCTCCCATTATGTCAGGTAAAGCCCCAACCACACCTGTGGGGCTACTCAGATCTGCACCAGCAAAATCGCTGGCGCAAATCTGAGCAGCCTGGGCTGGGGGCGACTGGGCTGGGGCTGGGGATTAGGATCCAGCCAAAGTGCTGAATCCTGACTCCAACCCTCTCCCTGGGCATGCCTGCCCACAAGTCCTGTAGCTATGGCTCCCCATTAGGGCTACAATCCTATACATTGTATAGGGTGGCGGGCTTTTTGCAAGGATTTTGCTACTTCCTTGATGGGTTTCCGTGTCTCCCTGGGGAGCCACGGCTTTTAGGAACCACAGCTGTAGGGTAAGGTTACAATATACAGCCAATCAGGTACACCATTTTGATAAGATGAGACCACATCTGGCCCTGAGCTGAAGTGGAAGGCACTATACAGGAAGCTGGACTAGATGGGCCTTTGGCCTGATCCAGCAGGGCTCTTCTTATGTTCTTATGATTATGTATACACAACTACTTAAAGTGGATAATTCATAGTGCTATGCTATACTACTTTAAAATGTCTTCTATTCAGCAGAAAACCTGGAACCGTACTTAGTTCTTCTGCATTTTATTTACTTCTTCCATTTTATTTCTTTATATTTACTTTCAAGTTATTGCATTTCATTCAATTATGCAGTATATACATGTTCACAGCTTCTACTGCTCAGCCCCTCTTCTGTTTATTGCACCTCCTGATCATTGCAATAGTCCCAGCCTGTCCGAGCATAGCTGTAGGCAGCAGCAGGGCGTCGGGGCAGGGCTGCCAAAGCGCATTTATTATGTTAAGCAACTATTTTGTTAAGCAACTAAAATGCTTTCTTCTGGTTGCTGCACATCTGAAAAGTAAAGGGATTCCTGTTCAAAGAACTTTGAAGCATCCAAGTACAGGATGGCCATCAGGTGGGGAAAAAGATACAGGAAGATACAGGACCAAGTAGATCACTGATCTTCATTATTTTGTGCCTTGATGTCACGGTTGGGATCAAAATTTCACCGCAACATGTTAAAATAAGAATGTGTCTGTTATAGTGCTATATTCGGGCTCATTCATAAGGTATGCTATAGTAGACACCAAGGGAAGAAGACAAGTAGCAAAACAGTGACAAAAAAAGGGAAAGCATCAACTAAAATGTGGCCAATGGTTTGGATTGTATGAATCAAAGAGGTTTTAAAAAAAAAGAAAAAAAAAGAAACAAGTGTGACTGGAGCTGAGTTTCATTACTGGAGCTGTTGCCATCCTGGTTATGGCCACCAGATCCACTGGAAATACAGGTTGAGTCTCCTCTACCTGGACTGCTTAGGACAGGAAGATGTCTGGGTTTCGGATTTTGTCTGGATTTTGGAATATGTAATTGCATACATATAATGAGAAATGCTTGCTCTTTTCACTATTCCCCATTTGGATGGTCTGCTTTTTCAACAATGTTTGTTCAGGATCACACACCAAGGAGCAGAGAATAGAACTTAAAAGCCTGTACATGGAAATTTATTTTCTTCATTTAAAAGATTTCTACCCCACCTTTTCCCACAATGAAGGGGACTGAAGGCGGCTAATGAGTACAAGACCTTCTCGTGTTCACACTACAGAAAGCTGTTTTTTTTTTTTTTATGTTTTGGACAAAAACGTCTGGATTTCGGAATAGTCTAGATTTTGGATGTCCGAATAAGGGATAATCTATCTGTATGACCTGCTGCTACCATGCCCATTGCCACCAAGAGTCTGGCTGCCAAACCTTCCACTGGGAGGAAAACAAGCCTATTGCTGTAAGGCCTGCCTGTAAGGGGCCAGAGAGAGGCCCTGGCAAATCCTGCCTCCCACAAGGCCTCCTGGGCAGATCCCTCTTTTGCCAGGACAATGGCAGTACAAGTTCTAGGTGGAGGGCAAAGCTGCACAGGCCTACAAGAGCTAAGAACATTTAACCCCCCAGTCATGCTGATGATGAATAGGATGCAAAACTGAGGCTCTGACTGAATTCGGGAAGTCAGAGGTCCTAGGAAGCTACCCTGTAGAGGAGGAAGAAACAGGTAATGTACTGTACAAGCCCCTCCCCTCTCTCAGCACTGAGGCACTTCCAGACTCCATGAAAGCTTCCAGACTCCATGAACGCCTGAAAGAAGGGATAATCAGCCTTCATCTCCTCCCACACGTTTCCAACCAAGGAAAAAGACTTTGGGTGCAATCCTAACCTGGAATTAGGCCGGCAAAATGTGGCAGGCAGAAGGGACACCGTAAAGTATGTTTGGACCACTCTGGGAGTCAGAGAGGTCAACACACAGATTCCATCATCCCTGATTCCAAGAGTGGTCCAAACATGCTTTACGGTGGCCCTTTGTGGCCCAGGTTAGGATTGCACCCTGAGTCATCAGCAAGTCCCTTGGAACACAAGGACAGAATAACAGAAATGAGCTGTTCATGATTATGTACATCAAAGGGAACCCTGTATTTTGCATCCTTGGGGTTATAACTTTTATACCGCACAACATTAGGAGTCAAGATTAATGAGGGAACAAGACTATGGCTTGGTGACAGAGTACATGTTTGCATGTAGAACTGGCAAATTCAGCTGGAGCTGGGAAGAACCACTGTCTGAAAGCTTGGACAACCAATGTCAGGCAGACAGAACCGATGAAGATGGACTGGAAGTCTGCCTTATGATAAGGCAGTCTTCTGCACTTATAACTAAAATTCTAGTTAGAAAGGTCAAGGCACATGCACACATCATTAGCATCACAAGAATTTTTCAGCCACAAAGAAGATTGGTGATGTTTTCTGAAATGGCCATTGTGTTAAACTCCCCAAATGCATAAATTTCCATTCAGACCTCTAGCTCTTGACTATATTTTAAGGAAACACCAAAATGTATAGTAATACGTATGTTCAAGCTGAATGAAAGGGCAACTCACTCGGAATATCCCTAAAGACAGTGTTCTTATTATTTCCATTTTAAAGACAACAACATCTTGTCTTTGTCATGAGGGATCTTGCCACAGGAGGTGGTGATGGCATCTGGTCTTGATGCCTTTAAGAGGGGATTGGACTAATTTCTGGAGGAAAAGTCCATCGTGGGCTATAGGCAATGATGGATTGTGCAACCTCCTTACAAAGGTGGAGGGCTACTGGTACCGGGTGCAAGGGAGTGGCAACAGGATCCAAGCACCTTGTTGTCTCATGCCTCCCTGGGGCACCTGGTGGGCCGCTGTGAGATACAGGAAGCTGGACTAGATGGGCCTTTGGCCTGATCCAGCAGGGCTCTTCTTATGTTCTTATGTAACAACCAGGTTACTTGTTCAACACATGACACCAAGGTAGACTCTAAATCCAACTCTAAACCCAATCAACTAAAAACGCAAACCGAACAAAACAATAGCAGCTCTTGCATCAGCATCATGCACACAATGATGTCTTGACTCTCTGGCAAGCTGCAGTTATCAGACTATAATTTCCAATGTCTTAACCAAAGTTATGAAAACTGCTTGGTGATGAATCACTTTAGAAACTATTTTTAAGGGCATCTACGCAAATGATATTTATAGTTTATGCCAGCTTATCTGTTCTGCATGCCTTCCATGCTAGCACCTTTTTAGAATGTTGATAGGAACAACCTCACTGGAACAGGTTCCTGGTCCACTCCATCTGGTACCCTTGCCTCTGTCGCAGTTTTCCAATAGTGACTAATGCTGGCCACCACAATGGAAAGAATAAACACTATACTGCATCTAAGTAAGTATCCAGTGATGTATAATGGGGAAAATATCCACTCCTCTTGCTAACCAATGATCAGCTTATATTCCGGACTGCAGCTGCTAACATTTCAATTACATGTATGCATGTGTTATTATTTCCACTGATTGACCTGCAGGTTACAGTCAGAATGAAAGTTTTGTTTCAAGGCTCATACTGTGTACAGTGTGTGTTTGTGTTGGGGGGGGGGGTCACAAGATTAGGAACAATATGTTAAATAAAGTTTATGACATAATAGCACAGAGGTAGTAGCACCTGAAGCAGTCCACTATTACAGTGATTACTGAACAGCAGGTGTGAACTCACTTGTGGATGGTGAGAGCGCTGTGAGACAGAGGACGGGACTCAATAGTGATATGGCTCTTAAATCCAAAGAATGAGTGCAAGAGAAACTTGCTATTAAAAACCAGCCACTGTTTAAACCCCCATTTCATTCGATCAGATTTAAACTGCCTCTCTTCGTTTAGCAATCTAGGGGCCTGAGGCACCCCACCTAGAAACTGGTCAAGTGAGTTTCTTTCACAGAGACAGACACCGCAATCTGTGAGTGTAGACCTAGTTGTAGTTCTGTCATTCGCAAACAATCGTGTGTTTTAGTAAAACATTTCATATGGGATAACTGTTGGCGCAGCTCCTCCTCCACCTTCATGCCCTGAGGGGAGAAAAAAGAGGACGTACCCAGGCCAGAGGGAATTAATAAACACTGGCACCTATGGAGACCAGCACTGGGCCGAGAGTCTTCAGAGGTAAAAAGGTGGAATATAAATACCTAAAGAGATAATTCAACAACTGTTATAGAAGCCCTGGCCCTCAAAGCATTGGCAGCAGAGCTATTCTTAAACTCCAGCATCCACAGTGTTTAAAAACTAACTCTACTTTCAGGCTTCCAATAGTGCATCCTTTCCAGTGGGGTCAATGTGGCAAACTGTCATGTGACAAAATATAGCTGTTCACACATTGAGCTGTATTTGGATACATCTGTGTACAAGGGTACAAGAACAGTACCCAACCATTACATATTTCACACACTTCAATGCAGATGTAATACATATAATCCTTGCCCAGTCTATAAAAACGAATCTAGGTACAGTTATTCACATAGACATGTGAACCCAAGTAAAGGCAGTTTACAGACATTCTGGTACCTAGATACAGCATAACCAACGGTGTTTCTATGGGGGTGGGGAACTCTATGCTTTGCAGGACCTGGAGCTCCGGCGTAACGTGGCCCCTCCCCCTCAGAGCCATCTGCAGCTTGGAGAGTTGGCGCTGTCCTCCCCCGCCCCCCGCTGGTAGGAATGCCACTGAGCATAATATGTGAACTGCCCTAATATTGGGTTTCAATGTGGGGAAGCCAAGTTCCAATCTGTGATAGTGCAATCTTATGCCTATCTACTCAGAAGTAAGTCTCATTGTGTTTAATGAAGTTTACTCCTAAGGAAGTGTGCATAGGATTGCCACCTGAGGCTCACTGGATGGTTTTGGACAATTCAAGAACATGTGATTACTTTTTAGCTCATGAATACATAATGGGGCTCCTGAGGTATAATCATATGTGATCTCGAATGCTGGAGGGAAACTGTTCCTGGTCGTCCTACACCAGAGGCGGATCTACAGGGAGGGCAAAGCTTTAAGTGTTGCAAGAAGCCTTACCCTGTCATGTAAATCCCTCCTCTCCCTTGCTGCTGTAGCCAGTAAGTAACGCCAAGATGTGGCTTTTCCCTGTGAGGATTGGCTAAAACGGTGCAGGAGAGGAGTGATTTCCACGGCAAGGTAAGGCTTCTTGCAAAACTTAGAGCTTTGCCCTCCCTTAGATCTGCCTCTGTCCTACACTGTGACAGTATTGTCATTCAGTAACGAGCTGCCGGAACGCGAGGCGGGACTTACCGCCTGATTGGCTGCCTGTTCGTGACGCGTCACTGCCTGCCCGACTGCCGCGCGGGCATCCCTGGCTTCGGAGGGGGTGCCCACTTGCCTGGGGGGCGCACTGGGTGCCTAGGCGAGCCGCGGAGGGGCGCGCCACCCGGAGAGAGCCCCCGCGGCGGGCGGGCAGGCAGCGATGCATCACGGACTGCCTGTCAATCAAGTGGTAAGTCCCGCCTCGCGTTCCGGCAGCTCGTTACTGAATGACAATACTGCCTACACACCACCCTTGGAGCACCCTAGATACCAGCTTATCTGCTTTGCGTGCTTTTCATGCTAGCACCTTTTTAGAATATTGCTAGGGTTGAGGAGAAAGGGAGATGGGTGTAGCTCTTCACGTCTCAGGTAAATTCTACTCATTTAGAAGGACAAAATTAAAGTTCCGTTTCCTAGCTTGTGAAAACTGCTCTGTGCAATACTTTTTTGTGGAAAAAAGTAAATGTATTATTTATTTAATATAAAATTAATAGTGAATTCCTAAAAATGTATTTTTTATTTTCCATGATAAATGGTCAATTAATATTGCTGCAGATCAGTCCAAGTTCACTTGAAGCACGGAATGAAATGTCAGTTCACAGTTAAAAGCCAGAATTTTCAGTTGCTGGTATCTTAGAGATAGGGACTAAAATCTTAGTATAAATCCAAACTGTGGTTCTTTATTGTGATTTTAAAGAGATTTTGAATTATAGCAGTGTAGTAAAAAAAAAAAACAGGAAGAAAGGTAGGAGGGAATTTGGATTTAAGAGGGAGCTGAGCATTTCTTCCTACTCATAGTTATGGCATTAAAATGGGCCTGGAACAAAGTGGCTACTTTTTCATTTTTTTATTTATTGTGTCCACAGGAAATCAATTATGAAGAGATAGCAATCCTGGAGTATGAGGAGAGAATGAGAATCAGGGACAAAACTACAACTGGCTTAGAGAAATTCTAGTTCACTTTTCAAATATTTTTTTTTCTGAATATGAGATATTAGTCTGCCTTCTTCCAGAGCTCATCCTGGTTTGTAAACAGATTATTCAATATTGTACAGAGGCAAAGGTGGGGTAGACCATGCCTCCTGGTACTGCAGCCCAACACAGTACACGATGGTGTGTCACATCTGTAATGCAGCTGTAACGGGAAACCACGGTTTGCCATTAGGATAGGGCTCTAACAGGCGCTTTTCTCCTCCACTTACGTGCATGAGAGAAGACAATTATTGCTTCCACTTTCAGTTTCAACTGAATGGCTCTTCCACACAAATAAGTGAGGTGTTTTTTAAGCTTAACTACAGACTGAACTCAAACAAAGTTCCAGGAGTTGGTTTTTAACAAAGACCACAGTTTAGTTCAAACCAAAAGAGGAAGTTTTAAATCTCCTATTGGACAAGAAAGGAGGAACAGGTGTGTGTAAGCAAGACCATAAATCTCCATCTGTATAATGGAAAACAGCTAGGCCCTAAAGAACTGGAGACCGCTGCAGCGGGGAAACTCGTCCCTGGCATGAACGACGCTTTGCCTTCTGCTGGGGATGTTGCAAAAGGTCCCTGATATAACTCCCTGGGGTCTTCTCAGCCAGCCGCACACATGCCGAACACGTGTCCACATGTTGAGGGGGTGGCAGATCTTAGAAGTGCCTGGGAGTTGTAGTAGGGGTCTTTTGCACCTTCCCCGGCAGAATGCAAGCCTCTGCTCACGCCAGGGAAGGAAAATGGGAGCACCAGATCCAACCCGCAGGCCAGAGTTTGGAACCCCCTGCCCTAAAGTAAGAAATTAGTTCTTAGTGGGATCTTTTCAGACTACTGAACAACTCAACTACTTTTTAAAATAGCATAAGCATTTGTAGGGAGCAACTTAATTCTTCAGATGCAAAAGTGGGATAAGATATGTCTTGTTCACCCACCAATGCAGCAAAATTTTTAGAGAAGCTACATTAGTTTTGGCCCAAGAACCTTGAGCTGTTTTATAATATGCATGCACCACAACTAAATTACTCAATTGTCATGCAGAGAAGAATACCACATTCTTTAATCAAGAAGACAATAAAAGCCCAGATTTTTGTCTGCCTCTGGGTTTCCATCTGCTTCACTTTTAACAGTTCTCTAGACTTCTGGCTTCAAATGAAGAAACGTTTTGTTTTTTTTTTTCATTTTAACTCCCACCTGTTAGTTTCTTTTTCACCATTTGGCACCAAGTCAGATCCCTATTCAGTTTTTTTTTTCCCCTGAGGGACGTACTCACATTTCCTTCCCTGGTCCTGAACTAAAGTTTCCAAATTCATCCTGCCTCTTTTTTTTTTTTTTTTTTTTTAAAGAGGAACATAATAGCCTTGGGTAGGAAGCATTAAATAATACATGCATGCTTGGCCATTCAAGTATTATGAGACTAAATGTAAACATTACAGGCATAATCTAGCTGAAATTAATCACATTTAAATTTAACCAATTCCAAAGGCAGAGTTAAACTCGTGCTTATATATCTCCTGTTGAAATCAAGTGGATTTTAAAAATGCTTAACCTTCATTAGAGTGTGTCCTTGGCATTTACATAATGAGATGAGGGAGCTTTTAAAGTACATCATCAGAAAACACACACCTGTTTAATATCAGGGAGCTTTATGCACAGAAACTTTCACTGCTTTGGAAAATAATCCAGGAATGCAGGAAGTCCCACCTAAACAAAATTAATCTATCAGGGTTATAGTCTCGAGCACTTCAGGCACCCTTTATAATATTTTACCACAGCACTAATATCCTTTAGCAAAAACCACAGGAGATGGGAATTATTTTAAAATAGTGGCAAACTAAAGAGCTATTTTTTAAAAAACAAAGAAACATTGTTATTTCTACAGAACCAGTTGTTACAAACTGTAAACATATTCTTAGCCTGTTGACCACATCAGCCATTAAAAATAATGCCTAGTATTTTGTCATACCTGGGAAGCATCATTGTCCCTTGAGCAAGCTCCACTTTTCGGAATCTCTTATGAACTCCCGTTAGGAGGACCAGCTGCCAACCCAGGTTAATAATAGAAATGAACCATATTCATCCAGAACCACAAGACTGTCAGGTGACAGATCAAGAGATCTGAATTTAACTGAAAGCAAAGACGCTCCATTCCACAGCCCGAAGAGAAACAATGGAGGGAGAGGAGAGAAGCTTAATCTTAGAGACAGGATTACAAAAAAAAGAAAAAGAAAAAAGAAATCCCTTAAAGAAAAAAAGGTCCCTGGAGCAGAATCCGGGCTTTTGCACAAGGATCCATGTACAGATGCTGCGCTACAGTTTCATAACAGAGAACCTGCCTTTCCATTCTGTCGTTCAGTTCAGGATTTTTACTCAAGCACACACTGTCTGTTTTTCTCAGTTCCTTTGTCTTCTCCAGTGTACTATTGCAGAGGACAGAAGATCAATCTAATTCACCAGGCAGCTAAATGCCCCCTTGGCAGCTGATATGGGCTGTACATGCCAGCCTAATCTATCCTCCTCTTTTAGCGGAACCAACATGGGGTGAGCCTCATGACCAGGGTCCCCTGGCAGCTGGGGCTGCAATCCCGCAACTCCATGGTCCACATTTGTCAGGGATTCAGACTGACTGAAAGGCAAAAGACAACAAAGCAGCCTCCTCTCCAGCAACCCCCCCCCCCCCGCCTTCCCTTCCTCTCATTTTCTACATTCTTGAAAGCTGCAGGATGCCTGTGTTCAACCCTTGCAGACAAGCTCAGCCAGATGAGTGGAGAAGCAAGCCCTAATAGCCATCATGTGACCCAGAGCCGTCAGTATATGCCACCTGGATCTGCAATGAGCTTGCCAGCCAATCCCGGCTCTGCCTAGCATGCATGCATGCAGATTTCACCCTGAAAATACGGCCATTAACTGTTTAACTGTGCAGGGGTCTTATTCTTATTTGGGTGCCTAATTTATTGTATAGCACTAAGAAAAAAAATTCTGCCCACTTCCTGCACAATTCTGGCCTGCACCAATACAGACCAGTACAGAACTCCAGTAAGTCTGGATTGAAAGTATGAAGATCTAGTTTATTATTGTTCCCCTGAAATCATCACTCTCTGGCCCTCCTCAGCATGGATCTTCTATAGGAACAAAGGAGGCACTGTGAGCTCTGTAAAGGCTCATTAATATTACAAGTGAAACCCCAGAAACTGCAAAGACAATTGGATGGCAATATACGGGCTTAAGAACCACTGAGAAATTCTCCTTAGCGTAAACAAGGTTTCATAACTGCTCTCAGGACAACATACAAATATGAAGGGGAGGCTTGTTCTAAAATTTGATTATAAAAAGAAATCTTGTAGAATTTCACCTAAAATCTTGGAATAGGAGGCAATAGAAAGCCACTGAAAAAGCTTGAAGCTTTGTGTGGTCTAACCTTTCCAAGCCTCTCTCATCTGTGTACAATTTCAAGAGGCAATGGAATGGATAAAATAAAGTAAAAATAGGAATGTTAAGTGCATACTACCCATTTGCTTGAAACTAGTTGTTTTCAAGACAGAACAATGTAATAGTGAAAATAAAAAATTACATTTTTGGAAAAAAAACACCCAGAAATTATATGCAAACATCACAAATAAAGAGTTATTTAAAAGAAAAAAGTTTGAAACAGAGTTAATCCTCTTTTAATTTTTAGACACTTCCCTTTCTAATACAGTCCTTGATACAGCCCAGGTTGATTATCCCTTATGCAGACTGCTTGGGTCAGGAAGGTATCCGGATATCAGATTTTTCTGGATTTTGGAATAATTGCATAAATATAATGAGAAATGCTTCCTCTTGCTCTTTTCACTGTTACCCATTTGGGTGTCTGCTTTCTTCTTTTACATTTTTCAATAGTGTCTGTATATGCCAGTGATGGCAAACTTATGACACGCGTGTCAAAGGTGACACCTCGCAACGTTCGGGGTGACACACCTGCAATCACCAATACCTGACAAAAACTGAGTTCGTTTTACTCATTTTTCATTTTTGTAATTATTTGATTTTTGTTTATATAATATATAACATCACACATGTTTGGACTATATTTTTTGTTTAAATAAATAAATGAATATGAAGAATTGTTTCTCTTTTGTTTGGGAGGGGGTGTTGACACACCAGCAGAGTCAAGTTAAGCATTTTCCTGAGTTTTGGCACACCGAGCCCAAAAGATTCACCGAATAAAACGTACAGCCTCTACATGGGAATGAACACAAGACCTTCTAGTATTCACACTAGAAAAAGTTTTAAAGAATGTCTTGGACAAAGATGTCTGGATTTTGGAATAGTCTGGATTTCAGATGTCCGGATAAGGGATCATCTACCTGTATATGTAAAAATGAAGTTCCTTTATTCACAGGCAGCCCAATCCTGAGCTGCCTGGCTTCCTGAGGAGCAGTGGTACCAAAGTAGTACCAAAGTAGTGGTACCATTGCATCCTGTGGGTGCTGAGGTAGCTGCTGGAGTCTCCTCAGGGGAAGGGGACATTCATCCCTTTCCCCCTGAGGAAAGACAGGCCCCTGCAACAGGGCTATTTTGCCAGCGCAGACTCGAGAACCCTCATATCAGGCGTCTAAACTGGATACGCCACCAATCCCCTCCCCTCCCCATGGCTGCCCTGTCCCTCCCCCACCCAGTTCTGTCCCCTCCCCAAATCTCCTAACCAATCACCTGCGCTGCTGGAGTGCCAGCCAACATCTCGCTCAGCGCTGAGGCCGGGCGCGAACTAGTGCTGAGTCAGCGCCAGCACTCCCTCCTCCTGAGGTGACGCAAGCATGCTTTATTTAGCTGCATGACACGTTTAGCTGGCAACAGAGGCACCAACTCTGGGGTGCTGGTATGCAATTTTGCAATGTTGGGCACCCCCAAATTGAGCAGCACTCCCATGTTCAGCGCTGGGCCGGGAATGGATTGTGCTGCAGCCCGACTTTCCGAAGGGCTGCATTGCAAACCAGCTCCTCGGAGACCCGGGCTGCGGTGCGAACAGACTGCGGCCCGGGTGTCCGAGGGGCTGCATTGCTTTGCAATGCAACCCCTTCCGAGACCCGCAGCCATGACAGGGGGCGTGGTCAGGCGAGAACCGCCTGTCATCACCTAACCTGACCACACCCCCTTTCATCGAGAGCCTGTCAGGGGACGTGGTCACATCAGAGGGCGTGGCCATGCTGATGTCGGGGGCGTGGCTATGGGCACCCCCAATGTTCCCGGCAAGTCGGCGCCCCTGGCTGGCAATATGGAAGCATCACTGGCATTATGGCCCTCAGTACTGGGAATAAAAACCTTTCAGTGCCAATTCATTTTCCATAAATATATTTTGTAAACATTTCTGAGGAGCCTTGCTTAATGTTACAGGCTGTGCAAAGCGTCTCATGAATGTCACAATTTGCTATTAATCTTGCCAGTAATTTTCCAACACAGAATGTGACAGTTCAATTATGCCATTCACAAAGTCCTAAAGTCTTTGGATGCCACATGGAGGGTTCCCTAACCCCTTTATTGGATTCCACTGAAGAACACCAAGTGCTTGCAAAGAACTTGGGCAAGAACCCAAAAATCATTCAACTAATTTCCAACACCCAAGTAAGCTTTGGACTGGGATTCTCTTAATAGGCAAGCAAAGCACACAGACCAGTTTTGTTATAAATCCTGGGGATCCGCAACTGACAGTGAGAATTTCATATGGAACTCTAATTCAAATAGATTCCTGACCCTTATATATATTTTCTGAAATAAATACTAGTGTGTTCAGTTGATCTTATTCCCAAGTAAGAGCAATGACGTGACGGTACATTTTGAAATAATAGCAATAATTTTAAAAATTGAAATACAGGATTTTAAAAGTGCTAGATATAAGAGATATGATAGTGCAAGCCAATGAAGGTTTCCTCAGAAGTACATCCCACTGTGTTAAGCAGGACTTTCTCTCAAGCAAATTTGTTAAGGATTGTCGCCTTAATTTAACATGAGCGACATACTATCTTTCAGGCAGCCCTTGGGAAAGATATTATCAGCAGAGCCCAAGGTGTTTTCTCATCTAAGTCAGTACAGCACCTGAATAGTCCTACCTCCAGGACCAGCTGTAAGCCAATTGGGCCAATTGTTCCCAACTGGGCTCTGTGCCTAAGGAGCCCCCGCTACTCTTGTCAAATACATACAACAACACATTGCAGTGGACACCTTACGCCACGTTCCAGATTTTATAGAGAACAGCAATGATTTTTATTTTCTTCTGAATTCTTAAAATGTAAGTAGCGTTTGTTTATACTGTTTATATTTTGAGCACACATTTTGATTGCTTTCCATTCTAGATTCCCAGCTAGCACTTCTGCCATCAAAAACTCCTTCCACAAACAGAAATTCTGTCTGGGAACAGAAGGTCCCCTTCTAAAAGTAGAACAGCAGGAACAATAGTTGGGATGCTACCCTTGGGTTTTTTCCCTGGTAGGCAATGTGGGATTTATTTATTTATTTATTATTAATACAAATATCAGTGATTGGCATCTGCTGAGCTTAATTTCACTGAGCTCACTGAAAAGTTCTATCATGTCAAAATCCTGATAGAACAATCACTTTTGCATGTAATGAATTTCAGTTCAACAAATGCTATTAGAAACATTCCATTCAATTAAATCAATTTACAAATAAAAACATTTGTAGAATTTACCTAATAGACCTCCTTCAATTCTTAGAGCAGTGGTTCTCAAATGTTTCAGAATGGGACCCACTTTTTAGAATGGCACTCGTGTTGGGACCCACTGGAAGTGATGCCATTAACCTGGAAGTGATATCATAGCCGAATTGACATCATTAAACAGGAAGTCTGTCATTGTGATGTAATCAAATGACATTCCTGGAATGCAAACTGGCAATTTTGGACTGCAACAATTGCACAACCATGGAACATCTCTGAGAGAAAGCAAGATTTGGTCAAAATATTATGTAAAAGCACTAAACAAAAAATAATTAAAAAAAACGATCACTTGAAAATTCAAACTGTTAACACTCACAATAGGAATATAGCAAGAGTAAGGTATGCTGCTTACAAAATGGCTGCTCCCAGCTTTCCGTGACCTACCTGACATCAGGTTGTGACCCACTAAGTGGGTCCTGACCCACAATTTGAATAACACTGTATCCAAAATGTCCTAAAAATAGGCCAGCCCCAGTGAATTGGGCTGCTACTTACGGCTGCTACCCAATTGAGCATGTTCCTGCCAAAAACTTTAAGGTTGCCACTGAAATTTCCAATGTAATCAACAGCACATAAACATGTCCAAACTTTCACTGGATTATGGCCAGTGTTTGTGTTCCTTACTAATGCAGGCTATATACAGTGACACCCTAATTGCCAAAGAGAAACTATGTTATCTGCAAGCGTGGAGCTTGCTCTCAAAAGATTAGCGATGTCAGAAGTGACCTTTTCTCCCTTGGGCAATGTAATGGTGAGAAGTTAGTGAGCCCAGTCTATTATGTAAGCATTTATTTACAGAAGTAAGTTTCCATATTACTTCATTCTAGCACACATGCGCATAAAAGGAAACAAGCAGTTTGGCTGAGTGCACAGCTGATCTATGTCGTAGTTGTAAGTAGTCGTAATTATTTTTATTAGTGTCATCGGTGTACAAGGTGCTTCACATGGAGAAAAAATGAGCCTCATTTGTGGCCTCACAATCCAGATATTTACACAAAGGAAAAAACAGAGGTGGAAGAAAGGGTGGAGGCAGGATAAACAGGGAAGTGTGTGACTGTTTCAGTTACACCTGATTAGCTGAGTTACAGCAGGGAAGCAGGACTACTAGGGTGTGGTGCCAAAGACTCCACAGAAAAGGTGGGGTTTAAGAAGGAATTTGAAGGAAGTAGGTCCTGCAAGTATTCTGGAAGACAGTTCCATAAGAGGCAGCAAGAAATGAAGAACAGAGTCGTTTTAGAGTGAGTGGTGGTTCTGGGACAGTGAAGGTCACAGCAAGAGCTGAGCACACAGCTTGATCCTGCAAACATTCCATACATGCACTGCCTGTCATCCAGTCTACAGAAGCTGGGAGCAAATAAGAGATCAGCATCAGATCTGGGGCAATCCTCAACATTTCAATAAGCAATGATGCAATGCTCTTGTCTACCCATGTAGCACTCGAGTTGTTCTTGACAGTGCTAGAGAAGATGTCATTTTCTCAAGGGGTGCAGTCCTAGCCAACTTTCCAGCACTGACATAGCTGTGCCAATGGGGCATGTGCTGCATCCTGCAGTTGCGGGGCAGTCATGAGGACTCCTCCAGGTAAGGGAAGTTTGTTCCCTCACCTCAGAGCTGCATTGCCCTTCCCCTGGTGCTGGGAAGTTGGTTAGGATTGCTTCATAAAGATGTTCCAAGCTCAATAAGTAAGTTAAAGGTAGCAAAAGTAGAAATAAACCAACTAAGAATGAATCCAATGCACAGTTTAGCTAAACTGGAACGCCAGTGTTTGTTTTGTATCTAATTCCCAGTTGCAATCTATTATAAATAGACACCAAACAAGCCTACATAATACCAACTGGTACTGCAAGACAACAGCATTTTTTTTCCCAACTGCCAAACAGTTATTTTATTGTGCAACCCCAGCTATTCAGGGAGCTGAATAATCTTTCCCCAGAGCTCTTAAAATGAAAGTGTGAATAGTGTAGTGTTGTATGCATTTAATGGAAAGATTTTGGGGAGAGGGGAAGAAAGACAGACCACAGCAAAATTGCTCTTGGTCATCTTGCTGAGATTGCTTCCTGTGTATCTCACGATCACAAGGTGGAGTGGAGGAAGGCCTTGTGTATTTCAAGATCATGCCATGAAGTGTCAGGTGACATTTTCAAAAGATACACTCACTTCTATGGAAATGGATGTTGTGTAGCTCTCAGGTGGCTCTCTCCTAACCCTCTAAGTAAGTACCATGGCTTGGCCTGTTTTCACTCTTCCTAATTCAGGGTGCAAGTAACTGGCAGTACTACAAAAACTGAGAGCCTTGCTCTATTGATCAGGAGAATTTGTGCCTTCTGGTTTGGGGGCTTTTAGGTTTTTTTCTTTCTCTTTTTTTAAATCGGCATCATTTCCTGCAGCTGGATTTCCAAAATTTTCAATTAAAAAAAACATGATGGTTAGAAAAATACATTTTAAAACAAAAAAATCACATTGATTGAAAGTTGCAACTTTAAGGATGCAACCCAATCAATGCACATTTACTTGAGAGCAAGTCCCACTGTATTTTTAAAAATATTATCTCCAAATTATCACACACTGTAGCAGACTGCAAGAATGGCTGTTGGTATCTGAAGAATTTTGAGAAAATATTGTGATTTGAATAAGTGTGGAGCAATAGATAAAATCCTATGTTCCGTCTTTTGTTGAAACCTATTGTTCTTTTATTAGTACAGTAGGACACTCGACCAAAAACTATACTGCTAAGGCAATGGGCAAAACCTAACCAAAGGATGATTCAGACATAGACCCTTATAATGAGAGCCAATGCAGATGATGGTATGCTCAGTTAAATTATTACTTGCACACAGAGTGGCCACGTGAACCACTGGATTGGCCAACAGCACTCAGTTAAGCCAGCAGTTCATCTAACCTACTCTAATCGGCAGTGGGTCTCCAAGATATCAGGAAGGGAAAGTCTAAGCCTTGCTACAGGGAGGTAAAGACAAATGTAATAGAAGAGTCACACAGAGTACTTCAGGAGCAGTGCAAACAATTCCCTTTGTCTTCACATACTGCATGATTATACAGGCTCAGGAACGCCTATATTACAAAAGGTACACATCTTGAGCAATTGTCCCTGTTCTCCCCAGCATAACACTCTTTCGTAACACAATGGTTGCTGGTGTTTTCTCGGTGTCTTCTTGTGAGCCCTTGTGGACCATGGAACTATGAATTTATTTCATTTGCTCTGTAAACCCTTTTGGGAACTTTTTTTTTGTTAACAAGCAGTATATAAATATTCTTAATAATGACATCAATAATCTTAAACCTATGGGTTTTTGATATTTGATAGACATACAGTGTAACCAGTTGAACTCTGATTCAGCCACCAGTTATTTCCCCATATGCCTCAAGTCAGTAGCGTCCTATGGGGGGGGGGGAGCTCTAAGTTTTGTAGGAAGCCTTTCCTTGCTGCGCAAATCACTCCTCTCCCTTGCCATCGTAGTCAATAAGCAATGCCTACTGAGGATTGGCTACAACTACAACAGAGAGAGAGAGACAGAGGCAATTTACAAAGCAAGGTAAGGCTCCTTGCAAAACCTTATTTATTTATTTTGAAGAATTTATAACTTGCCTTTCCCATGCTGAAGCAAATGCCTGAGGCGGCTTACATGGGCAGACTAGTCTAAACCACCATTTTTCAATGGGTTTTTTACAAATATACAGTATTCTGCAATTCACCGAATCATCAGTCCCAGATGTAGCCTTCATAGTGTGGTTCTCTCCTCTGGCCGTGTGACAGCAAGCTTCAGCAGGTGATCATAAGTCCAGCCTGTTCAGGTTCTCAAGGTTGGACTCCATTCTTTTGCCAGCTGGCCTTCTCACAACATTTCTGCACTGGCTAATCAGCTCCATAGTGACTCTGTTCTGTCACAACAGGTACTGCAGCTTGTCACAGCCTGACATTCTTGTCTCCCATCCAAAAATAGACCACAGATTTTCCTGCTTAGCTTCAGACAAAACCAGTAGCTCAACCATCAGTCCACACCTCCTGCCTGCACCCCCTCCTGAAACTTAGTGTTCCTCCTGCCCCTGTAGGGATGCTACAGCTTCATGTGGACTCAAGTGGACAGTTGTTTTTTTTAAAAGGGAAATGACTGTAACCTTTACGCTTTTGTTTTTTCAGAACACAACAGGAACATTTAAAAAAATACTCAAGTCTAGAAACAATGGACCTGGGTAGCCAGCCCAGATTTCTGGTTGCTATCACCCTGCCCCTCCAGGTCGAGGGCTAGCAGTGCTGCCAAAAAAATAGCATAAGATCAAAGAGGACATCCTCCTACCCTTTTCCAGTTCCACACTCCAGAGGAGATTCGAAGGACCTCTGTGTCTCACTGTGCAATACAGGCATGACCGTTCCTGACCTGCCCCCTCCCTGTGGTTACCTGAAACTGTGGGTACTGGGAATGCCTTTTTAAAGATAGAGGAACATGAGTGGTTTGGCTGCATCAAGGTAAAAAAAAAAAGACTTGTTTAATGTTCCTCTATTTTTTTTAATAGGCATCAGGCAGCGCAATCCTAGCCTGCCCGTCGCGCCGATGCTACGTCTTAGTGTCGCCGCGAGGTGCGGAGCGCCGGTGCGTGGGTGCCGAGCAGCACCCCTGCGTTGGCGCTAACACTCTGAAGCCGACGCTGCTCACAGCACTGCTTCAGAGCGTCGATAGGAGAGCCTCCCTTGTGCTGACCAAACAAGAGATTCTCTGCCCTGTCTCGGGACAGGGATTGGTGGGAGGGGGGAGCGGGGACTTGGGCGGGACCTGGGCAAGCTTGGGAGGTGGCCATACGGCCACTTCCTAAGCCCATCAGCGAAGCCACGCAGCCCCAATTCAGGCCCCTATGAGCACATAGGGGAGTGGCACCCCTTCCTGCAGGAGGCTCCAGCCTCCCCCCACCCAGCGCTGGATAGGGCGCTGGCTGGCCGGCGCTGCTACCCCAGCAGTGGGTAGGATTGCACCCTCAGTCTCCATGGTGTTCATGGATAACTAAAACCGCGGATACTGAATCAGTGGATACCAGGACATGCCTGTATAATCAAGCTTCAGGCTTGAGTCTCACCAGAAGGTGAGGCTGTCTGGCCACGGTGATCATAGTTAGCAAATGTGCAGGTAAAGGTTTGCCACAACCAAATGGTCTAGTCGTGACCAACTGTAGGGGGCAGTGCTCATCTCCGTTTCTAAGCTGAAGAGCCGGCATTTGTCCAAGGACAAGCTTCCGTGGTCATGTGGCCAGCATGACTGTACGCCGTAGCGCACAGAATGCCGTTACCTTACCACCAAAGTGGTACCTATTCATCTACTCGCATTTTTTACGTGCTTTTGAACTGCTAGGTTGGCAGGAGCTGGGACAAGCAACCATTGCGTGGTCTAGAACTGCCAACCTTCCGGTCAGCAGCTCAGCAGTTTAACCTACAGCGCCATCACTTCCTTGTGCAGACCCCTGTTATAAAGCACTGCAAAACTATTCTAGAAACGGGGGAGAAGGAATTGAGGCCATCACAGTGCCAGCCAATCAACCATCCACAGAAGACTTCCGCTGCAAAATTATAGAACAATTTGAAGAAGTTCAACTGTACTTCAACTGAAGTTCAAAGATAGAGCAAACTTTGAACTGAACGCCATGAGGCTGCTTCCAAAGCAGTCGCAGCATTCAATAAATGTTATGTCTGTTTGCACCCTGAATTCCTGGAGAAGTCAGAAACGAAACCTGGGAGCTTTCTATGTGCAAATGATACTCAGCCGCTGAAAGACAATTCTCCCATTTGCCAAGAGAGGAGGACTATGCTAGACCATTACATAAGCCAAGCAAGAAGTTGCCAGAACAGAGTGATTTTGATAGGGTGATTGATGATAGGGGAATTGCGGCAGCTGGCAGTGGCTTCCCAAGCATCCTGACAGTCCCTGTTGACTGGGGGAGGAGGGGGAGAGAAGATCACAGTCTCAGAAGACAGAAGATCCAGAGGCCTCCCCTTTGTTTGGCTCAAGATACATCTCCTTTGTGCACAAGCATTCCTTGACAAATGCTTGTGCCTCCGTGTATTTGCATAGCTGGTCTGTATGCAAACTGTATGCAAACTGAGAGCACTAGGAGAGCAAATGTGCATGCAAGAGAAAATGTGCCTATGTTTGTGGCTCCAGGCACACATGGATGGGTTTCAGAGAAAGATTCTGCGAAGGAGTATGAGCATCCAGCTGTACCCAAATGCTGGGTACATAGGCCAGGAGCCAATTCAAAACCAGCACAGGGCCCTCAAACCCAAAAGAGTTTCCCAGCCCTACTTTCTAGGGCTGATCAGGCAGTTATGAGTTGTCATCAACACTAGTAGAGCCTGTAGGGCAGGATTGCTCAAAGGGTCCTGTCCATCAGGCACAAAGGCAGGCAGTAGGCAGCAGGTGCTCCCTTGTGGATATCCAAAACTCAGGGCGCAATCCTAACCTGGAGTTCGGCCAGCACAGTTTGGCTGGCATAAGGGACACCATAAAGCACATTTGGACACTCTCAGAGTCAGACAGGAGGATGGCGCACGTCTGTGTGCTGGCCTCTCTGACTCTGAGAGTGGTCCAAAAGATACTTTACGGTGTCCCTTGTGCCGGTCCAACTTTGCTGGCCTAACTGTGGCAGCCTAACTCCAGGTTAGGACTGTACCCTCAGACGCTTAGGAAGCGCTGCGGCTCAGCAGCAGAACAGCCAGGCTTGGGTAGCCCAAAGACAGTCCAAGCATCCTCTGAGATGCATTTATATTAGTATGGTTATAATTCATTAGAAGGATTAACAGGGCAGTAACAAACTAGTAAATATTGACATTGACTTTCTTTTAAAACACACACACACATACCCATTTAAGATCTCTTGTGACGCTCTGGAGCAATACTTTTCAAGCAAAGTAATTACAAGTCAAGCCAGACTCTACAGGTTTCTAAAGTGAGTGCCTTTGAGCAACCAGACCTTCGAGCCCGGCCCCAGGGCCAGGAGGCCATTGGGAAAACTGCTTGGCTTGATAGGGTTCCCGAAGAGTGCCACGCTGTGGCCACTTGTAAGACTTGCTCTTCCTTTCCCAGGGTGTGAAATCTTCCTTAAAGAGCTTTGCATTAACAGGTTTTGAGTGTGATTCATATGGAAAACACCATACAAGCCCAGCATGAATACATCGGCGCCTCATATATGCTGCCACAATTGAGGAAACAGCCTGCTTATAGTGAGATAATTTACACACCCCGCAGCACTAGTCAAATCATATACGGAAAATTGCCTTGCCTGGGAAAGTGACAGGGCTAATGGAAGCCTGTGAGTTCTCCTTGGCTGTAATCCCTACCCCTATAAATTGATTAAAGTGACTGCACTCGTGACTGAGTGATAATTGAGAAGCAAATCAATCTCCAGACAAGTATTTGTCAGTCAGATTTGGAAAGAGATCCTTACAGCGTGTTGGTAAGTTGATACTGTTAGAAACATAAAATATGATACTGGCTATTACATTTCACCCTCCATCGCCATGCACCAAGGGTTGATACTGCAAGCATTATAACATGATTAATAATAACAGTAATCATTTGACCAATGCCACTTATCTATACAATGTATAACTTAAATAAGTGGGGGAACTGTCAACTGATTAAAGTTTTTATTTGATTATCCATCTGGCTTACCTGATTAGTGAAGCAATTAAATTTAATATTACCAAACCTTCATTGTGTGTGCTGTTTAGAGCAGTGTTCTTCAATCTGTGGGGCATGACCCAAACTGGGTCACAGAGCCTGTGTGTGTGTGTGTGTGTGTGTGTGTGTGTGTGTGTGTGTGTGTGT
>JAJKFI010000005.1:22823050-22980896 GCA_029204185.1 Lerista edwardsae
GTGTGTGTGTGTGTGTGTGTGTGTGTGTGTGTGTGTGTGTGTGTGTGGTGCAGCAAACTTTCAAAGCTTGTGCAAGAGAGGGCTTGGCTCCAATACAATAATGGTACTGCCTTATAAAAACTAGTTCTTGATATAATTCTGCGCAGCTCCTAAGGCCAATCCTGCTCAGGCTACTACCTCATAGGATGGTTGGTAGTTGACACAAAAGATAGGGGGAAATGAGGTGGGAGGCAACAGAGGTTGATGGATTGTGTCCAGGGAAGAGGGCAGGCTCACCGATGGGTCCCCAGTGTCATACTTTATCTCTCCGTCTGTCATCTATTTATTTATTCGGGTCATGGCACGAAAAATGTTGAAGACCTTCAGTCTAGAAAAATGGGGGGCATGATTATGCAGGGAATGGACAGAGTGGATAGAGGGATGTTCTTTGCCCTCTCACACAGCACCAGAATCAGGGGACAGCCACTAAAATTAAGTACTGGGAGAGTAAGAATAGACAAAGAAAAGATTTCTTTACCCAACATGTAATTAGTCTGTGGAACTCCTTGCCACAGGATGTGGTGAAGGCATCTGACCTGATGCCTTTAAAAGGGGATTGGACAGATTTCTAGAGGAAAAGTCCATTACAAGTTACACATAATGAGTTTGTGCAACCTCCTGGTTTTAGAAGTAGGCTACCTCAGAATGCAGGTCCAAGAGAGGAGCAACGGGATGCAAGTTGTCTTGTGTGCTCCCTGAGGCATCTGTGAGATACAGGAAGCTGGATTAGTTGGGCCTTTGGACTGATCTAGCGTGGCTCTTATGTTCTTACGAAACAGCAGGTTTTGGAACTGGCAATTTAATACAAAAACTAACCATTTGTTATTGGAAACAAAAGTCATCATTGTCCCAAATACTAATTTGGGAATCTGGAATAGACAATATTACCTGTTTTAATAAAACCAGAGCTACAATGGCTTCAAAAAAATGAACATATTGAAATCCTATCACCACTGTGGAAATATTCAAAAGTAATGTTGACACTTGCTTCCTTAAGATGCTTATTTTTAGAAGGAAAGTCTCAATGACTTTTTTCTGAAATTCAAAATATCTATTACAAATTTAAAATATTTACAAATATCACACTGTGTTGTTTTCCACCAAATCAACCATAAGGCAGAAAGAGACACCACATTTTGTGACCCATGCCATACAGCTTAAATGTGCCAGTTAAGGGGGGGGGGAGCAAAATATAAGTCATGATTAATGAAGGCTGCAGTCCTACATATACATTCTTGAAGGTATCCCATGAAGGTTCATGGGACTTACTTCAGACTAAATATATCCCACATCTACTTCATGACAAGAGTCCAATATTAAATAGAGACTGAGATAAATGAAGTGGACCAGGTCAGGTGAAAAAGAAGAACTGGATATCAGCTAACATGAGGCTTGAAAACATATTCTATTCACAGTCCTCAAATTCTGCACCATGTTTATCAGAAGTGTTCTGTCAAAATTTTCCACTACCTTGAAGCATGTCCTCCACGCAGTTTCCTAAGCTCGCTTGTTGATTCACACGATTTCCTTCTATAAGTGAGGAGCCCTGACATATGAACGAAGTCAGTTCTCTTTGTATGCGAATTCACTACATGCAAATCTGCTAATCTGTGAGGGGCGGAATTGCACACTGACAAGACACTAAAATTGTCAAGGCATACCATTAGTGGTTTTACAATTGACAAGCACTTGACACTACTAGTGGGTAGGGTTACCAGATACAAACAGGGAGAGAGTGCCTATACCTTTAACCATTGTAAAGGAAAAGGAATTTTGACAAATGCAGCTTTTTAAACCCTTCCATATTGAGCTGCACCTGCCACAATTCCTGCTTCTTTACAACGGTTAAAGGCATAGGCACTCTGCCCCTGCTTGTATCTAGTAACCCTACTGGTGGGGGGGGGGTGTTCACAACTCTCAATGGCCCTACTAACAAATGACCCTCCCTGAAACTCCCACAGCACACCTGCAGATCACACCAATGTGCAGTGGCACACTGGTTGAAAATTGTTGGTCTGTGTACTGTCCGCAAATACTTTACATGTATATAGTATTTAAACCGATATATAACTGTACCCGGCCATTATACGGTACATTGTTGACAAGCACATTTGTTCAGCAATTGACATGAAAATAATCCTATCCCATGTTCCCATGTGTGCGTATCTTACTTCCACTAAAAGTCCAAGCTTCTGAACACTACACTAGCACCAGTATGTCATAACTTTAATGCCAGAGGTTTCCATCTTCAGCAGGGTCAAACTACAGGGGACATTAAGCACCAATGAAAGCCTCCCTCCAGAACGTAAGAGCACCTTTGAGGATCCAATTTTTAGAGAGATTGAGGCAGAGCAGGAAAGGACTTGCTCCCTACAGACCTCATTCCCAATCTCAATTCCCCTCCAGGACCACCACTTCCACAGTTGCTATTAAACATTAAAAGGGGGAAAAAAATTGCACAGGAGGCCAAACTGCACATTTAATGTGAACATGTAGTTTGGCCAGAGCCAATTCTTACTGAACACTTGATCATCATGGAATCAGCCTTTGAAATGATTCCACAAGCACATACATGTGGAAAGATTATGTTGTAGCTGATGAGAACACCTGCATGCACTATCGACTAGCTGGAGACACTTTTGACACACTCAATTTTTCCCCTGCATAAGGGGAGTGGGGACAAGGACCAGTGAAACAGGCCACAGTCTGTTACCACCTAAGCTTTCGCACACAAGGGTGAAGCAAGGTGTACGCAGGTCGCTTCCACAAGGAATCCTGTTTGACTCTGTCCCTCATGTGACTGCTTCATTAGGTGTTCATTCAGTCAGTCATGAGACACAAATGAGCCTTGAGCAAACAAGGATGCAAGGGCTAACCTCAAAGGAATGGCAATGCGTACTCTGCCGGTTTACTGTAGTCGCAACGCAGAAGAGGGAAATGCTGCCCCAAAAGCTACAGGGCTTTGTACTTTGGAAGGCTTTGCAAAAATCATGCCCGTTGCACGACAAACATTCACACCAAACCCTGACAGCGTGAGATTTGCTTGCCTGGAAAGCTTTGTCCTGGTCTGCTTTGCTAATTCAAGGTTAGAATGCAGACTCAGACGTAAGTCACTTGATTTCCCACACCTCCCACTTTTAGTTTCTGCCTAAAGGAAAAGTCCACGTGAGGCTCAAAAACTTGCATACTAATTCACCAGACAGTTGAATTGGGCCAGCTGTTTCTGCTAAATACAGAGAAAACTGCATGCGAACGTGTCTTCTTGGTAAAATGAGGAACAACTTGAACTTACGGAGTAGTCCCAGGATTGTGAAGTTATGAAAGTATATTTCGGCTAAAAGAAATTAGGAAACACAATTAACTAATATAAGACTCTAGATCACGGGTGGCTTTCTAATGCTCTTGTCATCCTTCCCAGTTCTGGGGAGGATGACCAAACCCAAGTCCTTCTCTTGAGCTTGGATTGCCCTCTTCGTTGCAGGGTACTGCAAAGGTGCTCAAACCAGTTGTGAAAGTACAACTGAAAGGACAATCCCATCCACCACCAGCATCAAGCTCATGAAGACAACTGGGAATTGTCTGAGAGCGCAATCCTAACCTGGAGTTAGGCCTGCAAAGTTTGCCTGGCACAAGGGCCACCATAAAGCGCCTCTCAGGGTCAGGGAGGATGGCACATGTCTGTGTGCTGGCCTCTCTGACTCAGAGAGTGGTCCAAACACACTTTACGGTGTGCTGGCCAAACTTTGCTAGCCTAACTGTGCTGGCCTAACTCCAGGTTAGGATTGCACTCTCAGACAAGTCCCGGTTGTCCAGGTTAGGATTGCATCCTGAGTTGGGGTAGATTACTTGGAGCATGTTTGAAGCACAGCTCAACTGCAGAGGTGAGTAGCTATCTCGTCCAGCTCCAAGCACAGGAGGAGAACTGGATCCAATCTATGCAGCGTTATGGTGCTCCAAGCACCTTGCAGCGGAAACTCATGGATGAGTTCCACTCCTCCTTCAAAAGCTGGAGCTGCTATACTAGGTAAAAAAGCAAATTCTTTCATAGGGCAAGAAGAGGTGGAGGGCGCTACATAATGCAGAGGCCTCTGAGGCACCTCCCCTTTCCAAATACCACAACTACTTCACATACATCATCTTTCTGTTAGTCCTTACAACAAACCTGCAAGGAAAGCAAGTACAGTCAGTCCTCTTTATATATGAATTCACTTATTTGCGAAGGGAAGAATTATTACTTCGTTATCTGCACCTCTGATCTCATTATCCACTATGCAGAGACCTTCCAAAGTCTGTAGGGACATTCAGAATGGCATCAGCAACAAGTGCTGATCCTTTAAAAGTGGCTGGCGGAAGCATGCCAATTCTGGTTGCAGATGCCAATTCTGAAGATCCCTGCAGCTTTTGGAAGGTCTCTACAGTATTCATAGACAGGCGCGTACCTGGGCAAAACCGTGCCCAGGGCACGCGACGTCATGACATCACGACGTTGTGACGTCATGACATCACGACGTTGTGACGTCATGACGTTTGGCAGGCTCAAGGGGCAGCCCAGGATAGGAGCTGCTGGCGCGCATCCCGGCTCGGGGCATGCGGCAGTGGCTTCCTTCCCCAGGCTGCTGCTTGAGTGCTTGAAGCGCCCCAGCGGCAGCCCAGGACGGGAGCTGCCGGCGCGCGTCCCGGCTTGGGGTGCACGGTGGCAGCTTCCTTCCCCGGGCTGCCTCTGGGGCACTTTAAGCACTCGAGCAGCAGCCCGGGGAAGGAAGCCGCCGGCGCGCACCCTGAACCGGGGCATGCGGCGGCGTCTTCCTTACCTGGGCTGCCGCTCGAGTGCTTAAAGTGCCCCAGTGGCAGGCCGGGACGCTGCCAAGGCGCCTTGGGGCACGGGGGCCCGCAAATTTGCGGGCGGGGGGCAGGGCGCCATGCCAACGGCGCCCCCCCACCTTATGGTGCCCCAGGGCTCGTGCCCTGTGGCACCATACCCTCGTGATGCCTCTGTTCATAGATCTATTGGCACTTCCTGCTGCACTCTACTGGCTTCCTAAGGGTCTCTGCTGGATTCCTCTGATGGCAGTTAAGGTACTCTGCACCTAACCCCATTGATCCTATAGGATCAATGGTTTGTTACCTGCAAATTCACAATCTATGAGCATTTCCCAGAACCTAACCCTAGCCGATAATGAGGACTGACAGTATGGCTAACCTTATATTGCCATTCCCTCTCAGCCTCTGCTCCCAGTTGCTTGTCTCCTAGTGAATTCATGGAAGAGGTGAGACTTGAACCAGGGAAACCACAGTTTCACAGCTCAGTCTCTTAGCTGCTACACTGTACCAGCTCTCTACACCAAATGGAGAGGTATCTGCTAGCCAAGAGAAGAGAAGCTTGCCAGATCCTTCAGGCTGTTGGACTGGACTCTCCCTGGCCACGCAGCTCAAGAATGCAGTAATGGCGTCATGACCGTACGGTTCCAGTCCTCCAAGCAAGTTGGCCAGGGAGAATTCAGCCTCTCAGGTTGAAGAACTTGGCCATTATTGAAAACTGCAGAAAGACTCAAACAAATTCATCACTAAGCGTGACAACGGTGGCAGAAAGTGAGACGCTGCAAGGCTTCGATCTTTGGTGTAGATAGACAAGTTCTTCAATTCCTAAATAAGCACAAGATTTTGGTGTGTTTTTTTTTAATCAATTGCCCCCACCCACCCCAGTCTACTCTGCTGCAGAGTTCCAGAAGGATCCAACAACACTCCTTGGCAGTCAGTGCTGCTGCTGGGGAGGAAGAACATTCTAAAAATTGGGATTCAACATCTGTCTCTGTCTTGGGCAGATTCTCAGAGTCGCCATCACACCAAGGACTAAGGCCATTTAATTTTATTTCTTTTTCTTTCATGTTTGTACTGTCATTTTTTAGTTCATTTGGCCTCTTTTTGCCAAATACAACATTTTTTCCTTAGGAGTGTAAGCTCCTTAGGGACAGGCCTACTAACATGAAGGAAATTACTGCAAGCTGCTCTGAGCCCATGGGATGATGATGCTAATGGTAGTAATAGTTACCCCTGCTAACTGGGCAAGAGGCACTTTTTCAAGTGGTGTTCCTCTTAGATTTAGCGGGGGCGAGTAATTGTCCTTCACCCCAACACAGTGTCTTTTCTAGTGGCTGTTGCTGGTGGTGTTCTGCTTTTTTTTAAATATTGGGACAGGGAACCATGTAACATCATTATCATCATCATCATCATCAAGTACACCGCTTTCTGAACTTTGTATTGAAAAACGGTATATAAATACTGTTGATTGATTGATTAACAACAACAACACATTTAAAAAAACCACAGAGCACCGATACTATTTCCCAGCAAGGGGAATGCAGATATTGTGCTATGGATTATTTCTTCTGTTCATGCACATATCAGTAATCAATACTTCAACAAACACACTGATTAGATGTCCAAGTAGGCTCGCAGAGGAGACAAATAATAAACTGTCCTGGAGTCCCATAGTTTAATGCCCACCCACACTTTCAACCACTTGGTTTTCCAAAGAAAGAAACTGCTTGACTCTTTTCCAATTTAAAATCTCTTAAGTGACTTGAAACTATTTAGAGTAAGATTAATATAGAAGAGACACAGAAAGAAAGTACTTAGTTTAACTTTACTGTTATGTAACCCTAAGGACATTGGGACAAGCCAAGAACAAGTGACATCACACACAAGAGCAGCTCTCTCCATGGCCTCATAGTCATAGCCAAGAACAAACTGCACCAATCAATCCTACCACATTCCAACAATACTGATCCAGCAGAACATTTATATTTGCCTACAAACCGTGAATGATCAGCATGATTTTGACTTTGAAAGTAGAAGACTTGTTTGGACACTTTTTTGCCATCTGTGCATTCCAATTCAAAGACATCTTAAAACCAAGGTCAGACTTGCAGAAAGTCATAATCAATAATATATCCTGTTAGGATGGTATGCCTTAGTTAGGAAGCCCCAAATCATGGAATTTTTGCTCTTTGGCAACTAGGAAAAGCACATCTCCTCAATATGTAGAGCATTTAGAAGTTCTTTTAGCTTAATAAAATATGACACATAGTGCAAAGACTATACTGTATAACTAAAAATGTGGAACACATAATTAAATCATTATAATACTCATTGAGGAAATGCTCAAAAGGTACAGTATGTGTAAATTTCTGTGTAGAAGTCTAAATAGAAGACTTTATATAAGAATATTTCCCCAGTCAACAGATGCTCATTATGAAATAAGTATTCTGAAAAAAAAATATTTTTTGTATACACAATAAAAACCTGAAACAAAATAAAATTACTGTGTTATCAGAAAGTTTACTGTAGGCACAGGTTTACAGTTTAAAATTGTAAACCTACAATTTAAAAGGTTTACAATTTAAATTAATTTAAATGTTGAGGTAAATGCCAGAAATTCACTGAATGCTAACACAACAGTAATATTTGACAACAGTCGTTCTCAAACGTTTTAGCATCAGGACCCTCCTAAAAAGTGTTTCACTTTATCAGTCACTCAAGCCTCTGTGGCATTAATACTGATTGGGCAGCAGTGCTCCCCCAAGTGTCAGGTTGCTCAACCCTTGATGCACATAGCTTTGCCAGAGCACAGTCCTAATTTCCAGCACCGGGGTAAGGGCAATGCAGCTCTGAGGTTGGGGAACAAACATCCACTTACCTTTAGGAGGCCTCTGTGACTGCCCCCAACTGCAGGAGGCAGCACGTGCCCCATTGGCACAGCTATGTTAGTGCTGGAAAGTCGGTTAAGACTGCCCCCTCAGTTTCGCAAACCACCAAAAATTGGGTTGTGGCCCACTGGTGGTCCACGGACTCAAAGTTTGGGAACTTCTGCTTTTGGAGTATTCTAGAACAAGTATCATTTTTTTGAATAAAATTGTTTGCTTTATCTAGACAGGCAGGCAGGAGTGGAACCATCAACACTATCCCTTTCATTACGAACAGCAACAGCCAAGAACACCAGAAGCCTGATATGCCCAGGACGACTCCTTACAAAAAAAAGAGGTTTTTTCTTCCTCATTCTCTTCCCCAGCAGCAGAATAAACAATTTCTAGTGCTTCTGGGATCAGCTCTCAGCAAACGTGAAGGTGTTTCACATAAAAAATGACTCACTGTATTCTCGGGGAAAGAAGGCAGGATATTCAGCTTTCCTGTCATCACTGCTCAGGAACACGAGCAGGGCTTTCCTGGCCATTTGAGGGCAGACAGGAAACCCGGAGGAAGCTGTTGGCAAGACTGGGCGGCTGACAGCAAACCAAGAGCACGGCAAGGATCTCTCTTCATATGGCTGTGTTCATGAAGATACAGCTTGGGGCCAGGTCTGTGTGAACTGTCACAAACCCTTTATGGGAAAGGCTGTGGCTCAAAGACAATGTGCTTTGCACAGAAGGCTCCAGGTTTGCTCCCTAGCATCTCCAAATAAGGGAGAGAAAAGCTGGAAAGCTGCTACCAGGCTGTGTTGACAGTATTGAGCTAAATGGACCAACTAAACGGGCTGATGCAGCAGAAGGCAGCTCCTGCGAATTTTCATTGCGAATTTTTCAACGGCCTGCCCAACATGCTTACTCTGCACCCTTTACTCTTTAAGCAGTGTGTCGCTTAACATTATTTCACAATTCAGATGCTAACAAGCTACAGCCTGTGGAAGGAACAAGAGACAACGCAGGTGCTGCCAGAGACAATGCGAAGGGGAAAAATGGGCCAAGACAAACTTCCTATGCATTAGCTATGGGAGAAGATGAAGGCAAGTAACTACGCAGAAGTAAATCTTCCAAATATTTGTGACTGCTATATAATTGGGATGTGTCAAAGGAGAGAAAGACAGAGGGCATTTTAAGTGAAGTAAGAGTGACAGAAAACAAAAAGGTGAATTAATTCATCCATGTGCCCACTTACATATTGTTTCATTCTATTTGGTTCATACCATCCCCTGGTGGAGAGGGTGTGCGCTCCTTCCTTCAGCACATACCTCAACTCACACTTGACATGAGGGCTTTACACAAGCAGCTGTAAGTGAAGAGTCACACAGACTGGCTGAATGCACATGCAAGACTGCCGTGCACACAGTTCTTGTGTCCCGTGTTATTGTGTGGGATAAAGGAGAAGGGTTTGTGCCTGTTCTTCCACCATGGGAAAGGAATTTGTGGCCAGGTGGATGTTTGAATCACGGCTATGTTTCACTCACACAAAGCCAAAAATAGATATGGTTTAAGCTCATAGCTGTCCATGTCAGACTATGAAACTCTGGCAGTATAGTGGATCACAAACTATATATGCAGTCTAATGTGTCCTCTTGAAATCAATGGGTCACAAACATATATTAAGGTACTACACTATGAATTACTGAATTCACATAGGAATTGGACCTCTGTGACGTATGGGATCCTAGCATCAGCAACAAACAATCCTCCAGCATCAATGCTGGGCTTTCACCAATTACTATATTGTGTCATGCAAGGCTCCCCATTTGCTACCAATGATGAGCTGGAGATTGCATTTCTACCAATGTTGCTCTAACACATCATTGGTAGAAAATTATTTAAGATGGCTCAAGAGAGGCAGAATAACCAAATGCCTTCTGCACATGTTCTACAAAAGGCTCTAGATTTCCACTGCAGATGCATCCCCACATCTGCTTATACAGCCGTCTAACAGGGCCAGATCGAGCACACGATGAAAGCACGGCTAGCTACAGAGGTTTTTACAGGAATATGTCATGTTGAAAACTGATGAAAACTGCCAATTTTAAACAGCCCTGACTACTCTCCAGAAGAAATAAGATGGACCAAACACTTCCCATCACAGTTACACCGCAGCTCACAATTGGCAGGGCTGCATACCTGGATGTGCAACATGCAGCCTTAAGTAAGGACCTCTCTGGCTTCAGAAGAGGCAATCCTGCTGTGCAAATAGCCTACTACAGGTTGCCATCTCTCTAGACAGGACATATTACAGAAGAACCACTGCCTGGAAAAAGGCTGGAAACTGATAAGGGCATCACAGAATAAATGAAACATATGCAAAGCTACTGGAGTCCGTAGCCTACTGTATTTCCAGTAGATTAACTTACCCATCCTAGAATGCCCACTTGCAGAATTTTGAAGAAGTCTGCACTTGGGGAATAAGTGGCTGAACATCACCACACTGGTCTGAGAAGTACTACTTGCTCCAAGTCAAGTGTGCCACCTGATGCTGTTCATGAAGCATCATCACTAGGTTTTTCTAGATAACCATTATCCAGATCGTTTCCTAAAATCATTGATCGTTTCCTAAAATATTATAATTTGTTATTTTAAATTATCATTTCTTAGCTGCTTTGGTTCCAATAGGAGGAAATAAGTTCTTCAAATAAGGGATGGATCGTAAATGGACAGCAGCTATATAACTTGCTTGATGTTTGCCATATTCCAATCGCTGTCTTTATGAAAGCTTACTTTTCAGAGTACAGAAAGGGAAAAGGTATTCTTATCTTAGATCACATAAGACTGATATAGTAGGCATTCATATAAAAATACCAATTTTCTTATATCTGCGGACACAGCTAATCACAAGTTGTTGCTTCTTCTTTTGCCCAGGTTTGGAGGAGCACATGGGATCCTTTTGTATCAGTTCTGTTATTTGTTTAAGGACAAATTAAAGCAGAAAACAACTGATGTTGTCTTGCCATTCCACTGACTGAACAGCCCTGGGCACTAGGACATTTCTACTGGGAAGGATTTTTGTTTGGGACCTGATGAAGGCTCAAGGGACACTCCTTCCCTCCAGTTGCTGTTGCTGAAAAGTAATTAAATTCTAAGCAGTGGTTCTCAAACCTTTTAGACCAGGACCCACTTTTTAGAATGGCATTTGTGTTGGGACCCACCTGAAGGGACGTCATTAACCTGGAAGTGATGTCATAACCAGAAGTGACATAATCAAGCAGGAAGTGCTGTAAGTGTGATGTCATCAAATGGCATCCCTGGAATGCAAACTGGCATTTTTGGACTGCAGCAATTGTACAACCATGAAACATCCCTGACAGAAAGCAAGATTAGGACCAAATATGATATAAGAGCACTGAACTAAAAACAATTTAAAAAAAACAAAACACCCTCACTTGAAAATTCAAACATAATATTCACAAAAGAAATACAGCAAGAGTAAGGTCTGCAGTTTCCAAGATGTGTGCTCCCAGCTTTCCACAAGCCACCAGACACTATGTCGAGACCCACCAAGTGGGACCTGCCCCACATTTTGAATAACACTGTTCTAAGGAAAGAGAAGTGGAAGGAGGAATAATCGGCTACAAGAAAGGTTTGGTTCAATGGAGGGCTGGAAAAAAGTTCCTGAATGGACTCAAGTATTTCTGAACTTTTCCAGTCCACTCTCCCAATACAAAATTACCTTTGCGTGCATATTATCATTTCTTCAAGTGCTTCCAACATTTACGTCTGTTTTCTAAAGTGCCAATATTTTGTTGCAGGTATAAAATAGCCATTAAGCACTGCTGGAAGTACTAAAGTACTTTAGCATAGCTGAAATCAAAGCCAAATACACTCCTAAGATTACAGAAGGCATGCTAATGCTAATTAATAGCACTCTCTTCTACAGCAGTTAATTTTTTGGCTAAGTGATCTGAAAACATAAGACACTGGAGTACGTGGCACACATTTAATTATATCTAGAGTTATACCTGGATGCAAAGAATCAGGCAGCTATTTCTAGAACCCCAACTCAGCTCTGGAACTATGTTTCCAACTTCCAAGCCTCAAGGCAAAGCATGCTAGAAACTCAGGGCAACTTTCCAAACACTATGTGAAATGGTACAGGGATCATGACAACGGGTGGGTGCAAACCCTTGGATTCTCAACTTAGTCTGGGATCTAACAGACTGAAACGGCCCAGTCATAACTGATCATCACTCACTAAGCAGAACATCTAATCTTATTTTTGGAAATCCATGATCTGCATTTACAAAGGGAAAGTACCTTCTGAACGGAATCTTTCTGCTTTAGTAGAGGCTTTTAGTAGTTATGTCTGACATGTTCTGCACATGAATTCTGCAAATTCAGAACATGATCCAGCCAAACTGGCCCAATGTGGCATTCCTGTTATTTTGGTGGCATGGGAGCCACAGCTGTGCTGCTCCTTCATACCCATCCAAGAGGCCCAAAATACATGGGAGGTACCTTCAGTGGATGCTGGCCTGAGCAGAGACCATAATGCGGGATTCTCCCTGAATGCATCCTGCAGTGCAGAAAGGAGAAGTGTGGCTGAAGCTCCCATACTGCTTGAGGAATATGGAGACAGCAGGTCTAAAATCCACATTTTTCAATCGGAGGGGTTTAAGCATAAAGCTAACTTTCAAACTGCAGTTGAGTTCAGTTTAAACTCAGATATAAAACTACTACATTTGGGCTGCACTTACATGCCCTTTTTCAATTCTCTCTCTCTCTCTCTCTCTCTCTCTCTCTCTCTCTCTCTCTCTCTCTCTCGGGCCTCAGCGTCCCTGTATAGGCAAAAAGAGAGATTAATGTGCGCTAAGAGCAACTAATTCATATCAAGAGATCTTGAGAGCACACCCAGAATGACTGAAGTTGCTTCCTGTTTTTGACTGACAAAACTCTGCACACCCTTCCTAACTTACATTGATAATTTACAAAAGTGAAAAGATGCATTTTGTCTGTTTTTTTATTATGCTGCTGCGTAAATCCAATGTAATCCTGGTCCAATTACAGGATTTGCACCCTTGTAAGCCAGCACAAGCCTGCATTACTCACAAGCATGTGATGCTGCAGCAGATACCCTGTGACCATGTAGCAATAGGCAGGAGGCTTCCCCTGTAATGATGAAGGCATCCTACTAGTTATTTTCCCCACCTATAAATACTGTATATTCAGGAGCAGAATTTTTTTTAAAAATAATAATAAAATAACCTGAATCTAAATGTATGCAAAAGAAAATGAATGTTTAGCCTCCAAGTCATCCAGGCCAAGTGATTCAAGGAAGACATGGCTTGCACAAAATTGATGAAACATGCCTGGCTCCAGCTATGCAAGTAGGAACAGCAAGCTGAATCATGTCCTTAGTAAAGGGCATGACTGAATCATTCCCACTACTGAGGCAAGACAGCAAGGCCAACATTTCCCCAGAATACACACACAGCATCACATGGAGAAAAAAGCCACTTCTCAGGATAGTAAGGATAGTTAACAGAACAATAACTATTGGCACAGTAAGAAGATAAGAAGAACCCTACTGGATCAGGCCAAGGGCCCATCTAGTCCAGCTTCCTGTATTTCGCAGTGGCCCACCAGGTGCCTGAGGGAGTAATTTGCAGGTGTGGCTGTTTGTGGTCATTTTAGAGAAAGGCAACATATGAAGACTAGTCAATCCTAATAATTATAACAGCAGTAATACTTAGCAAGTATAATTAGCATTTTGGGCTGCAATCCTAAGCACATCTACCTGAGAGTGTGTTTAGGGAGTATTTCTGCATAGACATGCACAGGTGTGAGCTGTTAGATCACTGTTTCTCAAACTGTGGGTTGGGATGGGACCCACTAGGTGGGGCACAAGCCAATTTTCTGTGGGTCCCCATTCATTTCAATGTGCATTTTATTTTTAATATATTAGGCTTGATAAGGTATGTGACTGCATTTGGGAATAAAGATCTGTACTTTAAACAGGCTCCTATGTATATGTTTTAACAATGATAGTCAATGGGGCTTACTTCTGGCTAACTGTGGGTAGGATTGAAGCCTTTGAGATGTTTGGGAATTTTTTTCAAACAGATGAACAATTGCTTGGGAGGGCTAGGAGGGTTCTTCTTTATTTTAAATAAATTTTTAAATGTATAGTTATTGTAAATTTAATTTACTTAATTAATTAATTTGATTTTGTCATATGGAGTGTTAACAATTTTCCTGCTTAATGTCACTTCCGGGCATGACATGACTTCCAGGTTAATGTCATCACTTCTGGTGCGTCCCAACAGATTTTCATTCTAAAAAGCGGGGCCTGGTGCTAAAACGTTTGAGAACCACTGTGTTAGACTATTAAAGGCATATACATTATTTCAGTCATCCTTACAACAAGCTCAGCTGGTATTATTATCTTTCCATTGCAGATGGAGAAGGAAAGGATAAGGTTGCCAACTTCCTTAAAGTTTATCCTCCCAGCTCAAGGAAATGGCAACCAGGGCCTTTCTAGTTCACAGCTCACATATTTAGCGCGCAATCCTAAACTGGAGTTAGGCTGGCATAAGCCAAGCCAGCAAAGTTTGGCCAGCACAAGGCACCCCGTAAAGTATGTTTAGACCACCCTCGGAGTCAGGGAGGATTGCTCATATCTGTGAACTGGTCTCTCTGACTCCGAGAGTGGTCCAAACATACTTTACACTGACCCTTATGCTGGTCAAACTTTGCTGGCTTAGCTTATGCCGGCCTAACTCAGTTTAGGATTGTGCCCTTAGACTCCTCTATACGGACAGTCTAGTCACTGGCAAATGCCAACGAGAGTACGATTTTATCACTTCAAAAAGATAACGGTAGTCTGCACTGTTTACACGGGCTCATTATTCCCTAGCAGGAATTCCAAGGTTCTTGTGCAAAATCCTTTAGATCCTTTATGTTCATTTTTCTTTCCAGGTACATTTCGCAGGCAACTCATTTCACAGCAAAGATCATGTGAGGTCATGTTTATTTTTGCCCTCAGGTGACAAATTATTCTTCTATACAATCGTGTTTCTATGCAACAATACTTGAGTCCTTGAGGCCTGTTTGGTTCACTTCTGTAGTTACCCATGAGAACACCAGCACACTCTATCAGAAACTGGGTACAATCCTATTTCTGATACAATGCGTCTACTCAGAAGTAAGTCTTTGTGTGTTCAATGGGGATTACTCTCAGGAGAGTGCAGATAGGATTGCAGCCACAACCGCCTAAGTAGCAATAATGAGAAACAGGGTTCCCTCAGAGTGAGGGTTTACTCCTAACCAACTTTCCAGCACCAGGGTAAGGGCAATGCAGCTCCGAGGCAAGGGAACAAACATTCCCTTACCTTGAGGAGGCCTCTGTGACTGCCCTCCAACTGCAGGATGCAGTGCATGCCCCATTGGCACAGCTAGGCCAGTGCTGGAAAGTTGGTGAGGATTGCGCCCTAAGAAACACCAGGTCAGGGACTAGGCCTTACAACAACAGCAGGTGCAAGCCAAGCCATCTTTAATATCAACATTCCATCAGCCGCCCACTGAACGTTTCAAAATGTAAAGAGCCCATCTATACTAATTGCAACATGCGGTCCCGCGCAAAAGAATTACATGGCTCTTGTACTACACTGGTAAATGTAAAACTGGCCTGAGTAATTTAGGTAGGTGTACACTTTTCTGCGTAGAACAAGCCCAGAACAAATGGCAGCAGCAAATAACACGCGCTCCCAGATCACATTTTCAAGTTGCTGCGGAACGAAAGAACCTAAGGCTTAGGACTGGCTGAGCCATTTACTAGAATTTGTTTTCACTAAGGGTCCATCTGTACTTCACTGGCAGCTTCACTGGGGAGGTCATCCAAACAGTGTTGTCAATCTCAAGCCTGAGGTCACATAATTTCATAGTATAGTATCTGCTGCTGGATTCACTGTGCCAGAAGAGGCTTCTTGTTTTCTTACACAACCACTGCGATTCAATATCAATGGAGAATACAGGACAGAGGCCCATGCCCAACTTTGGTAACTGCAGCAATGATGAAAAAAGAGATGCTGCCTCTCATATGCACCCAAGACTGGTCTCTAAATACCTCCAACATTTTTTTCTGTAGTAGAGTATTTGTGTCCTGGACGATGGGGTCCTGGTCAAATATGTCTCTGAAGATTCATGTCTGGAAGGTTTTTTTGTATCCCGATCTTCTGCACCCTGCTATAACTGGGCAACAAACAAACTATAAACTGTATAGTACGATAAACCCCATGTTATAAATCCTAAGCCTCTTTTCCCAGCTCTAATCCTACCTTTGTATTACAAACAGTACAAATAATAAACAGTACATTTAATATACGTAAATATACATATACTGTACATATAAATATATATATATTTATATGTACAATATATGTATATTTATATTATATGTACTGTTTATTATATGTACTGTTTGTAATACAAAGGTAGGATTAGTGAGGGCACACTCCTAACCTGGAGTTAGGTTGGCACAGTTAGGCCAGAACAGTTTGGCCAGAACACAAAGGACACCATAAAGTATGTTTGGACCACTCTTGGAGTCAGAAAGGCCAGCAAACAGACGTGTTCCATCCTCTCCGACTCCAAGAGTGCTCCAAATGTGCTTTATTGTGGCCCTGGTGCTGGCCAAACTTTGCTGATCTAACTGTGCTGGCCTAACTCCAGGTTAGGATTGAGCTCCGAGACACAAATGGCCAGGAAGCAGAAAAAACAGGCACGTATGTCCAAAACAGGGATGCATTTAAGAGGGACACAGTTGTCCAGGACACTTTTTTTTCCAGTTTTACACCCAACAATAACCTTTTAATGCTGTATTTTTTCCTGAACAGCCAGTACAGTACTGGTAGCCTAATGACTTAGTAGCAGACTGCTTACTCGGTAGACCCACTTAATTCTAACCAACTTTCTAGCGCTGACACAGCTATGCCAATGGGGCATGTGCTGCACCTTGCAGCTGTGTGAGACAGTCACGGAGGTTTCCTCCAGGTAAGGGAGCGTTTGTTCCCTTACCTCAGAGCTGCATTGCCCTTAGCACAGTGCTGGAAAGTTGGTCAGGACGGCACCCTTAGACTCCCAAATAAATTCAGGATTACATTCAAGAGGACTTCAACAATCCCATGAAAACTGGGACAATGTCATACAACCAAGAAGGATCCTGCTAGTCCAACATGCCAGCTGAGAAGGTTTGTAAGACTTACAACTCTGCTGTGGGCTTTGAAAAGGAAAAAAGAACCATGTGAGGCGATCCCTGTCAAGCCTTCATTGTGTGCCTTTTTCTGTCCATAAAACCACAACACACCAAGGTTTCTTCCGCCACCTGAAAGTCAACAAAGGACTTGCATGTCGTACTACTGTACAGAAAATCATCTAAAACCATAATCTGAGTCTAAAAACATGTTAAAAGCTGGTCAGAAGAAGCACCTCTGTTTAGTAGGCAAGAACACTGGGGCGAGCCAGTTCAAAGAAATACTGAAATGGTGTCTACGGAGGATGAGTAAAATTGTTCCCTTATCTCACAAGCTCTGTATGACGGTTTGCAATGTCCCCGGAGTCTAAAAGGGGAACCAAATGATGTGTTCTCTTTGCACAGGCTCTTTTGAAAGGGCTTTACAGAATGAAAACTGAAGAGCTTTGCTGCATAGGCAGACGGCTCTGGAGGCAGTCAAAACACGTCAAATGTCACAGTTCAGTCTTCGCACACCACACGGGCAGCTACAAGACAAGGAAGTGACTGCACAGGTGGCAGAGGATGGTGACACACTCCCAGTAAAGAACAAACTTATGATTGTTTTGGTGAACTTTATCCCAGAGACGTGGTTAAAAAAACCAGGATTACAAAAGCACTACCCAGAAAATGCTACCATGGTAAGTGTCTGAAGTATGATACCAACCAAGTTGACTTTTCTGAGAGGAAAGAGATATGGTAAATCCCATGTCTTGAACGTAACTTCTAAATCTTTCTCAGTACTTTGAAAGAGTATCTGTTTTCTTGGCCTTCGTAGCTATAATATTTATGGAAAGTCATTATTTTGTTCTTGCTCATAACTGTATGCCTGAATGAAATGCAATATACTGTATTATACCTGCAAAAGGGTGGCTGGAACAGCTCAGTAAGTAGACAGATAAGAGGCCTGCATAGGGTTACTGCTGTCTTTTGCACATACAGTATGTAAGGAGGAAAAACCAGAAATAATGGAAGTAAAGAAGACTGACAGTCACAAGGTAGACATACAATATATTCCAGTGGTTCTCAAACCTTTTAGCACTGGGACCCACTTTTTAGAATGACAAATCTGTCTGGGACCTACCAGAAGTGTTGTCATGGCCAGAAGTGACATTATGGTGATGTCAGAGCCTGAGAAGGCAGCAATAAGTTGGGTTATTTATCAGCCATTTTCCAATAGCAAAGTGAAAAACAACTTTGAGAGTGCAATCCAAACCCTGGGCTGGAATAAGCAGGCTGACATGCCTGCCCTGACATATCCAGCCCGGGGCCCCGACGTGCTGCCGTGCTACCTGTAGAAAGGGGAAACAATCCCCTTCCCCTGGGTAACGTGCATTGGCCCAGATGGGGCTACTCAAAGTTGGCACTGAAATTGGCAGCACAACTTCGAGCAGCCAAATTGGGGTTGCCAGGGATGGAGGATAGGAAAGGCTGGATCCTGGATCCTCCCCTCTCCATAGGCCTGACTGTTCCCTGGCTCCCCCCATCCTATCCTTCCCCCCACTCCGTTACGCCTCCTGACACCTTCCCCGAACTCCTGTGCCCGCCTAGCAAAGCGAGCCTTACCTTTCGACCTCTGGGCCCAGGCAACGGGGCAGTGAGGCCAGTGCACATCCATGTGCTGGCTTAATGCCTCTTCAAATGACCTAAAGGTGCTTTACAGCACAGTTGTGACCTGCCTGGGCCAGCACAAAGGATTTGTGCCGTCCCAGGTAAGCGGTCTGGGTTGCACTGCAACAAAACAAAATAGCTACACAACCTTCCCCCTTTCCAGTGTCCCATCTTACCATATTTTCAATTATGGCTTCCCTAAGTGACCCACCTGAAATTGACTCACAACCCACCTAGTGGGTCTCGACCCACGGTTTGAAAAATACTGATATATTCCTTCAAGGAGGAACTAAAACCTTGAGACACAATCTGCCCTGCCCTTTCTGTACTTTCTTGGAAGTACTGTATTTCTTTCTTGGAAGTACCCACTGTATTCCATGGGGCTTAGGTAAACGTACATAGGATTGCAGACATAATGATTTTGATAGACAAGGACTAAACCAATGATGGCGAACCTATGACACGCATGTCAAAGCTGACACACCACAGCATTTGGGGTGACACAGCATTCACCAATACCTGACAAAAGCTGAGAGCGCAATCCTAACTTGGAGTTAGGCCAGCACAGTTAGGCTAGCAAAGTTTGGCCGGCACAAGGGACACCATAAAGCGCGTTTGGACCACTCTCTGAGTCAGGGAGGATGGTGCACATCTGTGTGATGGCCTCTCTGACTCCGAAAGTGGTCCAAACATACTTAACGGCGTCCCTTGTGCCAGCCAAACTTTGCTAGCCCAACTGTGCCGGCCTAACTCCAGTTTAGGATTACGCTCCAAGTTTGTTTTACTCATTTTTTATTTTTGTAATTATTTGATATGTCTGTATATAATACATAACATACATGATTAGACTGTATTTTTTGTTTAAATAAATGAATATAAAGAATTGTTTCTCTTTTGTTTGGGAAGGGGGTTGACACACCAGCAGAATCAAGTTAAGCATTTTCCTAACTTTTGACACACTGAGTGAGCCCAAAAGGTTCACTATCACTGGACTAGACACAGTTGCAAGTAAGCCAGTTTGCAGCTATGCTACCCGATCCTAGGCAGGCTTACTCAAAGCAAGTCCCACTGAGTTTAACTGGACTGGCACCCAATTAAATGTACAGATAACTGCAACTGTAGCTAACTGCTGCTTTAAGTGATGTATTAATTAAGTGAACTGCTTTCAACTTAGTGCTACTGAAGCTCAATACATTCCTTAAACCTTCCCTGTGTTATCTTCTACCTCAATTCAATAGCTTTTCTAGCTGCCCCAAGTAAGCAATACCTCCCTGGAGAGAGTGGACAAGAGCAACGCTTCTCAAAGTACGGCAGACCAGCACTTTTTTGGTCGGATGCGCCAAGGACCAGCAGTATAAATAACATCAGCTCTTGCATCATCTCTCCCACTGTTTTGTAGCCACTTGAAAAGCTTGGCGCACATCCAAGTCCTGTGACATGCTTCAGAACACTTCATAGCTCCAGTCCCTTGAGAAGCTGGATGTCATGCAGGTGTTGCAATGCAAACCAGTGGTCAATGGCCTGCGGACCGGCACCAGTCAAGAGACCACAGTTTGAGAAACATTGGCGCACTAGGGGGGAAGAACAGGCAAGACAATAGACTTTGGGGAATGGAAGTCACCTGGTTTCCTACCAGCAACACAAGCAGAAGAGGGCAGAATACCAGACAGAAGCCAAGGAACCTCAATCGATTTTGCCTTTGTGGCACTGTATGGCCCAATTCTATCCATGACTGGGCCAATGCGCCCAATCTTTTTCTTATAAAAAGGAAGTTTTGCCAGGCCTTCTGAGAATTATTTGCTGAATGTTACAGCTTAAAGTAGCCATTTTCAACTACTGTGCCGCGGCACATTGGTGTGCCGTGAATGGTCGCCAAGTGTGTGGCAGAAATTTGAGAGAGAGTACTGGTAATTTATTAGTAGGGCCACTGGGAAATGTGAGCCTGCCCACTGGCAGCACAATGTGCCTTGTCAATTGTCAAAAAGTTAAGGGTGTGCCTTGACCATTTCAATGCCTTGCCAGTGCGCCATGAGATGAAAACGATTGAAAACCACTGGCTTAGATTTAAAAAAAAAAGGGGGGATGAAGACTGGCAGCGCAATCCTATGCATGTCTACTTAGAAGTAAATCCCACTGTGTTCAATGGGGCTTACTCCCAGGAAAGTACGTGTAGGATTGCAGCCTGGATTTTTTTCCTACCTGCCAGGATACACATTCTGACTTGTTTTCTGCCCCAAGGGTAAATCCTGACTTGAAATAGCTGAAAGGTTTCAAATGATTTAAAAAAATTACTCAGCCAAGTCAAGAACAAAATAAAACATTGCTGAAGGATAACAACTTAGACAAAACTGACTGGTGAACACAGACGCAGACTGGTGAACACAGACTGGTGAACAACCCACGCAATTATCAGGGGAATCCAGAGAGACAGAACTTCTAGGATTATCAATGGCTTCAGGGAAACACAACTAACTGAACAAAGAATTGATCGTCAATTAAAATCTACTGTATATTTTAATCAAGTTAGCAGGGGTATGATAGACTAGTTTTGCAAAGAGGAGGAAAAATGAAACTGTATGTGATTTCATACCCCAAGCGCAACACAATGGGCTTATGGAGGGAACACAATTTACTGAACTTCATTGCTGTGAAAGGTGGCATAACTTATTTGTGCCAATACCACAAAATGGGCAGACCATTCAGAACCAGGGTGGAAATATACACAAGTGTGGCAAAGGGAGAAGCTTGGATGTGCATGGCTGTGTCTGTGTCATAGCTCTGTAAATGCCAGCAGTCGTACAAGTGAACAGAGAGGAGGGAAAGAGCTGGATGACGCAATCCTAACCTAGAGTTAGGCTGGCACAGTTAGGCCAGCAAAGTCTGACTGGCACAAGGGACACCATAAAGTATGTTTGGACCACTCTTGGAGTCAGAGAGGCCAGGACACAGACATGCACCATCCTCCCTGACACCAAGAGTGGGCCAAACACGTTTTACGGTGGCCCCTGTGCCACCCAAACTTTGCTGACCTAACTGTGCCGGCCTAACTCCAGATTAGGATTGCGCCATGAATGTTCAACCCCAAGCAATTTTGAAGGTTTTTTAAAGCAAGTTAGAGAAATATAAAACTCTGAAGGGTTGTTTTTTTACTACATTTCAGACTCTACAATTTGAACTGGTTCTGCTAGAATTCTGTGCTCCCGTGATTTGGCACAACATCAGCAAGCTTTGAGTCATGATTTCTAATCCTGGTTTGGAGAAAGCTATGTTTTCTGCAAACCTTGGCTTGCTCAACTTGGATATAACAGCAGGTGGCTATTCGCTTTGGAAGTAAACATATGAAGTTGCCCTCCACTGAGTAAGGTCTCAGAGCAGGCTCTCTCCCACCGTATCTAAAGATAGGGACCTTCTGCAGGCACAGTATGGGCTCTACCACTGAGCTGTGGCCTCTTCCCGGAGTGGCAGTCAGGAAGCAAAGTCAAAGTGCGTGAAGTAAGGTGAGAAGTGAGCACACAAATTTAAGGTTCATTCATGCTAAATACTAAATCAAACTGCTCTTCAAACTGGTGGGGCGCGACCCACCATAGGCAGTAAAAAGGGGCCATTTCCTCTTAAGGGGAGTGGCCCCAGAAATGACTGCCAGCAGCGCTGCAGCGATCGCGGCACCGCAGGCATTTAGGGGCAAGTCCCCTACCCGGATGGGGTCCTTGGGGGGGTGCAGAAGGGTTGGAGAGGCCCGCTGTCACCTCCGTGAGCCACCCTGATGCTAAAAATCGCTCTGTTGCAAGATCAGAGCTAACTTCCTGCTTAGTGTCCAACTCTCTCATTATTTCTGGGACACCTTAACTTTGCACCACATGACTATTTCTAAAGAAAGTGATCCTTCTAAATACAGGAACCACCTAAACGTACGATGAACGACAACAATCAACATCTTGTTCATCTTTCCTCTGGAAACGCAAAAGGCAAGCAAGGACTTGGAAAGGAAACGTCACTTATGCTTGGTGAACTGTGCAAATTTAATCTCCTGATTCTTAGAGATACTTAAGGATTATACAACAATTTCATATGTACTGAGGATCAAGAGGGGACTAAGCACAATACCAGACACTGAAACCTAAGAAGTGCCTCGTTGGATCAGACCAAAGATAATCTAGTCCAGCGTTCTGCTTTCAGTGGTGCCTAACCAGATGTCACTGGAAAAACACAAGCAAATCACGCACAGGCTTATCCCCAGAACCTGGTAGTTAGTGACATAATGCTTTTTTGCTGTCTTGGTTAAACAGCTGCTCACAATTATATTCTCCACAACGTAGTTGACCAGCAAAATTGGACGGAAAAGTGTGGGAAACTTCTGGTACCTTTGAGAGTTTGATGGGTAGCAAGAACATCTCATATTGACCCTCAAGTTCATCATTATGTATGTGGCTATCAGCTACGAGCAATGAAAATAATGAGCCAGCAGCTATTTAATAAAAGACTCAGTTGCAGATCACATTTCATGGGTGAACTCAGGAGAATATACCTTCAAAAGATGTAGTTAATGTATACTTTCAAATATCTGTTTCAGATACCCGAGACAGAGCCCAGGCCTAAACTGAAGATTGGCTGGCATAGTGGGTTTGGAAATCATCCCATTTATTAAGCACAAAGCTACAAAAAAATTCAATGGGGGGGGGGGAGGAATCAGGTTCTTTAGTGAAGAGAGTTATAGCGCCCTGCTGACGCTGCATTGAGCTCACCGGCCACCAGCAGAGGTAAGGTTTACAGTGGAGGGGCATGGGGAAGTAGTGGGAAGGGAGCATTTCAAGGCAGGAGAAGGCACAGCAGGAGCAGATCAAATGCAGGAGGGGCAGAGGCGTATTTACCCTGTAGCCCAGGGTGGCGCGAGCCATGGGCACCAGGCAGCGGCGCACCATTGTGCGGAGTCCGCACAGGAAACCGCGCGCTGTTCAGCCCGCCCGCCCGCGCCTCCGTTACGCTCTGAAATGAAGCTATTCCGGGCGCAGGGAGGCGTGCCTGGACAACGGACGGGGGCAGGGCGACGTCCTGGGGGCACGCTTTCGTCACCTGCCATGGGCGCGCTCGGGCCTCCGTTCGTCCCTGAGGAGGGACAGGATTGGCACAGGAGGCCTCCGTTGTATCCTAACCCCAGGCATTACACTGAGCTGCTCAGACTTCCACCAGCTAAATAGCCCCGAGTAGCCCCATAGGACAGGCTCAGGTGTTACTCGTCGAGAAGAAAACAATCTCCTTACCCCAAGGAGAACTCCAGCCTGCCCCAAAGCTGCTTTGGATGCAGTGGCGGCCATGCAGCCCTGCCGTACCAGCATAGCTTAGGATAGGGCTGACAGTCTGGTGGCTAAGTTAAGACAATCCAAAAGTCATGCCCTTAGAGATAAAAACATAATAATGTAACTATTTTGTTACTCTATAATTGAAACTCATAATACAACATTTTTACCATGCCTATCCATTTTAGCAAAAATGATCGACATGGCTTAGAATAAAAAACAAATTTGTTTAAAGCAATACCTAGAAAATAAAACAAAAGACTATAAACAGGCAAAAAATAAATATCTGCCACTTAAAGGGGATACCTCACTCTGATAGGGGCAGTCTTTATATTATGCATCTGCTACCATGAGGATGTCAAAAATGATATGGTAAGCGAGATACCTTGGATACTTAGCAGCTACTGAAATTTCCCCATGCATAAATGCTTGGCATGCCATTGTCTTGCAGGCAGTGTGGGAGTGGAGGGGGAGGGAGGGACCCCCTGCTGGGTTCTTCAAAAAGTACCACTGCCATCACTGGGGCTCTGATCCCGCAAACACTTGCAACCCATGTGCTCTGAACAGCAGCTGGAGCATGTGGGTTGTGAGCGATCACAGCCCTGGTGGTGGTAGCAGCATTTTTTTCAAATAACTCCAGTGGGGTGATCCAGCCTCACCTGCCTGCTGCCACACACCACTAGTGGTTTAGTCTAAAGAAACAGAAGGTGAGCAACTGATTGAAGAAACTAAAGAGCAGAAACCTTGGGATATGACAGTCAGCACCATCCTAACCACCCCACTCGAGCCACTGCGCTGTAAGGCACGTTTGTACCAGGACAAGACATGCTGAGCCAACACAGTCAGCAGCATTGGCCAAACAATGCTGCCGGGGTCACCATCTGGGCCAAGGCAGGACGCTCAGACTTGCGCCTGCTAAACAACAGGTGCAGATCCAAGAAGTCCCATCTGCCCAGCTGGGGCTTACCCCGGGGGGAAAGGGGAAATACTCCCCCTGCCCCTTGGTGAGTTTCAGCACAGTTCTAACCAGCGCTTGGATGCAGCACAGACCTTTTGGCCGGCCTGCTCCTGTGCAAGTTAGGATTGCACCCTGTGGCATGAGAGGAATCACAACTCCTTTGATAGGCTGAAGGTTTCCACAACTATACAAGGCATACTGAAAGCAATGGCTGGTTCATTATTAAAATATACCCATTCCAAGTATATTATCTTAAAAAAGGATCTAAAGAAGTTCTTCCTTAAAAGGCTAGAAGTACTTTAAAAGTACCTTTTTTTAAAAAAAAAAAGCTTTTTAGTGACCTCTGCAGTTTACCCAGAGTTTTTATTAGGAGAGTCCCAACTGCAAGCTAATAAAATGAAATACTAGAAATTGCTAACAAAACACATGATGCACACATGTGTTTAAATGGAATTTATATATAAACTATATGATTTTTAAAATACACATTTTATTAGGACACACTATACTTTATCTGCATATGGTTCACAAAATTTGCATATCATGTTCACAAAGCCTGTAGATTCTTAAGCAATCCTTGATTATAAATACGTTGCATTTATTCCCAAGTGTTGTTTTCAAACTATTATCCCCAAACCAAGAGGGGAGGAAGTGACTGATGATGAAGTACTATACCCATGATGGAAAGCATCAAACATTTTGTTTCAAAGTGAAGACTAGGATCTTCAGGAGCTGCAAGATTCCACTAATATCTAAACAGCATGATAGTTTTGACTGACACCATATTCAAAATCATTCAGTAGACACCAATTATAGTTTATCTGCAAGAATGTAGTAGGTTTGTTTCCTAAGTGCTATCAGCCTATATCAATAATCAATCAATCAATCAGTCAATCAAAAAGTATTTGTATACTGCTTTTCAATGTGAAGTTTCCAAAGTGGTTTACGGGCAAATAATAATAAAGTGAAATGGCTCCCTGTCCCCAAAGAGCGCACAATCTAACAAAATGCAGAACACCACCAGCAACAGCCACTAGAAAAGACACTATGCAGGAGTGAAGAGGGACAATTGCTCTCCCCCTGCTAAATATAAGAGGACCACTAGGAAAAGTGCCTCTTGCCCAGTGCCAACCACATCAAAATATGGCTGTGTTCAACATTAAAGAAAGCTGATCACTGGCTCTATGCAGTAGCCTTAGGCAAATATATTTCATGTTTTGGCACAGAACTAAAACTGAAGGAGATGTTACAAAATGAAAACAAGAAATAGTGAACATTCAAGAGAAATGGTGACAATCACAAAATCTTTACCTAAGCACACAGTGGCAACACCTGGCAACTACTGTGAGACTGGAATGTAATCTGTTATGTAATTTATGCAAATGAATGCAGACGCAGTGAATTCCACCGTGTCCCTGTACTATGTTCAAGCCTTAGAACCAGCTCCTGCTCAGGCTACACCAGACATCTTAATTGTATGCAATTCCTAAAGTGCAAGTCCATGAAAGCCGCTTAGAAACAGGTCCCACTGAATCGTATAGGACTGGACTCCCAAGCCAGCGTGCATAGGCTTGGAAGGCAAATACCTGGAGGTCAGTCCCACTGAAGTCAGCGAAGAAGCATACTTAGGCGCAAGCCGCAAGGGCACTGTCTGTACGGATTAGAAAAGCATAAAGCAACTTTCTGATGTCCAGCCGTTATTAACTTGAATATTTATGTCAACCCCTTCACGCACCCCCCCCCATAAATGATGCAGCTGTACAGAACACTGGACATTTAAGCAAAAAAACTTGATCATAAGCCCAAATCACTGCAACTCAAGAATCTAACCATAATTAGATTAATGATCTGGCAGCTCAAATTCTGTGGTCTAAAACTGCAACTATAAAGGAAATTAGAAAAGAAAATACATCCAAGAAGCATGCAAGGCTCGCAGTCTTTTATTGGGTATCTTTGCTTGGGCAGAGAAGGTTCTACTGGGGCAAGACCATGATGAGAGATTTCTCTGGGAACCTACACCTGATGCCGGCAGTCATTATGGAGTTTGGCTTCTCTGTCCCTCCTTAACATTTAAGGTGGTTTTCACATCAGACCAAAAAAACCCAAACACAACACTTTCAAGATCGCGAGAGAAAAATGGCATCTTTTGGACGTTCTCCGAAACAGCCGGGCTCGTCCCTGTTTCAAAGTTCTGACGGCCTCCGGAAGGAAGGCTGCCTGCCCGCTGGCTACAGGGAAGGGAAGGTGCACGTCAGGTCTCTGCTCTTCTTCCCTCTGCCTAGCCAGCATCCCCGAAGAGTTCGGAAGAAGCCGAGCAGGGGAAGTGGCTCAACGTTGGGGTCGCTTCTCTTTTGCAACTCAGGAAAGTGGTGATGAAAACTCGGCTCTGCGCGGGCCAGCGGGCGCGCGTGCACGTGACGGCCACTCAAGGCGAAAGGGAAAGAGCCACGAGTTGAGACCTGGGGGAGGAGGCGGGCGGGCGGGCGAGGGAGGTCCCCAGAAGGAAAGCAACAACGTTGCACGAAGTTCTGGCGCATGGCGAAGACACACATCCGTGCGATTTCCGCCCGGGAGGAAGGATCGGCTGTGTGGCCAAGGCACCGTCTCTGCGCCAAGAGCCCGTCCCCGCCCGCCTCCTCCAGGCTTCCCCTGGGAAAGGGGAGGCGGGAGTGGAAGCAGCTGCGAGAGAAACAGGCGAACCGAGCAAGTTCAGGATGGGGAGTGGGCGGGGGACGGGGACGCAGCGCTCCTGCAACACAAAAGGCAATCGAGCAAAAGGGGGGGGTAAAAGAAAAAAGAGGCGAAGGAAAGCCAAGTTTTTCTCCCCACCCGATTTTTTTCCCCCGACAGACGGGAGGAAGAGGAGGCAATCCGCACTCGCCGTCCTGCTCCAGAGCAAAGGGGGCACGATTTCGTGCCAGCAGCCGGCACTGCTTGCAGTCGCCAAGCCCTCCCCACTCCCTGCCGCCTTGGCATGTACCTGAAGACGCCCTCCTCCTTGAGCTCCTTGCAGGGGGAAATCAAGCCATTCTTTTTGTTGAAAAGCTTCTGAAACAAGGTGGGTGTGGGTGGCATTTTAGGAGCGCGCTGCCCTGTCCCGCCGGGGCAGCCAGAGCAGCCGCGATCTCCGCTCACAGCTGGGGCAGCCAGCTAGTTCCGCGAACCCGACTCCATTCGGTGTGACAGTCATATGACAAAAATTAATCACTTGGAGCAGCCACGGCAGACAAGAGAGGGAGGGAGGGAGAGGGGCGGGCGGGGTTTCGCACGGGCTCCCCGGCAGCGGATTGGCTGAGGAGGTAGGCCCACGTGGTGAACACAGTGATCCCTGCTTGGCTTGGCTGAGCAGCGGCGCTGGAGATGTTTTGGTGCTCGCAAGAGAAGGGGGGGGCGCTAAATCTGGATTCTCCCGCCAACTTTGGGCCCCCTAGCACTGAATTGAGCCTTTTAAAGAAAAAGGCACTGGCCAGACACCGCCAGAAAATGCATTGGCGGGAAATAGTCAGCATTTTACCTCCAGGTCTCCAGCCGATCTTGGAGACAGAATGTAGCAGCTGACGCCCGTCTGACGGTAAGAAAGATTGTCACTGCAAGATGCAAAAGGAAGAAAGAACTCGGGGGCCCCCATCGGTGCATTTTGCCGCAGCGGCCGTGGAAATAAATCTTGATTCTATTCTTGGCATTTTTTCTTTCCTGGGGTTTTGGTTTTGCTCCCTGTCCAAATTCTGATCTTTGTTTAACGAGCCGCCGCTGAATTGCTCTAACGAACTGGAGAAGGCGGGACTGGGACGAAAAGGCAGTTCCGTCTTGCATTTGGATCGAGTGGGGTGGTCAGGTCAGGAAAACAGTGGCTCCCACCTATGCCAAAGTCGGGAGCGGAGTACGGAGCAGGATTCTTAAACCAGCTTGTACCGCGCTCGTGACCAAGGAACGCCGTCCAGGATGGGGTCGTGTCAACACTCGCACGGGGCTTCATTCGCAATGGCTGAGATGATTATTACAAACAGGGCGCAGATTTAGGCGACAGTCCTAGTCACACTTACCTAGGAGTAAGCCCCTACCTGCGAACCAGCCCCACTGTGTGACTTCAGTGTGACTTACTTCTAAGTAAACATGCATAGGACTACACTTTTTAACCCCGCCCAAATAGGGTGCCTCCAACCATTCTTTCGGTTTCCCTGATTATAAATGAGCTGCCATTCATCCCTAGGAAGGGAATGCCAAGCAAGCACTGCTACTTGGGTGTTGCAAGGAAGGCAAACCTCTCACTTCTTGATATTGACGGGCCTGGTCGGCATTGATGGGAATCCAAGGGGCCTGTCAAGAGCCCACAGGGGTACCTGGCAGCCAAGCACATGTGTGCTGGACAAGACACTTCATCATGACACATCACCTGCATGTGACAAAGGGTCAGTTTAGTTTGACAGTGTCTGCTGCCTGCAGCCAGGAACCCTCACCTGTGGTTCGAAGCTAGTCTAATGGCAAAGGCACTGCCCTCACAGGGCCTCACAGGTAGTTACCTCAGGCAGCAGTTAGGGGGCACTCATCTCTATCTGCCTACCTGCCTCTACCGCTGCCCTTCTCTCTCCATTCCCTGATTTGGAAAGGGAAGAGGGAGACAAAGAGGAAGAAGAAATGGGGAGGAGAGGGTGGAGCTACAACATGGCCCTACTCATGTTGGAGTGTGGGAGGAGCAGAGGTTGGGACATCATTGGAGGCATTTGGCCTGCTGCCTCAGGTCTTGGCCTGGCCCTGCCTCCCCTGTGATACATAAGAACATAAGAAGAGCCCTGCTGGATCAGGCCAAAGGCCCATCTAGTCCAGCTTCCTGTATCTCACAGCGGCCCACCAGGTGTCCCAAGGAGGCATGAGACGATGCTTGGATCCTGTTGCCACTCCCTTGCACCCAGTACTCTGAAGTAGCCTACTACTAATATAAGGAGGTTACAACCCATCATTGCCTACCTTTGCAGCTGAAGTGCAGTTCCTTCTTCTGCTGCAAGTGTCAGGTCAGGCTCAAGCTGTACGAAGCCAGGCTCCTCCTGCACCTCTTCCTTCCATTGGCCCAGTTTCCAGGAAGGGGCAACACTGCAGTGAAATGAAGCTGTGTCGGGCTGCCGGGCTTCCTGCACAGCAAAAGGAGCCACAAACGTCAGCTCTCAACCCACTAGCTGGTCAAAACAGCTCGCTCCACTAGTCGAGGAGGAGATGGCAGCGGTAAGGGGAGGCAAAGCACTCTGAGATCACTCTGCTGCTGCTTCTTCCTTGCCTGCCAATCTGCCCTTTCAAAACAAGCAGAATGGACCAGGTTGGCAGTGGCGGACGTCCACTGAGCATGCTCTGTTAAGTCTATGCTGAAGATGCAGCCAAGCAAGTGGGTAAGGAGATGGCGGAGTCTGGGATGTACATGCAAAAATGTGGAGTGGAGTGGTGGTGGTCAGAAAACGTTGGCACTACTTCAGCTTGAGTTGGGTCAGCCACGAGGCCACAAATAAGGTTCCATACAATGTAATGTTTTGGGCAAAAAGGCTAGCAGCTCCAACAGCTACCACAGTCATCTGCACAAAGGTTCATTCCGCCTCATTCCTAGCCAGGGGCTAGAGAGCGACTTTCTTTGGATAATGATAGCAACTGTTGGAAATATGTAGCTGCTACTGTCACCCAGTACAGAGGCTTCTCATCATAAATAGCATTCTTCACAGGTCCTGAGTTGCATGATGAAATCAGGCCAAATATTTCACTGTGACTCAAGAACATTATGGTAGGACTTTTATTTCAGTGCATCCTGTTCACTTTCGTCACTGACCAAAGGTGCCCTCAGGCGCTGGTGTAATTTTGCATAATGCACTAGATTTTTGAAAGCTTTTGTTTGAAAAGATTCAAAAGCACAAAAGATTTTTGAAACATATCCATGCAGACTGATCTTGACCAAACTGTTCTTGACCAGAGCTGAACGCATTCAGCCGGCTGGCCTGCGCTGTATTCAACACAGGTTGGGAGCAGGCTAGAGTCTCTACAGGGCATATTTCTACCCTTACCCCATGGTATGTGCCAGCCGCCCCAATGGGGCAGCTTGGAACTGCGCCTGCTCTTTAGCAGTCACACATCTGAGCATGCCACAGTGACCTGAATTGGGGGAGTGTGGCCTGGGGACAGGGTTTGGGTTAGGGTTAGGGCAAGCTCCACCCCCTTCCTGGGCTGCCCCGCCCATGGGGCACCTGCCCTGTTCCACCCTCCTTCCTACTTTCCCCCACTGAGAAATGGCCCCACGCTGGGCAAACCTGGCCCCCTCTGTCGTGGCAGCAGTGCTAGGCCAATGCAACAGCCTGTGTTGGCCCAGTGATTCTTGCGCTGGCGCGCACATGCTTTATATTACGTCACATGCATGATACAGCAGGGCCGATGCAAGTGGCTGACTTCAGCCCAAGGCAGGGGGCGGCGTTGGATAGCTGTATCAGTGGCATAGTTGTCATTTGACACAGAGGGCCCAAAAATCTTTGACACCCCACACAATAAACTTATGTATTCATTTTTATTCATTTATTTGTATTTTCACATTTTATACACCTCCAAGGAGCTTAGGGTGGTGTGCATGTTTCCTCCCCTTGTCCTCACAACAACCCTGTGAGGTAGGTGATGCTGAGAGATAACAATATTGTAACATCCTATGAAATGAATAATACTGGCCAGAAAAATGCAGTGAATATTTCCCCACAAGCAATGGATGAACATCGGTGCCTGCCCCTGCTATTGCTCCTCTGCACATAGTACTCAGACATACTGCTACTGCATCTGGAGGTTCATTGTAGCCTTCTTACTTAATGTTACATAAGACAGTTGTATTTTTTGTGTTCATTTTTTGGCCCTAACATTTGATAGAATGAAGATATTAAACTCCGATTTTTTTCACTGAATTCCTTGTGAAATTCTGCAGCATGATTGTATTATTCCTTAAAACTGCCCATAGGTAGCTATGCTACTGAGGAAATCTTCTGGAATCTGCAACTACATATTGCTACATTCATTTCCACAAGGTTGGACAATCAGCTAAAATGATTATCTGTGAGTACAACTTCATATGGTTATGCACAATGGCCATAACAGATAGGTATAAAATCATGTATATTTCAAGACCTAAGAAGAGCTCCATCCATTAACATCCATAACCACCATCCTTAATTCTTGAAGAATTAAAGGAAATATTTCTTTACCCAGCAAATAATCTGTGGAACTACTTGCCAGGTTGTGGCAATGGCACCTAAAAAGGGGCTTGGACAGATGTATGGAGGTGAAATGTATCACTGATTACACACTATGATGAATATACAATTTCTGGGGTTTAGAGGTAGCCTCTGGCTAAATGCCAGATGCAAGGGACTAGCAACAGGATACAGGTATCATGGTGAGCGCTCCCAACCTGGTGGGCCACTGTGAGATACAGGAAGCTGGAGTAGATGGGCCCTTTGCCGTAGTGGCGTCCCTATGGGGGGGCGCAGCTCTGTTTTGCAAGGAGTCTTACCCTGCCATGTAAATCCTTCCTCTCCCTTGCTGCTGTAGCCAGTAAGCAATGCCAAGACTCCAAGACATTGCTTCCCTCCCCCCTTGAGGATTGGCTAAAACAGTGCCGGAAAGGAGTGATTTCCACAGTAAGGTGGAAGGAAACTCCTTGCAAAACTTAGAGCTCTGCCCCCCCTTATAGGGACGCCACTGCTTGGCCGATGCAGCATGGCTCTTCTTACGTTTCCTGTGCAGACCAGGGCCTGCTTTGTCTTCCCCTGGAATGTCAGCAAGCATTAGTATGAAGCAACAAAGAAATTCATTGATGTGTCCTAGAAGATTTATTACTCAAACTATAGAAACTCAGATTATTGTGATTCATTTCCCCCTTTTTGCTGATAAATAATACTGGAAGAAGAAATTCTTCTGCTGTTTCTGTCCTAAATTGGTCCTACTCTCTAGTTGGCTTTCACATTCTATGTACAGAGGAAATCAGATTCTGCAAACACTTATCAAGGAACTGTGGGCACACTTCTGTGTGACCTATTAAATCACTTGTATTTATATAGACATTGAACATTAGCAATGACACTATATTGTGCATGATCAGACTAGAAATCTCACTGCACATTTTCCACCAGTTAGTAATGTTAGTGTGGCTGTGACTCATCTGAGATGATGTCATTAAAATCGTTCAAAGGATTATTTTGGGCTCTCTTTTCTCAAGGAGCAATTCCACCCAATTCAGGGAGCAGCAGTTACTTTGGTGTCTGTGCCACCAACATCCTAAAAGCATGTCTTACAACTGTTTTGGTCCCCAGTTTTGGTCCCCATTAAACCCCTCCCCAGTTTAATGGGGAGGGGGAGCATAGGAGGAAGCACAATGCAGGAAGATGTACCCTCAAAATGAATGAAATTGTGCAACTACCTCCCATTTATAGACATGATACAAAGAAAGGTATAATCTGACATAGCTCAGGGATTGCCAAACCCTGGCCCGGGACCAGATGCAGCCCTCGGAGAGCCTCTATCCAGCCGCGGCAAGCCTCTGGCCCCGAATGAGCCTCTGGCCCTTCTGACCTTGCTGGCACCCTCTGCACCCTCCAAGCTGTGCTCTGGTTGTGTGGAGCGTATTCTGAGGGCCGAAAATGGTCACTTCCTGGTTTTCCCAAAGATCTGGAAGTGAGGTTTTTAGGCCCTCTGAGCTGAAGGCCTTAGATGACTTTCTGAGGGTCAAAGAGGCCTCCCTGGCTCTCAGAACATGCTCTGGGTGTTTCCTTTCCTGTGATCTGCTGGTTCTGAGATATTTACTCCAGCACTTTTATTAAGCAAGCTGCTTGTGGAGTGGGGGAATGAGAGTCCATTAAAGTGTGTGCTATATTTCTGGGGTGTGTGTTGGAGTTGGGAGGAATTCTGGAACGTTGAGCTCATTCATTCATTCATTCATTCATTCATTCAAGTTCCATCTCTAATATATTTATCTAAATTTTATATTTAAATTTATTTATTTATTTATTTATTTGACTCTCAACACTGTGCCGTATATATGATGTGGCCCTCCTGCTATAAAAGTTGGAAGACCTTTGTTTTAGCTACAACTGCTCTTCTGCTTACTTGGAAGTGTCCCACTGGGATCAATGGTACGTCCTTGCAAGTGTAAACAAAGGCTATAGCCATCTAACCCAACCTGGTTGTACTTAATTCTCATTAAACAGGCAGGGGGAGGACAGCGGGGGTTGGGGTTCAGCAGGGGCGGGCAGGGGGGGAGGACAATGAAACAACACATGTTAGGGATAGGCAGAAGGGAATGTTGAACCCACACCCAACATGTCCTTTTCAACCTGAAACTGCTTTGCCCCAGTTGTTTGTCCCCATGGTGCCAATTCCAGAACTGTAGCCTTGAGAATAAGCCCCACTGAACATGGGAAGGTGTTTCCCCATGTAAACATGCAGACCTGTATGTGTGTTTTTACACTGAAAGTTCCTTTGAAGTGGGTGTGTGTGTGCGAGCGCGCATCCTATTTCTATGCATGTTGCTCAATGCAGGACAGAAAAAGGAAAAGTGTTGTTGATTTTTTTTTTCCACAGCAGGTACATATTAAGAACAAGGTTCCTGAGGAAGAGCTGCTCAAAGATTTCCAGAAGCTAAGCAGGCACAGCCTGGGACATGTCTGGAGGAGAGACCAGAGAAGTCACTGACAAGCTGTTGTGACCCTTGGTGGCAGAGAGGAGTCGAGAGGAGTAGCTGTGTAACTTGCCTGTGAAAAGCTTGGAGTATTCCTGCAGTCGAGAAGAAGGCGGCTACTCCACTGAAGTATAACAGCTGGACTTTGATGGGTTTTATATACGTACATAGAACAACATTGTAAAAACCCTTATTGGGTCGAGAAAACCTGACAATGTAAACCACCTTGAGCAATATCTGAAGGGGGAAAACACATCTATTGAAATGTGCATGAAAAGCAGTCACAAAACTTTAACCCCACCCCAGAGTAGGGTGAGTTTATAAAATACACATTTTACCTATTAAATGATTTCTCAACAATTGAAGGCTCTGAGCTATGTATATAAAATGACTCCATTGAAAACGTCTGCGTTTGAGGAGGTATGAAAGGAGTTAGGGCTGCCTCATTTTGATACGTGAGACATCACAGGCATCGGGGGATGACTAGCCAGATGTGAACCAGTTCAACAACCATTAACAAGATGCATCTGGAAGTAGCACTGGTTAACTCAGCGATTTTCAACCGCTGTGCCGCGGGAGTTTGGGGCACAGTGGTAGCAAATTGCTGCTGTAAAGTTCAACCTTCACAGCCCCTGCTGCCATGGGGGTGCTGGGAGCACGAAAGAACAGCCAAGACATTTGTAATGCAGTCTGACTACATACAATTCTGCCACCAGCTTAATGGTTTGCTTGGCGCTTCGACACGTGCTGCTTTCAGAAACATGGGCACACCAAGACTTTCAGCTCTTATCCACTCAAGGGCAAAGGAAGTCTAAACATTCCTGGAAATTAGGGGATGTAAATAACTCATCTCTATCTCTTCTCGCTTGGTTCCTTCTTCTGCCCTTCTGATGCATGGCCTATGTAATTGCATCACCGGAGGCTATAAAAATTCGCCCACTTCCTGTGGGGAAGCACTTCCTTTTGAATTGGTTACAACCTTGCCAAGATGGTGGTGGTGAATTTCTGAGGGGGATAGCCACTGGCAGGCCGCATGTGCTGATGCCTTAAACTGGCAGTGCCCCTTGATTAGGGTGCCAGGGTCTTTTCGAGACCCTCACCCTGGCTGCAATCAATCCTGACTCTTTGCTGATGAGTTTTGCTACAGGCAACTAATTGGCTGAGGCTTCCAGGCAGGGATGTATCAAGGTCATTTGGCACCCAGGCCCCATAAATTTTTGGTACCCCCATGACAAAATTTTCAATTATACTCATGACATGAAAATAAAATACAACAACAACAATAGGCAGAGAAGAAGTGCAATGAACATTTTATTGAACTTTGTATATGAGTGTGTGTACACTAACTTGGGGCAGTACGGCCTCTTGCAGCACCCTCTTGTTCCTCCGCATCATAGCAGCTGGTTCAGACTGGCGGATTGGCTCTCCTCTCGCTGCTCTTGTGGCTGCAATCAGCACTAGCAAAGTTGAGGGTGCAGCCAAGGTCATCCCCACTGCTGCCGCAATCTTAGGGCAGCCTCTCAGATACCCCCCCCCATGGTCTGGCGCCAGGGTCCTGCTTCCCCGGCCACCTCTTTGTACACCTTCAGGGACATGTGCACTCTGTCAGTGACCCTCTGCCAATTTTGACTGAATACATAATTATACCCCCCCCAAATTTTAGTTAATTGAACTTGAAACACCATCCTAATACCAGTTTTTAACTGATAAAATATATCCTTTAAAAATCTATGGTGTGTTTTACAATTTCCACACCTTCTCAGTGTGACATGAGAGGAAAAAGGTTAAAAAATAATGATTTTTTCCCCCAGGAACAGACGCTCTCTTCCCATCCTCACCCTCTCCAGGTTTCTTTTATGTAATGAAGTTTCAACTGACACCATGAAGAGCTGCCTCACACTCTCAGATGGTTCCTGGCTAGAATCAGAAGCTTGTTGTCATTCAAAGTATGTTGCTGTATTTGCGTCAACAGCACGGAAGACCTCCAGAGTCCATCAGAGGTGAATCTCCATAATGTAAGTGACCTTGTCCAGTTTGATGTTTTGGAAAACAACATCAAGAAAGCTGTGTGGCCTTTAGAGCATTAAACTTTCCAACAATATGAAGCATCTGAATAAAGTACTTTAAAAGCAATCTACCTGCATTCCAGGAAGAATGGCCTTACTCTTACTCTTCTTGAGTTCTTTTTAAGGAAAAAGGAAGGACTGTGTGATCAGACATTCACATTTTCGAATTGTTCTTTTTGCTCTGTATTTGTTTTTTAATGTGCTTTATCGTTTCATTTTAACGGAAGTCATGGGATATAAATCCTAAAAGGAAAGAACAGGGAAATTTGGTGTTACCTCTGGTTTCCCCTTCGCAATGGTTCCAGGGTGGCTCAGTCTTTGTTTGTTGGAAGCTCCTCCTCTTGGCAGCGGGCAGGTGTCTCATGATCTAGGAGGCTCCAAGGCGAGGGGTTTTCCCAAGTCTGACCTTGCCTGGTTGCAGTCTAGAACAGTGGTTCTCAAAATGGTGGGTAGCAAGCAACCCACCACCCTGAGAAGCACTGGTCTATATGCCTTTAAGGGGCAGGGAGAGGGGGAAGGCAGCAACGTAATCCTCGGAATTGTGTTGCTGCCCTGGGCAAGGGGGCTGTTTTTACACTTACCCCCTGGAGGCCAGTGCTGCAAGGGGTGTGGGGAGCCCCAAGGACACCCCCACAGGGCTCCCCAAGCCTAACAATGTGTGAAAAATACGATTGCAACCCACTTCCAGTTTTGCAATTGCAAACTGGAAGTGGGTCGGGATAGAATTGTTCACACATTGTAAGGCTTGGGAGGCCTTGCAGTGCTGTCCCAAGGGCTCCCCCCCACCCCCCCACCCCCAGAGGCCAGCACTGTGCGGGTAAGTGTAAAAATAGCCTCTTCATCCAGGGCATCAGTGCAATCCTGGGGATTATGTTGTTGCCTTTGCCCTGCCCCAGCCACTACTTACGTTGTTTCCAACTCCCTCATTGGCGTTTGGGAACCACTGATCTAGAAGTTTCTTTGCTTGGCCCTTTCTTTCATGGTGGCCTCTGCTTCCTGGGTCTCTTCCATAGAGGTAGAATAACTGGAGACGACATGGTATTATTTTCTTGAAGCCATGGGTATACAAATATGGCTGACACAGACCTTTCCCGCCAAAACGGATTGCCGCGAATTCACTAATAAAACTCTCCCTGCACGTGTGTAAAAGTGAATCGCAACGTCTTTAATAATGCCTACGTGTTCTGCATATGGGTGCACGAATCGCTGTACGAAAAATGGGATTACTTTGCACAGGTACTTAAAATCATTGTGATTAATTGCTACTGAAAAATATTACTTCCTAAAGTATGCAACCCTTCACAAACTGAAGTAGGTATGAAGAAGTAAAAGGAACTCAATCCACACACAACCTTCAGCAGTGATTTTTCAGATACAAAATGTTTGGTTTGCACGCCAGTAAGACTACACATTTGGCCGTTCATCTGAATACATTACATTACCGAAAGCGGAACTGTTGTTGTTGTGAATTTTACACCAAATGTTATGTGCATGTCAATAAGACGACACATTTGATCATGCTTCCAAATAATATAGGTACATCATTCCGATGCGCATCCGAATAATCACTGCCCACAACCTTCTAAGCAGCGCATTTCCCTATACTTCTACTGTAATATTTTCAAAATTCTGAACATTAACAGAATTTGTTTTATGGGGGGGGGTGAGTGTAGAAGTTTAAAAAAATACTCTTAATAGCCTAGAAGTAAAAAAGAATTCCTCTTATATTGACAACTGCTTGTGTTATACATTGAGAGATTTTAATGTAATTTTCCTATATATTTATCTAATTTTTGCCCACCCTCCCCTTTTTTTCTTTCCTTCCCATTCACACTTTATTTTTGGTTGTGTAGATTTCAAAAAATAAGTCTGTCAAAACAGTGCAATCCGAGTTTAAATAGACAGCAAGTAGCATTTCGTCCGGTATGTTCAGTAATATAATTACGCGGAATTAAACCTTGGAATTGCGTATTAACTCATAATATGGTTACCACTGATGTTTCTACACGATCACACGTTGTTATTTTGGTAAGTTTTTATTTCAGGAGTAAATTATTCAGTCCTAAACACTACCAGAAAAGCAATCTGAAATGCTTGGAATAAGGATTGTTTTGAGTACGCCAACATGGCTGCTAAGCCCGCCCCCTGGCCTCAATTTTCTCCTATATCTTCTTAAAGGATGTCCTCTCCTGTCCATCTAACCTGCTTGGTCTCTTCCTAAGATCACACATGATCCAAGATGGCGGCACCCAAGAGAGCTAGAAAGAAAAGGCTGCTGGGAATATATTGTGGTGTGCCTGTGAGTTTGCCACAGTATTTTCAGTAACCATAGCACACAGTTTGGGAACCAGTGGCTTAGGCAATGGACAAGTTGGATGCAGCGCTTCGTTCATGTTTCCTAATTGGCCTTATTAAAGTGCTACACAGAGGGGCTCCAGTTGTTTTGTTCTGTCTTGGGAGCAAAGGGAAAGCCCCTCTTCTTGAAGCCTCCTCAATCATGAGAGCCTGCCTGCTGCCAAGAGGAGGAACTTCCTACCAGAAAAAAACTGAGAAATGGAACATTTTTTCATGCTTTCTCTACTCCATTCCAGATGGTTGTGTTTTCTGTGTAACAAGAGACTTCCTCTACCAACACCTGAAGAAGAACAAACAGAGAGAGAAAGAGAACTGCTTGAAGACACTGGCACAATGGAGAAGCTGGAGAATGAACAAGCCAAAAGCTACAGCCGAAGACTGCCCCCTAATGCAGAAAATGGCTGAAGATAAACTTTCTAGGCTGGCTGTCATGGAAAAGTTGTTCCTGGGTGACACAAAGTTGCAGCTACACAGAGTATACTGATTGGCACAGCACAAAAGCAGCAGTCACTTGCGCCAAGGCCAGACTATGCAGACCAGGATACAGCAGTCCAGAGTGGTGACTGGTTCATTCCTAACAGCACAGAGAGCACAAGGGGGCCCCCACATGACAGAGCTCCTGTAATGGCCAGGGCAAGGTCCAGAACCCATCTGTGTGTCTCCTAGCCTCTGGGAGTCCTTTCACAGCTGTTTGCAGGGCAAACAGCAAGGAGAAGTTGGACACATACCAAGAAGTTGGACACATACCCAGCTGCTGCCAATTCTCCCTAACTGCAAGAACATCTTTTAATCGTTATCAGCTGCATGTGGCTGGAGAAGATGAGGAGCACCTTAGTAACAGCCCAGGCATATCCATCATTGGCTGAGACTTTGGCCAATTAATTCCTGGCCACTTAGCTGGCGTATTGGCCAATAAAAGCTTCTGTCATGGCTACTGCTTTGTCCTAGACCAGGCTGTGTTGGCTAGTAGGGTTGCCTGAACAGCCCCCCCCCCCGATGGTTGTTGGAGGCTGTTTTGCTGAGGATGGGTTGCCCCACCATGCTCCGGGACTTGATGTTGATACTGGCAGGCTGGACATGCCTCTGGGGTTCAGAGAGAGAGAGAGAGGTGTGTGTGTGTGTGTGTGTGTGTGTGTGTAAAAAATAAATCTCCTTTTTGTGTAAATTAGCCTTGGACTTAGGCTTACTTCTTCCTTTGACCTAAAAGAACCTTTAGCAAGCGCTGTGGGTGGGGTAGCACCTGCCGGTAGTAGGAGTCGGGCACTTGGAACCCTTGGTGGCTAATTGCCAGTCCGTTGATAATGAGCACTCACATGACAGCAGACTCCTTTCTACCAAAATGATGGAGGCTCCTGGCCACGTTAACAAGCACATAACCATCTTTAATTGGAAGCTTAGACGCGAGAATGGCTTATGGATGACCGCTAATCAGGTTAAACTTTCTATTCTGGAAATGTTGGGATCGGATTGGCCTTTTGAGGAGTCGTTCATCTGTGAGTGCTGTTACCCCTCTGTGCCTTCCGCCAGAAGAGGAAAGATCCTCCTAACGTTTATTAACTCTGAGCATGCACAATTTTTTTGGAACTTACTGCACAAATTTAAACGAGAGCACATATCTTTCAAATGGGGCCACTTGGAGATGTATAGCGCCAGGCGACCCAAGACGCCCAAAGGGAAATTGCCATACAAGATAACTGGTCCCAAATACAATCCCAGACGATGGAACCATCCGGGGACTGATCAGTCATATATCCCTTATGCGCCCAGGCACGCTAAGAAGGCTGCTGCAAGTACGGCGAGGACAGTGGGTCGGACCAATTCATACCCTCCTTTCGTGTCCTACCCCAACAATATCCCAATAGGGCAATATAAAAACTTTGATCCTCATATATCTAGGAGGTATAGTGCCCCCTCCAGTAAGCCATCTTCGTTTATTGAGCCGATATTTAGCTCACGTAACTCTCCTCAGTTCCGGTTAGAAAAAAATCGCCCAGAGGACAGATTTCGGCTGAGACACTCCTCCCGGAGAGCCAGGATCTATACCCACTCCAGTCACTCAACCAAACTAGGGAAGGCCGACGATGCCCCATCTGGAAGTAATCCCAAGAAGTGGACACCTATCATTGCAGACTACAGAGAAACGTTGACTTATAAGGATAGACACAATGAACTGTTAAGTCCAAGACAAAAGTGTGATGCTATGGAGGAAAGACATAAGATTATGACTTCAAGAGAAGGGCCGAGGTTTGCCCCATCTTGACTAGAAACAGAGAATAGCAATTTGGACCTTATGTATACTCACGTCCCGCAATTGCCCTCCCATACTAAACATCAGTTGTGTGATAAATTTTCCTTGGTTTCGTGGAACGTGGCTGGTTTAAAGAAAAAGGAGCAAGACCCTGACTTCTTAAATTATCTGAAGCAAAATGATATTATATGTCTGCAGGAGACGTGGTCTGAGGAACCTTTCTCATTGACTGAGTTCCAATCCTTTCATCTGCCAGCTGTAAAAAATAACAAGTATGGACGTCCTCAGGCGGGGCTAGTTACTCTAGTTAAAGAGTCTTGGAAAGCTAGCCCACTTGTGTCATCTCATACCTCTTTTAGCTTGTTGATTGTTAAGGTCCAGTGCAGAGAAGTAAATTTGTTAATTCTAAATGCCTATATTCCCCCTCAAGGCACCAAGGACCATTGTAGGAGGGTTTGGAACAGTTTCACCCAACTTTGTGTCTCTTTGAGTGAAAGATACCCGCAGGCTCTTCTAATACTGGGTGCAGATTTAAATGCTAGAGTGGGTAGTGAATACCAAACTTTTCATAAAATCCTAGCCTGTGATTACGCTCTAACTGGCCTTCCCCTTAATTTTTGGGCAAGGCAATCTAAAGATAAAATTCTGAATGAGGCAGGCTTTTGCCTAGCTAATTTCTGCCTTCAATTGAATATGATGTGGCTTAATGGTAGCCTGCGCTACCCAAATTCATCCGAATTTACCTTTATCTCTGCACTTGGTTGTAGTATCATAGATTACATCTTAGTCTCGCTCCCTTTGTTGCAACTGGTAGATGGGTTTTCGGTGGATGACCTAACATTGAGTGATCATTTACCCCTAAGGATCTGGTTTAAATTCAATTTGCAGGTGTGTACATCCTGTCCTGCGCAACTTGCTAAAGGGCCTACGTTACCCAAACTTCGTTGGGATGATAAAATTCTCTCCAAGATTCACGTTTTACTTGACCTAGAAGTGAACAGGACACATTGTGTTAGTATGTTGATTGACACGAATCCAGAGAAGATTGTCCGTTCTTATGAACTATTGTCAAACCAAATGATAACTAGTTTGACCCTTCAACAACCTACTCAAGTCACTAGAAATGGCATGGTATGTCCTAATTGGTTTGACCAGGAATGCAGGCAGGTGAAAGCCCTAGTGCGGGCAACTTTTGCTAAATTTAGAGCCCAGAATTCTCAAGAGACACTTAGAGAATTCCTTGAGATTAACGAAGCTTTCAAAAGTATGACTAGAGAGAAAAAGAAGGTCTTTGTTAAAGCTCAATGGCTTAAACTGCACTCTGCCATAGTTCATAACGATGTTAAAGCTTTTTGGAGTATTACGCGGGGGAGCATTCGTAATGCTCCTGCTCCAATAGGCAACATAACAAATCAAACCTGGATCGATCACTTCTCTAAATTACTATCTTCAATGGACAAGGAGGTTGTTCGTGGTCCCTCCCCAGATATAGCAAACTTACCGGAGTGGCCACCGGTGAGCGAGGAGGAAATTATCCCACTTATCCAAGGCCTGAAACTGGGTAAAGCAGCTGGCGTAGATGCCATCCCAGCCGACTGGATTAAAGCTGATATGCCTTTTTGGACCCCACTGCTAAGTAAATTGTTCACCGCTGTAAATGCAACTGGGCTATTTCCCAAAGCATGGCTTAATTCTATAATTGTACCTATTCATAAGAAGGGGGATCCCCATAATCCAGCTAACTATCGGCCAATTAGTCTATTGTCGATTGTTGGCAAGCTTTATGCTAAATACCTGTTGACTAAGGTAAATCTGTGGATTCAACAACAGAAGATCATTTGGCCTGAGCAGATTGGTTTTAGTAGGGGCAAATAAACAATCGACCATGGACTCATATTAAAACATCTGGCCACTAAATATGTCATAAATTTAAAATCTAAATTGTATGTGGCCTTTCTTGATCTCAAGTCCGCGTTCGATAGTGTGGATAGAGATTTATTGTGGCACAAATTACATAATCTTGGGATAGATAATAGATTATTATATCTTATTAAAGGACTTTATTCCAATAACTTGTGCCAAGTTCGCACCTCCCCACTTGGGAGTTTAACAGAGGAATTTACTTCCAATAGGGGGGTTAAACAGGGTTGCTTGTTGGCTCCGATTTTGTTTAATATCTTTCTGAACGACCTGGTTCCCTGTTTAGATATGTCCGAAGGGCATCCCCCAAAATTAGGTAATCGCCATGTCTCGATCCTCCTCTACGCTGATGATGCGGTGATTATATCCCGCACTCGAATCGGCCTTAAAAGGTTGCTGAACAAAAGTCTCGAGTATCTCATAGGAAACAAGTTACATCTAAACTATGAGAAATCTAAAATCCTAGTATTTGCCAGATCATGGAAGCCAAGGAAATGGAGGCTTAATAACATGGAGCTGGACCAAGTAAAATCATACAAGTACCTTGGTTTCCATTTCACATACAACTTGTCCTGGAATGTACAACGCAACTATGTGCGTATGGCCGCTTCTTTGTCTGCTCAGGCGATTTGCAAATTTTTTTTCAGTAAAGGGGGCCTATATATTCCTGCGGCCATTAAAGTATTTTCAGCCAAATGTCTAGCTCTCATACTGTATGGCATTCCACTATGGATCCGAGACTTTAACCATTCGGTAGAACAAGTGCAAGCATCCTTTCTTAGGAAGATATTTGGTATGCCGAGTTGCGTTCCATATGCAGTACTGTGTTTGGAATCAGGCTTAAGAACAATTGAAACTGTTGCCTGGATCCATGTTACAAAGCGGTGGCTCTCTGTGTTCTATTCACATGCAGATAATGATCTGATCCAGTGTATGCTTTCAGATACTTTTTTCTCAGCCGAGCCCTGGTCATCCAAACTTGTTGAATTGGGGATTGATACTGAACTTATTGGCTCGGTATCCCAGGCTGAAGCCTTTAGATTCATTAAGGGGAAATTATTAGAACTGCATGACCGAAACTTATTGCAGAGGGCCAACACTCGTTGTTCGCCTCTTTTCTTTCAATTACGAACGATTAGTGGTCAAGTACCTCCTTATTTGTACATTTTGGATATCCCTATCAGACGTAGGGCTATGACGTTGGCACGTTGCAATGTTTTACCCTCAGAAGTCTTGTGGGGTCGTTTCAAAGGTGTTCCTTACGCTGATAGGTTCTGCCCTTGCCAGCTGGGCAGTATTGAAACCCTAGAGCATCTGCTCTTCCATTGTCCATTACATTCAAAGAGCAGAGAGAAATATTTCCTACCTCTTATGACTAAGATGGGTGCGGTTAACAAAGAGGTGACCCTGAATCTTTTATTTGATTCTGAGGACCCAGCTGTGATTAACCTACTGGCTCTTTTTCTAGTGCATATCATTAAAATTAACAACCAGCGCTCAAATGGCCCCATTGTACAGGTGTTATAGCTGAATGGATTTAAAACACTGTTATTGGTAATTTTATCTTTTATATGTTGATGTTTGTTGTATGCCAACTAAAGGTTAAATAAATAAATAAATAAATAAATAAAATAAAGCGCTGTGGGTGGGACAGAATACTCCAAGGGGAAATTGCCAGGCTACCCGCTCTGGCAAGAAAGCTAGTATAGATGCAGATGAAAGAATATAGGAAAGAGTTTCCTTATACTTAGTTTTCACACTACAAGTTGCAGATCTTGTTTTTCAGTATAATGAGCAGGTTTCTTTATGTTCCCCTTTTTTTAGAAAGTGTTTTATAAATGCCTATACTACATACACATGTGTTATAGCACAATGCACAGTAAATCTCATGCAAGCAGCACCACTTTGAGATAGCTTCTTTTAATTTGTTTTTAAATATATATATACACACACAGTATATATATTGACACACACAGTATGAGGGTATATATAAATTTTATTCTCTCAAAACTAGTAAACAGGAACAGAGTTTTTCTGAAGTCAAATAGAATCTTATCCTGGAAGCAGCTGAGTAAAATGGCTGAAAGTACAAGAAGAACCGTCAAGTCTATCTCATGTTTGGTACCCATGTATCAAGACAAGGCAAGGGCTTTAGAACTAGTGTTTCAAAACCTTGCTTGCATACAACCCCACTTCACAAGTCAAGGTGAAGTATGTAGCTCTAAAAAGGAGCTCCTATAATCCTAACTAACAAATTCAAACATTTAATTTAAACTGGCCTTTTTTTGGATCAGGGTGTCAAGGCTTGCTGAAAACAACTTAACTCTAGGGGTTTTAGCTGCAGTACAGGATAGAAGTATGTCCACAACATGAACTACAACGGTCACACTAATGCTAACTTATAATTTCCCAACATTACTTCAGAAGGCAAATGTTTGGGTTGATAAAAATATCAGTTCTTCCACCGTTTTCTGCAAAAATATCAATATGTGAAACTTAACAAAACCAGATGTTTAGTTCTGCTTCAACCTACCATTCCACTTTTACCATTTTGATTTTTTTTCTTTTTTTACAAATCAAATTAATGTTTTTTTTTTATATACATAGCATGCCTAAAGAACAAAATATTTTTTTCTGTACAGGAATAATAAAGCTTTCACCTGACAATGTAATTTAAGGTAACTTCAATTTTGTAACATTCATAAAGGAGCAGTTTCATAGCACAGTATATTGCAAGTGCTACAGGCAGAAACACTTTGAAAATTAGATAACAGTAGATCACGGGGACATAGTACATAGGTGAAAACATAAATCCCATTCACTCCCCTGAAATTTAGGCACACCTCATTTTGTCTTTATTACATCAAGTGCCCATGGAATATTGCTGTTAAGGGTTCCTTAAATTTTCTACCAACGATGCACTGGAGATTGCATTTCTACCAATGTTGCTCTAACGCATCATTGGTAGAAAATGGCTTTTAAGATGTTCCCACATAATCTGCCCACCCCCCAGTTTTTTATACAGTATCTTCTCTTAAATTCTGAAGACCAGTGCATCTATCATGATTGTAGACCCAGTTTTTTGAACTGCTAATTATATCTGAAAAAGACAAATTTGCATTGGAAACAAATTATTTAACAAACAAAACATTACCACTCATTTAACAGTAAAGGACATTTCTACTGAATTTTTACTTCTGTGCTATACACTTACTGCAGTTAAAGCAATTTCAAACACACCAGAAAAAAAAACGCTCAAACATTTATCTCCTTATATTTACACGAAGGTTGCAAACTGAGGCTCAGCTCCTTGCAAACTGCAGGAGCTCAGCCATTTGCAGGACAATTAGCAGATATTTGATTTTTGAATAGCCTCAGGGCTTGAGGCAATTAGTTACAGTATCTAGTCTTTCTATCACCCATTATCTGATCTTTCCATCACCTGTGTTTTCACTGGAGGTTCAGGAAAAATCCAGAGGCCCACCAGAAATCAGGTCACGCCCCTCCAAGTGGGTCCTGACCCACAGTTTGAGAAATGCTGACTAATCAAATCCAAACGAGTAATTCTCTATCAAAGGAGCTCTGTCAATACAAATAAGCATTCTGTATCCCTTCCTTTTACCTTCTGTTACTCCTGGTGAAGGAAATATTCTTTTTTTATCCAGTGGACGTTTGAGAATTTTTGGTGGTCTAAATTCTGGTGAAGCTGTAATGATAGAACAAACTTCTGGCGGGTTACGTAGACACTGAAATAAAAACATGGAAATTAATCATGTGCAAATCTGGATAAGGAAAACTTTTAAAATAGCAGTTTTGACAAAGGCAGGGAGAAAGATTCAGTCATCTTCCAAATTAGGCATATTTAAAACCATTAAAATCAATGGACTTAGGTGTACCAACCTCTACATAGCCTCTGGCTGTTAATACATTGAATTCCCTGGTTTTCTAGGAAACAGCTACAAACTGAGATTAAAGTTATCATCCCATGACCTCTAGGTCACTGATCATGGAGTACTTGCTACCTAGTATCATGCTTTTATCACCCTAAGTTTTGGATAACCTTTTTTCAAACACAGCATTCTTTATTTTTATTTATATAGGGACATTTAGATATACAGGAGTGCAGTTTTGAATAATCTTCCCTTGGTTGCTGGTTTGTTTCTGCGCAGGATTCAAACGGTTTTTGTTTAGCCCAGAAAGCTCAAAATATATATTTGGGACCTGGGTCTCTGAAGAGTTGCCTACTTCCATCTGAACTGGCCCAGTTCCTAAGACCAGCTCAGAGGCCATCTTTGAAGTGTTTCCAGCATGATGTCTATGCTAAAATATCTTTCTTCAGCTTTTTGACCCAAGGCTATCCTGCAAAAACTAAAATAAATCAATGTTCTTCAGCCTTGGGATCAGGACCCCAATGGGGTTGTGAAGCCTCTGTTGTGGGGCTGCAGCAACTTATAAGCATGAAAAAGGTGTAAGACCACTGGACTAGAGCACCACCAGGTAAAAGGGGAGGCATCTAGTGTCTTCATGTACCAGGAGATGGTGTCCTGTCTTGCTCAGGTTCTTAGCAACGGTGCTAAAATAACTTCAGGCTTCATAGTACCTTTTTCTGCTTTCTCTAACCAGAATATTTGGCTACAGTGAACAGAGCCAGGAGGGTGTAGCAGGGTGGGGAGTGGGCAGTGATGGGGTGGAGATTGACAAAAAGTGTCTCAGGAGGGCGGTGGCATCAATAGTGGGTACCTAGTATCATCCTTTATTTATTTTGGGGTCATGGCATGAAAAAGGTTGAAGACCACTGGGGTAGAGGAATGCCTTGCACTAACTGGACAAGCCTGCCTTCTCTCTCTGTTCCCTACTTCCTCTGCCCAAGTTCTACTTGACTGCCAACTTAAGGAAGCATTAGTACCTCAATAAGGCCACTGGGAGCCCCATGAAGTCTGATTCAGCACATGCCCCACTGACACAGCTATGTCAGCGGTGGAAAGTTGGTTAGGATCGTGCACTAAGTCTTACAGTACTTTAGGTTTGCACTGCAACAAAGGAAAAAAAAATGAACGATAGCTATATAACCTGATAAATAGTCCTTTTTGGGAAGAGAGATTCAGGAACAATTTCTTCTGAATTTACATGTGGGTCAGTCATATTTGGAAATAAATCTTCACTGTTTGAAATCTTCTGTATCGACGAGTCCACCTATACCAAAGCAAGACCCATACACAATATCATTAATTCTGATTAATGAAGTTCTGAAGATCTTCCAAGGAAGGGAAGCAAGTAACAAGCTTGCAGGTGAAGTTCCTTTCTCACTCAACACTTGTTATGTGTATTCTGTTTGGGTCATGAGGAACAATAATCAGCCTCTTCCTTGTCAGTATACGAATGAGACACAAGCCATTTTCACAGACAATAGTGCACAAATATCTATTTTGCAACACATTTGAAAGCTGTAACATACAGACATTGCCACGCATGTGTAAGCAGAATACACGTGTGCCATTTCCACTTTTTCTTTCTGCTATGGGAGTCTTCCTGGCTCTGGGAAAAGCATTCTATGAAGTGTTCCCCAGCCCCCATGCAGCCATACACTGGTGTGGCTAATGAAAGTGTAAGGTAAAGGTTTCTCCACAACCGAATAGTCTAGTCATGACCAACTGTAGGGGGCGGTGCTCATCACCGTTTCTAAGCCTGTAGAGCCAACATTTGTCCTGAGGACAAGGTTCCATGGTCATGGGGCCGTGGCATGACTGTACGCCATAGTGCACGGAATGCTGTTACCTTCCCACCGAAGTAGTCCCTATTTATCTACTTGCATTTTTATGCAAATATTCTACAGTGCTTTCAAACTGCTAAGGTGGCAGGAGCTGGGACAAGCAATGGGAGCTCACTCCGTCGCGCAGTCTTGAACTCCCAACCTTCTGGTCAGAAAGCCCAGCAACAGCAGATTAACCCGCTGCACCACCACATCCCACAATGAAAGTGTAGTTAAAAGCAAAATGATGCGCCAGAAGTGACATCACAACAGGAAGTGACATCACAGTTAAACTTTGATTTTCTTGGTTTTTTGGCCATAACTTTTGATAGAATGACGATATTACACTCAGTTTATATCGTTGCACCTATATTAAATTCAGTATTGAATGGTATATAACATGATGGTATTATTCATACATACCAGCGTGTCCAAACGTTTCAGCATATAGCTGGCAGTGTCAAAGTCCCAAAAAATAAATAAAAATTTAAATACATTTGAGGCCGCACTGTATGGACCTTTAGCCTGATCCAGCAGGGATCTTTGTGGGTTCTTGTGAACAGACATGCATAGGAATGGGTTCAAAGGAATTTTTACCAAGCATAAATAATAAAGTTGAGAACCAATGTTGCACAGAGAATGTTGCAATATGCAACCAAGCACAAACACAGCAAAATGAAAAAAGGAAAACCCATTGCTCCTGATTCACACCCAACCACTTGCCCACGTAGCAGTTAAGTGAAAAAGAAAAGATCTCAGGAGCAGAGCACAGAGAACCAAATGCATGCAGGCACACAGGCAGCAGAGTAAACCCTCACAGTTCTGCCTTACTAGTAGCTGCGTCTCTGGGGGCTGCCTCCCCACGTGCTTCCTGCTGCTGCGCCTGCTCCTTCCCGGCAAGTCTGTAATCAACTTCCCCCCCCCCTCCACGTGGTGCTGCCATGCCTCTTTCCATTGATGTCATTCAGGGGGAACGGACCAGAACGGGCGTTCCGGATCCTAACGGGCTCCGTGGCTGGTTCCGGGTTCCCGACAAGTGCCAATCAAAAGTGAGTTCCTGTTCCTAAATCATTTGAATGACACCACTGCCTCTTTCCCAGGTGCACTTGAGAGCTCTGTAGTTCTCACAAGAGCTGTTTCTACCAATGATTTGTTACCAGACCATTGCCAATGATGCATTATAGCCAACTCTTTCTTAGGCCCCCTAGTGGAAAGAAATGCATTGTAAAAAATTCAAAGTGTTTCCATATACTTGAGTTAGAGGTGGTTCAAACGCAAACCATTGGTAGTAAAGTGAAACCTGCTGTCCACAGTGCTGCCGTATTGATTCCTATGTAAATCATACTCAGAAACCGTCTAAACTGCCTAATAATACCCCTCTTTTTTTTTTTAACTGAGCACACAGCTCAAGCCATTGCAGGATCTTGCAGGGGGGAACCTCTGTGGGGGGCTCCTTGAGCAAGAACAAGAGCGAGTCTTGGACTATTTGTGCACAGCAGGATATGAACACGTTTCATATGTGCTGTCTCTGACACATTCTTGGTATCACCTGGCATGATAAAGTTCCAAATAGCGTAGTCTTGGAACGAGCTGGAATTTTTAGCATGCATACACTACTGAAACAGTAGTTATGTCTACGCTGGCTTGGGCATGTTGTGAGAATGGCTGATGGTCGTATTCCAAAAGATCTCCTATATGGAGAATTAGTGCAAGGAAAGGGCCCTAGAGGGAGACCACAGCTGCGATACAAGGATATCTGCAAGAGGGACCTGAAGGCCTTAGGAATGGACCTCAACAGATGAGAAACCTTGACTTTCGAGCGTTCAGCTTGGAGGCAGGCAGTGCAGCATGGCCGCTCCCAATCTGAAGAGACACTTGCTCAACAGGCTGAGGCAAGGAGGCGGCCCCAAACCCAACGAAATCCGGTAGCTGGACAGGGGACAGACTGTATTTGTCCTCAATGTGGAAGGGACTGTCACTCTTGACTTGGCCGTTTTAGCCATACCAGACGCTGTTCCAGGACTTCTATTCAGAGCACATTACTATAGTCTTTCGAGATTGAAGGACGCCAGTAGATTTAACTGCAAAAGCTCATCTCAGCATTCAGAGCACAATCCTAACCTGGAGTTAGGCCGGCACAGTTAGGCCAGCAAAGTTTGGCTAGCACAAAGGCCACCGTAAAGCGCATTTGGACCACTGCTGGAGTCAGAGAGGATGGCACACGTCTGACTCCGAGAGTGGTCCAAACATACTTTATGGTGGCCTTTGTGCCAGCCAAACTCTGCTGGCCTAACTGTGCCAGCCTAACTCCAGGATTACCCCCTAAAGCTTGTAGCCCAGTGCAATTGCCCCCCTGCACTTCTTTAGCTACGCCCCTGCAGCCATAGATACATTATAAGAGTTGTATTCAGCCCACTCCTCTATATGCTTTCATTTCACTACATGTAACCGCTATATATCATCTATTATAAGGTGACCAACCGTCCTCCTTTAGGGAGTACAGTCCTCCTTTTGTAAGTTCTGTCCTCCCTCGAAAAGTGTCCTCCTACATGTCCTCCTTTTCGATATTTGAAGACAAATCTGTAAATCCCCGTATTCGATGGATGCCGATCTGATCCGTTGCGTGTGATGTGACGTATTTGTATTTGACATGACAATTCGTCAAGGCTCGGTGTAAAGAGCAAACAAGAAAAAGCTAGGCCCTGGCTTGACTTGATTTTGAAAGAATTGTAACACAAGTAGGATTGAGAGAGCTTATTTCATTGGTTGTTTGCAAAAGGTGTGAAGTTATAGCTGGGGTCAGGAATGCAAGCTATTCAGAAAGGTCACATGTAGCTAGTGCTGAAAACAGGAGATGGCCCCTTTACCCTGATACGCTAATTGATTGAGCCTGAGGGGTGTGGCCACACAACCACCACCAAGACCTTCCAAACTGCAAGACTCCTCCAGATCATCCTCCAAGAAAATCATCAGACCTGATAAAGCTCGCAAACCTGCAGACTTCCCTTTGCAAGACTGGAATTGCTGTCTGAGGAACAAGGTGAACAACTAGGGCCTAGTCAGTGATAGGAGCCTAGTTTTCTTTGTTTTATAAGGTGTCTCTGTTAGTTCTAGTATGCTTTCTTAGTTGGAACCCTTGTTTATCAATAAATTACAATTAGATTTACTAGAAGCTTTGGTTGTCTTTGGAACCAGATAAGATTCAGTGGCTAAAGTGGCAAGCTTACCAAATTTTAAGTTACTCATTGGAAAAAGTTCCTGTAGTTGGGACTTGTTTAGCCTGGGGAATTTTAAGGTTAAGAGGAAGTATTCTTAACTTTGGGCCCAGACTAGTAGCAGTGGTTGTGAGCAGTGGTGTCATCTAAATGATTTAAGAACAGGTACTCACTTTTGATTGGCACGTGTCGGGACCCGCCCACCGGAAGTGACGTCATAAGCTGGAAGTGATGTCGTGGCAGGAAGTGACATGAAAAAAAGCCCTTTTTGAGGCCTCAGACAATTTTTAACTGACACAACAGTTGCAACAGTATTCCACAGCACCCCCAGAACATGTTAAGGAGGCCTGGCATCATGTTAAAGTGACCAAACAGTTCCAAAACCCCAGAGCAGCTCATTTTTGCAAGGCAAGGCAAGGCTCCGCTCGCTGCCTGCCTGGCTCTGAGAACATGCAGGCAACTCAAACGTGCAGGAAATTCAAACGTTGCAGGGGGCAGAGTTGACGAGTGGGCGGCGAATGGGCGGGGCCAGCCATAATCCTAGGAACCGGTACTCGCGTACCCCGCGTACCCCCTGCATGACATCACTGGTTGTGAGCCTTGTTGTGCTTAAGGTCACACACTGCTGAAAAAATCACAGACTCATATAATAGGGGCCCGGAACTGATTAGAGGGCATATGAGCCTGTGATTTACACTCGGTACAGTGCGGCGAGACGCCATTATGAGATGCATGTGCTCCGCATGGGAGACCTTGAGAGAGCGCGTGTCCTCCTTTTCATTGTAAAAAAGTTGGTTACCTTATCTATTATAATTTTAACATGGATGGCTGGGACAGAATCATTGCCATATAATGTGTACTCCGATGTACTTCCTCCTGTACTGGACTCACAGATCCCCTCTCTCTTTCAAGCAGTCAGCCACACAGTGCTGTTCAAAAGCTTTCCAATATTTATACTACCAAGGAAAGTACTTCTCGCAACAGGATACCCCAAAGCATAGGGAAGGCTCTCTAGGATTCCACACTCTCTGCTATTAACCCATAGACTGCCCTGGAAGCAAAATCTATTAGGGCATTTTTTTGCCCACTTTAGGGTTTTTGAAAGTTTCTGACTTCTACAAACCTTATTAGTTCAGTCATTACCCAGAAACTTCTGAATTCTTTGTGGGAGGTCATACTCTGGCTACAACACAATCTCCTCAGCACAGGGGTCGGGACTTTAGAATAAATGACGGGACTTCTCCTTATACAGTAGTTTAGTCTTATTGTCTTATCTTCTTAAAACTAAGTTTAAGCTGCTGCACCTGAAAGCTGTATAGCTTGGTGGCTGAATACCACAGCGTAACCACTTACCATGTCAGCAACTGGCTGATTGGAGTCCAAGGTTCCAGTTGCAGCACCATGATGTGGGGCCGAAGTGCTTTCTCCACCTGGACTCAATGCAGCAGGAGCCGAGAGTATCGTGCTTCTGAACTGTACCTTTTTCCTGCACTTCCTGTTTCTGGACCGTTGATCGTTAATCTATAGCAAGTTGAACAACTGTAAATTACTGGGAAATCCACAACAAGGACCGTCCTTATGCCAGAACAATGGTCTTAAGCCATATGATGCAGGCCTATGATGCGGCACCCTTGCTGAAACTAAGGAAGCCTGGGGTCTGGCCCTTGCCTGAATGAAAGACCACCCAGGACCCAAGCACACTACTTTGGTATCTTTCATCATGAACTCAATTATCAGTAAACCAGAGCATTTACATCCCATATTCAGTGATCAAAGCAAGAACGGTCGCACTTATGCCGTTATGATTGCCAAAACCTGATTTCAAAGGACTTTTTTCCCCGTCTGTCTTTTTAACCCTGCTGTGACTGCCTGTCACAGCAACAATGTTTAGCAGTTGAAGACTCTTCGAAGCATGAATCACTATGGCAAGAAACAAAGAAACACCTCTCCTAGTTGAGGGGGCCTTTCCCTGGCCTCTGGTTAACACCTCCCCATAACTATTCAGACGCAGAGAGCCGACCACAGCAGAATCCTTGTTTGCACAAGACGGCACAGAAGCATTAGAAGGTCACCTGTTTTTGCTGCTTTTGAGGCAATAACAAGACCGCAGAAGATTGCGGTTGAGGCGTTTTTTCCCTTGCTGACAAAATTTTGCAGACTTGCTTCCCTGCCAACAAAAGAATCATGTTTTAGTAGTCCAAGGAGCCCACACCAGCCATTTGCCTGCTTCAGAGATGCACTGCAATGTGTGGGTCACAGTCTCTTCTGCATCATCATTGATTCAATCACAATTTCTGAGTTTTTAATGACCCCTTAGCACTAGAATCCATCTGTGGCACTCAAAACCTGTCCAGGTGGGTCAAGTGCGATTCTAAATCATGTTTGTGCTTGCCAGGGTGAAATCAGGGGAAGGTGTGCACACATGCAGATGTAATCAGCCTAGAGAAAAGACGTGAGATTATGAGTGTGCCCCAGGAATTGTCCATGAGCCCCTAAAAAAGGGCAAGAAGAATCTAAACAAGAGATGTGCATGCCATTGAGGATAATTTAAACAATACATCAAAGGAAGAAAAGTTACTTTAGGACCACATTACTTCTTGCTACTTTATTCACTTCTTTGAACCAGATGTGCATACTTTTTCCTCCTGCAAATAGCATTGCAAGGGGAGGAACGGCATTCAGGACCACAGCAGCGGGTAGGGTTAAGGACCTCTACTACCCTCTCAGTCCAGATTGGCCCTCTCCTGCTCATGAGCTAATTACTGCGGGGGGGGGGGTGAAGGAAGCATGCCAGGACAAATGAAACAACTAGTCATGTCTTATCTGACCCGGGATTAAGGGAATTTCATTAAGGGAATGTTATTAGAAAGATAGGATTGGGTGTGTGTGTGTGTGTCACCATACATAAGTGGTGTGGTATATTTCTATCACATCTGGCATAAATTTGTTACTTGAACCATCAATTTGTACATAGCAATTGTTGGAAGACAATCAGTACCATTTACCTGCCACTATAGTTGATGCTTTTGTCAATTCAGAACATAGTTTTTCCTTGGATGATCTCTCACTGCCAAAAATATGAAAGCATTAGCTTCTTTTCTTACATGCAGATAGTAAGCAAGCAGTTACAGACACAGGGCCCAATCCTATCCAACTTTCCAGAGCCAGTGTAGCCACAATGCATCCTCGGGGTAAGGGAACACATGTTCCCCTAACTTGAGGAGGTCTCCCTGACTGCACCTCCGCTGCCGTGCGAATAGGGTGTGCACCTATCAGCACGGCTATGTCGTGCTGGGAAGTTGGATAGGGTAGGGCTCTTAGACACCCAAGAGTTTTTAATTTATTTTAAGAATTGAATTAATTCCCCCTCCTGCCCTCTATAATTAGTTAGGAAGATATATTAGCTATATCCAATCAGTCATTAGGTCGAGTCATATGGTCAATTTTGTCTCAACAGGATGCTCCAGCATTGTCCCCAGGGAAGTATTTTCCAGAAGTCTTCTGCAAAAGGGGATCTCCATGGCTACAGACAGCTACTGCTTTTCAGCAGCAATTTCTATAAGTGAAGCTGCGCTTTATTCAGCTGTTAAGATGAAGGAAATTGCCCCCAAGAAGGGATAGCATCGTCCAGGCTCCTTGGGGAGTTATGGAAGTTCACCATGTAAACACACCCAGTGTACTGCTCTAAAGACTATTTATTATTTGCAATGCTGCAAACATGTAAAATGAAACAGGTATTAGGAATGCATACAGCCTGGCCAAGCAAATGGTCTCCTTTGGCAGTGGTTTTCAAGGGAGTTTGAAAATCATTGTAAGTGCTGGCGGGGCAGCAGAGCAGGCAGCAATGTGACCCCCAGGATCGCACTGCTGCCTGCGGCGACAGGAACTTTGATCATTCTACTCACTGATCAAAGGGCTGTCTTCCTGGGGCTGCGGGCAAGAGCCTGCGGAGGAAACAGGAAGTGCATCATGATCTCTTTTTGTAGTTTTTTGAGGCTTGGGGAGCCCTGTGGATGCCTCTGCAGGGCTCACCACACCCCGAGGACGACAGCGCTTTGTTCGGTTAGTAGCTCAAATCCCCTGTCGCTGCAGAATGATCGTGACGTCCAAAAAACGTCACTTCCGTTTTTTCGTAAATCCTGAAATGTTTTAATGCTTTTTAAAGGTATTAAATGGGTCCTTGGTGGATTCCCCAGCCCTCCCAATGCCTTTTAAAAACATCACTTCTAGATTTACAAAAAACTGGAAGGGGCCCTTTTGGGCTGAAACGGCTGTTCTGAGTCCTGGGGAGGCTGTGGGTGGACGAGCGCAACCTCTCCAGGGCTCAGAAGAGCATCCGGAAGCAAGCTGGGCTCCCCTTGCCTCCTGTGGGCAAGGGAGTGTGTCCTGTACCCATGGATTCAGGGATCTGCGGGGTATCCACTCCTGTGGACACCAAGGCACACCTGTATATTCTGGACCCTCGCCAAGAAGCCAGGAGGGAGGGAGGTTGTTATTAATTTCCCCAGAAAAGAGTTCCACAATTTTGGCAGTACTGCAGAGAAGACTTATACCCATGCCCTCATCCCTCTTAACTTGGGACAGAGGTGGCACTTGAAAGAGAGGCATTATAACCAGCGGCGTCATGCTGCCGGAGCGCTGGGGCAGACGGCAAAATGGAGCAGTACTCAACGGGCGGGCTGCTGCTCACCCGTTCCTCCCGCCCAGCGTTCCAGCAGCATGACGCCGCTGGTTATAACCAAGTCTTACCTCACAGAAACATTTTGTAGTTATATTTTGGTACAGTCCTTCCAAGATGATCGAAGAGGAGAAAATTAACAATGCTTTAAAAAGTTTACCCTCAACAAATTCTTGCCTTAAGAAGAACCATAAGAAAATCTTATCTATTACCTCATAATGCACTCTTCTTGGCCTTCTAGACTTGCCTCTAAAAGAGATGAGATTCAATAGAGGAGTGTGAAAAATGGGTGCCATCAGTATTAACAGTGTTGGAAACTATGCAGAATACAAAATGACCACTGTACGATAACACAACCATCAGAACATTACAACATGACACAAAAAACTGAGGTCACATTAAGCAAACATGGATCTGGAAATCCGAGATACCACTTCTCTGCTCAGTGTGCAGTGGGGCAATGGGGATGTTTAGGGTGTGTGCAAGTCATTAATGGGAGAGGCTTCTTGGCATAGGAATCTGAAAGGACTGTCCAGATGACCAGGTCACTGGGCAACTTGAAATAATTTAGTAGGCAGCAGGACTAGTTTTTGGAGCACACTTCTATCAGTATGGGGCATCCAAATTTGCAAGACATTGGAGGAAATGAGACAGATGTCCTGCAGTGCTACAGCCATCCTTTCCCAGAATGGCTCTTAATTGGCATGATGTCTCCTAAGAGTTCAACAAGGCAAGAGTTCAACACCCTTTCCAGAGCAAAGTCTTGCCTAGCTCCCAAGGTTGCCAGCTAGAAACCAGAATGAAGTTAGGCCGCTAGACAGTACATGTGTGAGGAAAAAGAGGACATTTATAGCACTTGCAATCTCTCCAACTGCTTCACTCCTCAAGGTTGCCACAATAAGTGGATAAAAGGGCAAGGGGGAGGGTTACACAGAAAAGCACCTTCCCACTCACTACTTCTCCCTTAAAATTATGCACCCCTTTCACTTTGCACCAGAGAAGGACCAAGTTCTCAGACCCACAGTTGCTGCCAAACACTTGAATGTATGCATCTGCCGTATGCAGAGTCAGACCATTGGTCCATATAGATGTATTGTCCACCACTGGGTGATGCGAGGGACTGAATCTAGAACCTTCCACATACAAAGTCTGTGCTCTGCTACTAAGCTATGACCCCATTCCTACTTCTGCTTGCGCAGAACACAGGTTTAAGTTATGTACAAAGTTACCAAATATCTTTGAAAGATTGGCCAGTTGGGGCATCTTCTCTATGTTGATAGCTTTGCTGGTGTCCAGGAGGGTAGAATTCTTGCATCCAAGACATTCTTCAGGTGAAACACTGCTTTCTTCTAAAAATAGAAAACTATGGCTGCCATCATGTTTTTGATAATCACCAAGTTGTATTATGTTAACGTTGCATTTGTAAACCATTTACTCTTGGCCAACTGTCATAAATTTCAGGTGAGAGTTAACAAATGAGTTTGAAACATAATGTGAGTTCTCTACACGCTCAAATATCAGGCTTGTTTTGTTTTCAAATTATGTTTTGTTTTCAAACTAAACAAAAGATTGTTTAGTTGTTGATCCTTGAAATATTCATTGACACCTCAGACTAGGCAATTGAAAAATGCAGAAAAGGCTGCAACCCCTAAACATTTTTAGGTTAAACTCAACTCCATTTTAAACACATTTCTTAGCTCTCGGTGGATTGGGGAAGGGTGAATGGCCCCCATAGTGGGACATGGGGTTAAATTCTTCCTCCTCCTATGCCATGGTGTCAATCCAGACTGACTCCCCCTCTTCTGACTGCTATTTAAAAAAAAATCCAACACTAACACCACCAAACACTAACACACCAAACCACCACCAAACCATTGGCACCACAGAATCCAGTGGAATTTATTTTCATATATTTATGGCAACATAAATAAGATTGGGCTTTAAGATAAGGCCATAAACCAAAAGTTCAAGAAAAAAATATCTATTTGAACTCTTGGCTTGGATTAAAAGGATAATATTTTGTTTTGTTTTTCATGAAGAGGCTTTAAGATTTGTAAGGACAACTTCCCCACTAATTATTTTCAGAATCAACTGAGCAAGTAAAAATATATTAATGGCTTGTGTTTTCATTTGAATAGACAGACACATGTACACACATTTGTTTTCATCTTTCATCACTCTGTTTCCCTGATCCCCCATGTCTAGAACAGAATAGTATTGCGTACCTACGCCACTTTCATCCCTGAATATTTCAGGAGATGAATAACTATCAGCTCTATTGCTAGATTCTATACCAAAGCCCTTTGTAGAATCCTCATCCAAACAGTCCAGCAGAAAATCTGAAACACCTGTTGGTAAAGTCATCCCTGGAATTAAAGGCATAAAGGATCAGAACATTGCTCAAGCCAAGAAAATACTAATTTTACATAGCGACGGATGTTAGTAAAGGCAAACAAATTTTGAGGTCTGGGTTTCACTTTATCAATAGCTATACATTAGCAAGATTTTGAAACTGAAGGGCAGAAAAATGAAGGAAACAAAAAACATGCTACACCAATAATTGCATACAGCAATTAACTGATTGCTTATATTTCTTTCTTTACAGGATGGTTCCCAAGTTTCTATCTCAGTAAAATATTATTTATTCATTATAAAAGAGCAATACTGGAGGTGGAATACTGGAAATAAATAAACAGCTTTCCAGACAGAGCCACAACTGTTTTAGAATCAAATTTGTTTCTGTTCAAATTAAGTATAATTATTGAATGTTCTTAAACTCAGTGGATTGGGGTAAGAATATCCAGGAGTTCCAGCAAAAACATTCTAGACTGCTTTTTCTTATCCAATGAGCAACAGAACATTACCCATGCCTTTCGTTGACATAGTCCCCCATCTCTGTCATATCCTAATTTCCCTCTGTGCCCTTCTCTATTGCTCCCAGGGGTATAGACTGCCACAGGTCTGGGTGAACAATATGATTAGAGAAAAATGGTAGCCAGAATTTAGGCACCACCACCAAGTACACACAATAGGTGAGGAAGGTGGTTAACTTCATTTACCTGGTCTATAACCACCGGCTTGGAGGCCCTTACCATATTAGTAAGGCAAGCACGAAGGCTTTCCTTTGTGGAAGATAAACCTGGAAGATAAACCTGCCACAACATCTGCCCGTGTCTTATTATCGTGGTACCATTGAGAGGGTCCTGACATACAGTATCTTGGTGTGGTATGGGAGTAGCTCTGCAATGAACAAAAGAGCATTGCAGAGCATTATAAAGATGGCTCAGACCATCTTTGGGATTCATCTTCCAGCCCTGGATGACATCTTTATATCCCACTGTCCGCAGAAGTCACATTGTATCCTAAAAGATTCGTCCTACAACCTATTTAAATTGTTGCCTTCTGGAAAACGGTATAAAGTTATTAGCACAATTTATGAACAGCTTTTATCCCAAGGCTGTAATCATGTTGAACAATTAACTCAGAAAATTGCCAGGAACAATTGCCAGGAATTGCATTTTCTATGGTATCAAGATTCATTGCTCATTTTGCTGCTTGTTGCACCCCTGAGTGAAATGGTATTGTGTTTTAGACATTTTAGATATTTATATGGATGGATGTGTGTATGGGTTGAGTGTATGATGGTTTTGGTGTTATGTGGTGTTATTGACTGAGGAGGTTGTATGGTCTGTGTCCTGGAGGGTTTCAAAATTTTTGTTGTACATTTATGTATAATGACAAATAAAGTATCTAATCTAATCTCAAGGAGTTTACAGAAAGATCCAGATTGGAAGAATATTCAAACAAATTCTGAGCAAAGGCCTGCCAATTCTAATGCAGTGCTTCCCCCCCCCCCCAAAAATCAAGTGGTCAAGACGCACCAGTGGGTTGGAAGTTGATTTTTGGTGGGTCATGAAAGGTTTTTGAAACTGTCGGGGTGGTGGTGGTTCCTTTCCCTAGTAACTGGCATGCTACAGATTACATGTGAACCCAGTTCCAGCTTTTTGTCAGCCCTGGAAGTCCCTAACTGCACATCTCACTCTCTGGGTGAGTGAGTAGCCTTCTGGACACCCTGGAATGACTGTAAAGGTTTGGTGAAATTCAAAATCTCTCCCTTGAAATCCATTTCTAGGGAGAATCTAACAAAAACATATTGTTTGGATTCTGATTATCATTAATTAATGTTAATAATAAATTATCAATCAATGATAAAATATTTCTTTCTAGATTTTTTTTGGTCTAGTGGGTCATGATAGATTGCCAATTTTAAAAGCAAGTCCCAGTGCTAAAGAGTTCGGGAAACACTAATTTAATGCAAAACTTTGTGCACTATTTGACCTAACATTGCTGCCATCAACTTGAAGCCCAAGCACTCTCTCTAAACTTAACAAATAATTCAGCTTTTCTTCATCTTGCATTAGAAGCTGAGCAAGCAAAGCTAACTGGGGGCTCATGAGAAATATATAAGCTCATGATGAAATATAAAAGCTTGGTACAGGAAAACTAAATATGAAAGTTCTGTTGGACCACACAAGGGCCAGTCACACAGGAGAAGTCAATCTTCAACATACATTTAAAGAGGTCTTGATCCCATTCAGTTTGGACACTCACCTGAAGTAGCTTCACTGCTTTGTAGACTGTCTTTACTTGCAGAGCTTAAACGTAGAGAACCCTAAAGGCAATAGTAGACGACTCAGATTACAAAGTACAATACAGGTGTTAACTGAGACAGACTGGAATAAAGAACATCAGGGGCTTTTGAACTTTTGTTACTGTGACCTTTGAAAAATGTAGGAATTTATACACCCCCTCCATATTACAGCTAGTTGTGACCCAAATCCATATTACAGCTAGGTGAAAACCACCAGATTTCTCAAACTGTGGGTTGTGCCCTGCTGTTCAGTGGGTCCTGGGTTGGGCCTGCTCTTGTGTCTGGCTGGCTCCAAATTGGAGCTCTCTGGACACAAGTGGATGTTGCATTAGGCCTCCACAAGCCTCAGAAGGCCTCAAGAAACAGCTAAAAAGGCACTTTCAGTTTACTGTCGGCTTTGTGAAAGTGATTTCTGGTTGCTTCCAGAAGCCTGTAGGGGCTCTAGGTCAGAAAAAGGCATGGTGCCCTCCACCGCAAAACAAATGGGTTACAGTGTGGGGCAGGGAGTTTGAAACCCCCTGCCCTAAAGTAAAACCATCTAGTTCAGTATTGCCTATGTTTATTTACAGCAGCTTTCCAGGGTCCCAGTCAGGGGTCTTCCTTAGCTCTACTAGAAGGTGCCTGGGATTGTAGTACTCAATTCTTCAGAGCTTTGCAACCCCCTCCAAGCTGTTTGTGAACCCCCTCTGGGGTTTCCAGCTCATGTTTTGAGAACCCCTGCCATTCATGCCCACAAGAATATTTTCCTGAAAATGCATTTCTGATCCCATTAATAAAAAGGGGCAGTTTTGCTAGTCAAGCATTCCAATTATCTGGTTATAGTTAAGAATGCGATCAGCAGTGTGTACAAAATACTGATGGGATGGAATCTGAAGGTGGTGAATTTCTGTTTTTGTATATCTTAATATCCTTAACACACAACACAGATTTATCATGAATTAAGAAATGTAATAATAATATTCATACCTTCAAAGGAGCAGCGCTGGATTCACCGATACGTTTTCGCATGTGAAAGCCTCTGTTTTCATTGTAATTTGATTCAACACTAAGTAGAAAACAGTACAACACAATTGAGGTCCTATACTTGTCGTTAGACAGCTCAACTCTATGCTTAGTTTCTTATCTGAGAAGTGTTGGCTTTTCTTAATGTGGAGCTTAATACCATTAACCAACACGCTCTATGAGCCAGGTATCATATCATGATTGTCACAGGGATGCATCCGAAAACTGGGCAAGTCATCCTTGCTCTGGCTATAAAAATCTATAAGCATAATTAATACTGATCAGTGTCTTCGCACAGAGCATCTTTAGACCATCCCTCAGATCAAATACTAAAATATTTGGAATGCACAGTATACAACACCTTTGTTCAGCTGAAAGGCAGTCCATTTGGGAAGAATTTTCTTGAATTTTGGCTAAAGTTTTTGTATTGGCACTTCTAATCCGCTCTACAATTAAAAGAATGAAAATTTTCAAAATTATGAAAACCATGCAAAAAAAAAAAAAGGCAATTGCAGTGTTAACGTGTTCTGCCTTAACATAATTTCTCGCAGCTAAAAGCCCATCATTTACATCCAAAGGCTTATTTGATTTAGGGCGCAATCCTAACCAACTTTCCAGCACTGACCTAGCTGTGCCAACTGCCCGTCATGGAGGCCTCTTCAAGGTAAGAGAATGTTTGTTCCCTTACCTCAGAGCTGCATTGCCCTTCCCCCGGTGCTGGAACGTTGGTTCGGATGCGCCCTAAGTCAAAGTAAGCCAATGGAAACCCAAGTCCTGTATGCTACAAAGGAATCAAAAGAAAACCAGGAAACAAAATTATCCAGGAAGTGTTGCTTTCTCAAGAGAATATGCAGAACTCTTCTAAGAAAATGAATTACAGCATATTAAATCAAAGCAGCTAGAGAGTTGCAAGAAGTCTTCCTTTTCCCCCCTTTAATTGTCATCACATTTTATTATCAGTGGCATTTCCACACCAGTTTATTACAAATTTGTGGCAGTCTGGTTGCTAGCGCCAAGACCAATGACACTGTCACCAGGAGAAGAGCTCCCTCTTCTGGCAATTCAATTTAATGCACCTTGTGAGCAGTCAGCAGATGGTGACGAAAGCCTTTGCTGAGGGGCACGTATAGCTATAGTCACTGTAACAGTCAAGACACATGATCATTTCTGAGGAAGAAGAATGATCAAAGAGGCGCCTTTTCCTTTTTTACTGTTCACATGGGGAAATAATTTCATCACTGCATCCCATGTGATAAGAGTGTAGTCTTTTTCAGTCCTGATGCATGCTTCAGAGGGCTGCTTTATTATGCATTTCACTGTGAAATGGTTGCACAAATGACTCCCCACTGAGAACGGGACTTCTGTTTGCGTAACTATACCTAGCTTTACCATCTGTTCTTTGCATTTCAGGGGCGGGGGCAGCTTATTTTGGCGACCCATTTAAGCAGGTGTCACTTTCAGCAAGACCCACATAATAATGAGTTGTTTTTGACCCTGACAAACTAGACCTTTTACTGTGAACAGGGCCCTAAGTCCTCAGTCTTGAATGAGACCATCAGTGTCCCAACTGCATAAAGACTATATTTACATGTCATCTGCAACCAAGTTAATCCCCTGAAATTACACCTTGCTGCTAAAGAGTCCAGGCACATCACTGTCTCATCCTGCTTACTTCTGAATTGGTAATTTCCTTTGGAGAGGGCTGTAAGACTCTTTGGGGAGAGTCAGGGTGGGGAGAGAATGGGCTTTTGGTTGGAAGCCATTTTTTAGGCTGCTTGTTGCTCATTGCCCAATAGCGTGCATTTTCAATTTTTTGCTGCCATTACAAACCACAAATTAGCAACTGGTCCAACTTCAACCCAGAGCCATAACAAGGGTGGCGCCTGAGGGCCACCTGCCCCAGGGCGCTACACCAAGGGTGTGTGTGCAATTTTCCTGCAGACCTACTTTTAAAAAAATGTTAAAAAGTAAAGAAAAAAGCCCCAGATAGCTTCCCCTACTGTTGCACAGCAAAATCACTGAATATGGAGAGCTCCCCAGGTTTCTGAGGTCCCCGCTACCTCTTCCGGGTTGCATGGAGGCCCCTCCCATTGCCCAGGGGCACCACACATACTTCCTTGCCCCAGGCACTTTTTCATCTAGTTATGCTTCTGCTTCAACCCATCTCAGTTACATGTGGATGGACCCAAGAAATGAAGACGACAAACGAGTCTCTTGCATTCTATCCGATATAGAGCTGCAACTGTCCTTTGCATTACCACATTTTAAACAATAAACAAACAATATTATAAACTAATCTGAGCACACAGAAGGCCTCACAAGAACTCTGAAGATCCTTGGAGGGAGGGAGGAAACAAAGCTGTGAAATGAGCTAGGCTGGGAAAAGGTGGCTGTTGTCCCTGGACAAACAACAGGGATCAGATCCATCTCCAAACGGCGCACTGTTATCCACCCAGCAGTGGCGCAAACAGCTTCATGTCCCTTTTTTAAAACTGAGTTTCACCTGCTGGTGTTTTGTCATTTTTTTTCTTTAAAGGCTAAAACTAGGATCTGTGCTTGGAGGAAATCTGTAATTTATAAAATTCCTCACAGTTGACCACACATACCACCACCTTAGAAGAAAATGGGCAAAAGCAGGGAATCTATACCAGTAATTAAATGCATCATGTCCGCATAGAATAAAAAGTCTCCATGCAGGCTTCCCTTCCTAAGAGATTTCTTATGGAGATGATTCTCTTATATTCAGCATGGGGGATAGCACCTGTCACCCTATCATTGCCGCAGCAGAGTATCCGTCCTAGAGGCCGTTGCCTCTGCTGCAGGTTTTACAGTACAGTCCTCTGCATGTTTACTCAGACACCCTTACGCCAGTGCATGAGCATAGGTGTGTGATGTCTTGTCCTAAGTTCACAAAGTGATATATAAAATAGGTTCCTAACAATAATTTGAAATATGCTTCTAAAGTTCACTTTCTCATCCCATTTGTTAAATCAAACTCAAGCAAAATATATTCCAACATAGTTTTGAACAGGAGTAGGTTATAACAGCGGGAAGTTGAGCACTGAAACCCTACTATTTTCTGCTTCAAACAGGCCATGAAGAGCCTTTCTGTGATACTCAAGGCAAAGTGAAAGATTTGAAAGGTTTTGATTGATGCCTCTAAACTGGAAGGATTTTGTCCATAAAAGCCCCAATCACCTTGGTGAACAACACCCTACTCTCCTCGCCACAACCATTCACGACCAAGGCTTAGTCTTACCTCTCACACATTAAAGACAGAACAAGCTGTTAGTGTTTATGACAGAATTGCTCCCACTAGCACACAAAGACATAACAAACATGCTGGAAAGTGATGTGGAAGAATAAGCAAGCTGAAAAGGGCAGACTCATTACTTTTGGCATAAGGTCTCTGCTTAGGTTTGGAAAGCAGGTCTGGGCACAGCTGAGGGGTTTTGGCTGTCATGTTTCTTCTGCCCAAAGCAGAGGGCGCCACTGTGCCTGGGACAGGAGAAGCACAATGCACATTCCTTGATGCCTGCCTTTTACGGACATAGCAACGCAAATTGGGCCACTCCATCTTCTTTGGTTGCTGTTCTCACAGTAGTATACTTCCTGCAAAAGGGGAAAAAAAGGCTCGTTAGTGATAGGTAGGGGTGTGGGGTTTTTGGTGATATTTTTTCCAACATTTCTTGATTAAAATAGCAAATTGCGGTGTTGTGCATTTTTATTCTACATTCTCATTCCAAGTTCTCATTTTTATTAATTTTAAATGCTTTAAAAGTGTGCTAGGTAGATGATATAGGTGATATCATGTCAGCAGATGCAGTCACAGTATTATTTCTAATTGGAAAAGTAGTCTAATTGGAAAATATCTTAAAAACCAAAATGCAGTGTTTTGTGTTTTTATTCAGATATTTTAACCACCAAAAGGCAGTGTTTAACCATCAAAAAGCGGTTTTCAACAACAACAACAACAACAACAACCCACCCCTAGTGATAGGCCAAAGGGATCATAGGCTAGCAGACAGACACTAGGCAGACATTAGACTAGTAATCAAGCGCAGATGCAATCCAGAAATAACAACTCTGCTACAACTGGGTTGCAGAGGCTAACAGAACTCTGCCACAATCACATTTCAAGGATTGTCTCTCAGGGATGGCATCCCATACAACACAAACGAAGAATAAATTGTATCTGTTTTTAATTTTGTTGTATTGTTTTTAACATTGTTTTTAATTGTTTTTTAATGTTGATTTTATATTGTATTTTTTATGTTGTATGCCGCCTTGAGTGCCCCCGGGCAAAAAGGCGGGGTAAAAATCAAATAAATAAATAAATAAATTCCAGGGCATTCTAGCAATCGTGCCTGTGGATTTGTGACACCCCACCCATCAAATCTCCTCTTCCACAAAGGATTATTGAGTCTCTTGCGCCTCACTGAAACTCAAACTAGAAAAGCACTTCACTGCCTGACCTGGACCTTTAATTTTTGTGTGGTTTTAAGCAATATTTTTAAGGGTGTGTGCGCTTGTGTGTTCAAAACGGCCTTGAACTGTGAGGTGAAACGTGGGGGGACAAAATGGGGGACTTAAGCACCACCTCTGCCCCAGCATCTAGCCCAGTCATGCCCCCTCCACATGTTGCTCCCATTTTTTTTTCCTTAAGCTTCGAGCGAAAGCATGATGCAGTCATCTTTGTAGCTTGACTTTTAATCTTCTCTGGTTTAGTCCTTGGAAGAGTAAATCAAACCTATAATGAAGAGCACCATAAACCCACGTTAACTGATGATACAAATAGGCTCTTAGGAACAGTGTTTGAAGAATAGAAACGTCCTCATTAGTATTCCGCATAAAAGAAAAGCACTTTCAGTTATTGCTACCATTAAAACACACACACACACACGACCCCGCCCTGCCCTGCCCATTATAAACAAAGTCCTCCAATCCATTATCAAGACAATCCTCAGCTACATAATCACTGGGGCAAGCGACTGACTGACAAAGCTGGCTTCCAGACCTACATACAAATTCCATGTGAATTCTCTACTACGGCTTCTCTACCCGCGAAAGGGTTAACAGTTTTATACCACAGTAATTGTCCCAGCCTCCTGCAAAGCACTCTGGGAAATGTAGTTGAGCGAGGAAATTCTCTATGATGGCTTCCCCTCCCCTCCTGTTAAATGTCTGGGGGCGAGCAGTTGACTATTACACCAGTTTAAGCTGTTCAGATACGCCTAGAAAGCAAGCTATTTATTAAATACGATAACTCTCTCCACAATGCTTTCACATCACAACACTAAACTACTTTTTAAGCTGGTTTTACTCTCATCATGGCTGCCACCCATCTATCTAGTGAGCTGCTGCAGCTTTCCATTTTCAGTACCCAAAATAGTACAGTATATGAACACGTGAGATCAAGAAGCAGATATTCCCTCCGGGTTGTTGGGGGGTTTCCCACCCCCTCCTTTTCTTTTCAGGGTACTAGGAACTGCATCACAGCCCAGTTCTATGCATTACTACTCAGAAGTAAGTTCCATTATGGTCAATGGGTCTTACTGCCAGGTGAGTGTGGCTAGGATTGCAGCTTCAGGTTTGTTTACAGATCCTTTCTATCCCTAAAAGAAGAAAAGCTATAAACACTGTTATGTATAACCAGCAAAGATCCGCTAGATTCTGATGCAGGGGGAAAGAAAGGAAGTCGCAGGGATTCAGCCAAAACCTGCAGCCACAGGATCTGGCCCTTAGTTACGGGGATCGCAGGCGTCTCTGCGTGAGGAACGCCGTGGGGCTTCTGCTCATCCCCTATATACTGGGTTGTTGCAGCACCGGGACCGTTCCAAAAGCCCTCGCAAGGTCATGCTCGCCCGCCAGCTGACAACGGTAGCCAAGGCTGTCCTGCAAAGGGGGTGCAGAATCTACAGCGGGAGCAATAGGAGGAATGAAGGAAAAGGAGCAGCCGCCAGCTTTGCGCGCACCGACTCCATTCCCTCCATCCCAAAGCGCCGCTTTCCTGCTTCCCCCTCGGCGATTCCTTCAAAATACGGCCCCTCCTCCTCCAGGCCTCCTGTCAATCCTCTCACCCCAACTCAGTCCTCGCAAGCCCACAGCGCCCCCCGCTGGTGGTTGGGAAGAAAACAACTTTGAGGAGGTATGATAGACGGCCACGGCTATCCAATGACCACCGCAAAATCGGGTTCCATCAACCCTCCAGACCACTCATGAGGTCGCTTGCAGGCTAGTCCCGCCCTCCTCGATTCCTTTTTGGGCTTCTCAGCACCCCAACAAAGCGGCGATGCCTCCCTACGGGCGAATTTACTTCCCGTGATGAGCAAAGTAGCAGGACTTTAACAGCCCAATCCTCTGCGGGTCTGCTCAGAAGTAGGTCTCATTGTGCTCAATGGGGCCTACTCCCAGGAAAATGTGCATAGGATTGGCGCCTTAGTGAACATGCATAGGCTCCGGCTTCACAATGCAGCTCCTCTAAAGCTCCAGTCGCGCCCCTTCCACGGTCTTTCTTTCTCGTGTGCTCTCGACTCTAAAGCACGCTTGAAATTCCACGCCTCCCTTCCCGGTCCCGTTCTCACGCTGGCTTGGCAACATCCCGCAGCGCGTCTGCAAAAGAACCACGAGCCACCACTAACAGGATCGCCGTTACTCTCGAGTAAAACAGCAGCAGCTTTTGCTCTAGAATGAACTCAGGAGCCACTATGACCGAGAAGCCGTGCTCGGCTCATGCTTCTGATGACTTCTGACACCTTAATTGTGGAAGTCGGGTATGTTGAGGCTTTCAACCGAGGCATAGTCCAGCCGCGTCTGGATTGGCATAGATGCTCATGAAAGCAGTTTGGTTCAGGAGTCTTTTCCTGGTCGGCTGCCTAGGCGACTAACAATAAGCAAACATTGTTATTCCCTCTGAAGTTTAAAATACCAGCACTGAACTGGTTTTTAAGGAAACAATCATGATAATGTAAAATGTTCTGTGAACTTCTAATAGACTTGCCAAGTTTTCAACATGACAATAAGGGACACAAAGGTATTGGGATACTGCTTTCTATTAAACCACTCCATGGTTACCAGAAATAATGTAAAATTATGCAGTTAGCCATGGCAAGGCAGCTGCAAGCAGCAACACCACCAGAATTTTAGAATGGGATTTTAAAAATATTTTTAACGTTCAGCATAGATACTGGGCATGATTTTTAAATCTTAAACACAGGAGGTCCCTTATAATAAGGGACACCTGGCAAGTCTAACTTCTAATTGCAAAGGAAATAGATTGCTAGGGTGGTCTGATTTGGTTCAGTACTGTAGGTGGCACTTTGAACCACAGGTGCACCCCTGTATCCACAGATGGAGAGGGGGACAACTTACCTTCCTTTATTCATTATTTGTGTCACTAAAATACCTTCTTGCGGGGGAGGGGGAATAACCCAATACTTAACATAGGTTCCCTCTTATTCACAGTTTCAGGTATCCCATCCTATCACTTGCTGTCAAATTTTACCCTACCTCCTGATTGAGGCCAACCACACTGGAGGCAGATCTGTGTCTTTAACAATGGGTCTGTCCAACCCTGTGTAAAGCGGAGGGGAATGCATTCAAATATACCTAAGGTAGGTATATCTAATACACCTGATAGGCCAGAGAAGAACATCTTCCTGTTTCCGGAGTTCTGGTCAATGACTACAATGGCACTGGAATGATTGGCAAGCATTTAGCAGGCCTTTTTAAAAAAAAAACTTGAAAAGTTCTAAACCAAATAGCACATTGTGCCCTTGTGGGATTTCATTTTGCAAATAATTCCTTATAGTCTTTTTTCTTTTTTGCATACCTGCTTTATATGATGCAACCCACCCATTTAGAAAAGATTCTGTGCTTCAGAATGCAAGCAACAGATTTGAATGCCTTCCCTGCAATCAACGCTGTCTGCACAAAAAAGTTAGAGTTGGCATGTCAAGAGGAAAGATCCTCTTCCCTGACAAGTTTTCTGCAAGTTTGAACACTGACCCACAATTTGCTACCTGATTTCTAAAACTGAATTTCTAAAACTGAAATACAATAATTCCAAACATGCAGTGCAGTGTTTTGTGAAAGGGATCTACCAAAATAAATCCTGAGATAAAAATTGAATTATGTGATGGCCAAATGAAGTGCCATTGGAAGCATCATGAAATGAATGAGCTTAGGCTGTAATCCTATGCACATTTACTTGGGAGTGAACACCATTGAACAAAATGGGACTTCTGAAAAAAAATATTCATAGGACTGTGTTTTTTTGGTTTTTCTTTCATCAGTTGCAGCAGCGGTGGACCTGATCTAGTTTGGGATCTTGGTGCAGGAACATGGGCTTTAAACTTTTGCTCCTGCTATGGTTCCAGTGTGAATCAAGCATCCTGCAGCTGCTATTTGTCCCAGAAACAAAGTTTCCATTTGCACCAATAAGAGCTTCCTTTTAAGGCAAATAGCAGCTGGATTGAAGGAGCAATCCCAATCTCAACTGCCACACAGCCAAATGTTTAAAAGCCCAGTCTCTAGCTTTCATGTGGACTTTCAAAAAGGCTACTAGATGGAGAATGTAAATTCATCTACAATGTGGGAAAATAAGTTGAATAATTTTCTCAACTTTATTTTTAAAAAATGGTCTGAGAAAATACTATACATTCCCAGCGATCAGTTCATGTTAAACAAGCTCATACGTTTTGTTACATTAGTTTTATAGCAAGAAGCTCACACCAGACAGCTCCTGAATAATCATGTTCAGTGAAACCATTTCTCAGAAGATTTCTGAAATGGACCTTAGATTCCAATATTCCTTTGGTCATTTAAAAAATAAAGCAAAACCAAAAACCAGTATGGTTTTGTGTAGGCACTCATGTCAGAATGACCAAATTATTCATCACATAGACTATTAGAATAAGACAAATCTTAGAAAATATTTTATTTGTCAGTCAGGATTATTAACACATTTTGAGAAATCTGACAGTCATTCTAGTTCTTTACAAAACAAGTGTCCACATCTGCCTCTTTGTATTTAGATATACATGCGGATATACCAAAACTGAAAAAAATTAATTACAGTTAAGCTGGTTTTAAACACGTATTTATAGATCACTGTATTTTAATCCTTTCACTTTTCTTTAGTTGAAAATAGAATAAGCAATATGTAGGAAAATTATTATTTTGCTTGCAACTTTGCTGCCAGTCTTATTTGGAATGCAGGTATGTTCTATTGCATGACAGAAGGATAAAGTGAAAGTTGTATAGAAGTGCTGTTGTCTCACAGAAAAATCTTAGCTGGGGACAATTGTTGTTGCTGATGAACGTGTAACTTTTTGGTTTTCTTCTCCAGTTATGGAAATCTTTTGCTGTAAAGGAGGTTTTATGACAATGCAAAAATAGTAAAAACAGGGCCCATGTTCACTTTTGTAGAAGAGTTTTGGTTGATAAGTACACAAATTCATCATGCTGAATTAAGAAAACATGTACTTGCTGACATTGCCTCTTTTACAAATGTACAAATGTACAAGTACAGGAATTCAACTATCCCTTGCATCTAGACACCCTAAAAGCACAGTATTTATTGCTTACTTTCTCATCACCCATCAGGTTCACAGTCTAAGTAATTCTGGGGAAAATAAAGGAAGCATTGCCTGTAAGCAAATCCTACTGAACTCAAAAAGTACTTAGAATCACAAGACTCAACTCACGTTTTTTAATGACATCTTGGAAAAAAAAATTCATTAAAGGATTTGTATAATTCAAAATTTGGAAAAGTGAGGATGGAGAATCTAATGATTGTTAATGCCCAAGCTTGTAGCCCTACCATAGGTCTAGTGAAATCATGTTTTATATGTTCAATGACTGCATTTCATGCTAGTTTAGAATTATTGCTCACAGGCATTCCATTAAGTCCCCTTCCCAAAGGCTTAGTGTGGGTGCATGTGAGAATGTGTACACATGCATGTGTTAAAAAGTTGCATGCATGTATTCGTGATGTAGCCGGTAAAAAACTGAAGCATAATTTCTTTAGGAATGAAATTGACTTGACAAGAAGCTCCTTCTGATCTGGTGTAGTCCATTTCATCAATTCATTTATTTGTACCAGACAATGCAATGGGAAGAACAGAGCAACCAGGCTTCCACCCAACACTGCTTCTTCCCCCTTTAGTATGTCAGCAGTTATCAATACTACTACTGAATCAGGACTAGTGAAATGGCAGAAGTGAAAAGAAAGTTGCTTCTGCTGCTCTATATATGTATTTACTTCCACCGGCACGCTTTGTACATAATAGATGTTTTTACACTAGCCTTTTTCTCTAGTGATATGATTCATTCATGTTTTATTCCTGATAATCCAGATGACTTTTCTGTCTAGTCCTTTGCTCCAATTCCTCCCCCCCCCACCCTGGTGTCATCTCAATTTTTTAACGTTGTGGTATCTGGGGGCTTGTGTCACAAGTGCCATTGTATCACCTAGATAGGATGTATGGGTTGTGATCTGCTTTTGCTCTCCCTTACCTGACTGCCATGATTACTTGTTCTAAAATGCCTTCCTGTTGTGGAGTTTCTGGAGCTGAAATGTTATCAAGTCCTGCTACAGACACATGCCAGCAAAAGAAGGAAAAGTAACGAGAGCTTTGTCAATGTAACTTTTTTTCTAAAATGATAGGATTGCACAGGTGAAGTGGGGAATGTTTATCAATTTCATTTTGAAAAATATAGTTTCCACAGACACTGTTTCTGATGGAGCGAGAAAAACGTTATCCTCACCTTTGCAGCCAGTATCAAAAACAGAGTGGAATTAACAATACTTTAGTCAATTTTACATAATTTTTGTTTATTAGTGAAGCAGCAACAATGGTGCCAGGACTCTGACGGCAAAATGATGCCCAGCCAAAATTCTCCCAGCATCAGCAACAGGCATCCAAGGCATTCTATTTTTCTAGTTCAGGGGTAGAGGGTTGAGTTTTCCCAGTATAGGTTACCCCAAAGAAGATAGTCTCAAAGAAGACTGAACCAGGCTAATGCTATTTAGCCTGTGCACGGCGATGCCCTGGGGTGTTGCAATACATTCCCCAGGGAACTGTGGGCTGCTGCTGGTTGGCAGAGACTGTGCAGGACCTGGAAATGGATGGTAAAAGTCTCTGCTTGATGGACAGAGCTCCTGCACCGTGTTTCTGAGCACTTGGAAAGGCCCTCCTGCCCGCTCTGAATCTTTTACTGGCCATTTCCAGTACCTGTTGCAGTCTCTGAACTTAAAAGTAACTGGCAAGAACATCACCAACTTCTAGGAGCCGCATCCTGTGTTTGCAGCATACGGAGGTATTGTGAGATGCCGAAGATTGAGAAGCGCTGCTATATAGAATAAGCATCATATCAAAGCACCTACACATACTGCTTTCTAGCCCTCATTCAGGTGAATTCCTCAAAGCAACAAAAACCCTGTTTTTATCAGGCTCTTTCAGATCATGTACAACCTTTGTACTAGCATTTTTACACAAAATATGAGTTTTCTATGAGATAGCAGCACATTTTTAAGTTGTCCAATTGCATGCAAAAATAGTATATTCTTTTGAAGTTTACATTCAGTTCATAGAAGTTTATTTACATATAGATAACAGGTTTGTGCTTTTCACACATTGAAAGCCAAGATTATCATGTCAAGTTAATTTGTTTCATTCCAAGACAACTGTTAGAAGCTGTTTTCTGATTTATGCAGAAAAAAAATACATCCAAGGCAGTAAAAGAAATAGGATTTTACTGTTTTCAGTACCAACCATGTGTTGCAAAAATATTTACTCTTAAAGAAATTGCTTCCACTTGTGTAGAATATCCTGAAAAAGTCACATTTGTGTACAGGGCAATTCTTCAAATATGATGCAGTCCTAATGGAGCTTTTTATTTTACTCATATTCTTTTTGATCCTTTGATATTTTAATGGGAAGACTACTGTTTTAGCAGCACATATTCATAACCACAAACTTAATCCCCAAGAATGCTTAAGTTTTGTTGCCAAAACAGATGAGTTCTGACTCAATTCCAGGAAAAATTCATTCATGTTTTTTCAAGTCACTCAGCAGCTGCAGATTGGAGTGATGGCACATATGTGAAACAGCCATCTCAGATGAAGTACCACAGATTGAACTTTCACATTATCTTATAGCATCTGGAGCACTGCACTTGGAGTGGAGACAGATCACACATTCAGCAGCAATTTGTCAAGTGATGAACAGGTATACATGAATCAGCTCCTAGAGACATTCTCTTCTTCTAACAACAGATACAGTACATGGCTTGAAATGCTGACATTGCTATAGTTATATTCCAGGAGCTTGTCAAATGTTATCTGGTCAAGACTGTGCATTATCTTTTCCACCAGAGGTAGCTTCTAGCTAGGTAGCTTCTGTTCCCCATGTCGGCACCAGCTGTTTGGAGAGTCTGTCTTGCAAAGTGAAGTAACTATCTTTTGGATCTTTTTTTTACTCTAGTTCTGAGCAGCAGAACCATGGTGCTTAAAGTATTCCTGGAAGAGGGAACCATTATTAGAACTGTTATTCTTCATTTACCAGTGAGATATTGGAGCAATAAGTTAATCTAGAATTGATGTCTAAGAATGCATGTGTGATATGTGGTTACTTTTTTTTTTACATTTTAAAAGTCCAGGTCTGATTCAACTTGCACTGAATTTGTATCATGTATCTGTATTATTTATTTGGATGTCAGATTGGCCTGTTCTGTGTCAATGCTTTGTGTCAATCAGGCTAATCCTGGCTCTGCTGGCCAAGTACCATATTATTAACTTCGTTGTGAATAGCATTTCATTATGTATGCATATCCATTGACTGATCCTACACTGATCCATCCTCGTATCCCAACTACTGGTATAACCTGACAAGAAGCTGGTGTACATTGCAGCAACTTGCCTAATATAAATACCCCTCCCCCCAGTAGAAACTTTCAAAGTGATGTAAAACGACTGTAATCTCACACTGGTACAAGGATGAGAATAATGTATGCATTGATTGTTAGTTTTAGGATTGATTTAAATCCAGGTGCTTAATTCTAGCATAAATGATTTGTGAATTTATATGTATCCTGTTAATTACCAAACACTCTAAGTGCCTACGAATGCTTGCTTAAGTAAGGCGGTTGAAGCATGAGAATCTTGTGGCTTCACCCTACAGTACACTGCTGCTATAACATTTAAAGGCCCAGGGACCACATAGGCACAGATCTTTTTAACATAAGCATTGTCCAGCAAACAGGCATGATCCCAGCAAAGCAAGTATTTTAAAATCCTCCTGTGGCAACGGAAGGAATTTAAGCCCAACTTAAGGAATAAAATTAAAGGACACTAAAAATCTAGTTTTCTGGATCGGTTGAAATATAAGAACATGACACTTCTTTTGGGTCAGTGCCAATTATATCAGACAATCAAAGAAGCCTAGTTCAGTTCTGTGCCAATTATCTCCCATATTCAATTTTTTAAAAAGTGTCATTAAAGACTTTATTTCTAAGCATTATATCAAACTGTCCCATGAATGAATTTTAATTATATAATATTACAGCTTGGTGGCCCCAGTCTGGTATCTAGTTACTAGGCTTTATTTAAAGGCAGAATTAAGATACTAACCAGATTTGTATTGTTTAGCACTAATGTGACTATGCTAGGAAGAACTGGAGCATTAGATTTTTAAGTATAAAATTAAATATTTGCAGCCAGGCAATAAAAAAAAAATCAAAACAGGAATTTGAAAAAGTCAGAAAGTACATTTTGTACTGGAAGTACTACAGCAAATGTGTAGCCACTTTTGCTGGAATGTTGGTTAGGAATGTGCCCTTAATGTATGAACCACCTTTTAAACAGACATGTTCTATTTGCAGCTGCCTCACTCATGCATCTCTGACTCATCCCAGCACCTGCCAATATAGTCACAAGCTACCTTCACCAGGCAAGCTGCTCTGTATGGAGAATTTTAGAGTATCTCAATTAGGCTTGAGGCCATCATTTTAAGAAAGATGTAACTGTCCAAGAAACGTTGACATTTATTGGACAACATTTCTCAGGTACTGGAGTTAGAAATGAGGCTTCAAAATATGGAAAAGGGCTCTCTCAAGTACAAAGGCACCACTTTCTTTCTCTGTTCCAAAGCCATAGTTCTAGGAGCAGGAATTTAAACCACCTGAATTGGTGGACCAAAGAACCAAAGAAAATTGTATTCTAGGATTCAGTGCTTTAAGATGTGGTGATACATCTAGCCAATCAGTTGGTTGTTGGAATATAGCATCTAAATTACTAGAAGCCTGCCCTCTCGAAGCATAACCCTGAAGTACTGCAAAGGAAATGCTTTGGGTTAAAAGTGCATTGCTAATCAGACTGCAAGGAAATATTTGTACTACTCCTATTGTGGAGGTACAAGTAGCAAAATGATGCAGATTAAATATCAGCACTCCTTACTTCCTGCCAGTTTCTTTTGAATAGATGCCTCCACACAAGAAAACCTTGTTCTTTAAAAGATGTAGCTCACAGACCAACCTCTGCAGTAGATGTTTTCAGCAACCCTTGAGCTTGGCCATTAAGAAAGTGGAGGCTACCCTGCATAACAAATATAAAAAAAAATTGTGGCCTGTACACAATCCTAACACATTTGGATTAATATAGGTTAGTATTAATCCAACATCATCCCACTAGGTCTAATATTTTCAGTGCATATGAAATCCAGACTCTTGGTACTCTTTTGTGTGACTTGGATACACAATGTAAATTTAACATGTCTTTGCAGAGAGCCACTGTTTAACAATTCCAATTTTAAGTCCTAGACCAGGATAACAGATTTATTTGTAGTTTTGAGCATCAAAGAACATTTGAGGTAGACATTAGTCTTTGTCAGATGTCTCCCTGAGTGAAACTCTGGTACCTTTAAGAGCTCAGTGAGAGAGAAGACTTCTTGGCCATATGTTCTGGTTTCAAATTAAGTCAGAGGGATGGGTTGTGGAGGGGAGAGAGGGTAAAACACCTTCAGCAAGGATGGTGTATGTGCGCATGCATGCAACCTGTAAAACTTCTGTCTTCTAAAGAGTTCTTAATGGTACCCTTCCAGGGAGACAGCTAGAAACCCTAAAGATCACATCACTGAATCATCGAGGAGCTCAGAGGAGTGTTGGTACAAAATGGGAAGATCCAGTCTTCACTAACAGAATTTTGTGGGTATTAACAACAAACTTCTTTGTAAAATACTTTATGAAGGATTGGCTTTTAAACAGTTTAATGGTCCAATGTGTTTTTAAGCAATCTTCTAGAGCATCCATTATAGCAAAAGAACATAGAACTAGATGTTAAGTTACTCAGTGATGACGTCTTCAGACAACAGAAGGCTCACATGGAAGGTCAAATGCTTATTCCTTTCAACTGCATCCTCCAACTTTCAGTAGTATCCTAATATTGCTACACAGTCCATGATTCTGAAGAATCGTCCTGTGGTATCAGATGGAGATGCTTGAATAAAGCTCTTCTATCTGTTTCTTGAAGAATTCTCTCAGCTCTGGTCTCTTTGCTTTTAACGTAGGTGTCAACAAGCCATTTTGTACAGAGAACATTTCTGAGTGGATGTAAATGGCTTTAACCTAAAAATTAAGGAAGAAACATACATGTACGTAACAAAAATTGTAATATGGAATAAAACAGCATGGTTAATGTGACAGTTCCATTCCTACTGGGCATCTTGTCATGCAACTATTTAACCATAACAGTCTATTGTGTTAAATGTATTCTCTTTACAAATGAGGATACTGAGGAATGTTGAGTACAAACACCTGTCTATCGGCTCCAACTGCCAGGTTTTACAGATCCAGGGAAAAAAAATACTTTGAGGCCATAGTCAAAGACTGATGACTAAGGATGTAGACCCACTGGAAAAATGCAACTATGCCTGCGAATAACAGGTTTGACCCAAAACCTCCCAGTGCCTTAGACAGAGCACCAAAGGCTGCCACTTTAACCTGGTCGAGTGTCAGCTGCTGCTGCGGCTCTTTCTGCTCCCTGAATTCAAAAAGGGAGCAGGGGACCAATCAGAATAGAAAGTGTGCAGGAAAGAAGAGTGCTGGACTACATTATCTGGGAGAAAGAGAAGTGGGTGGGGCAGGCAGAGGTGGATACCCCCACATCAGACTGCCACCTGAGCCACCACTGCCTTAGGACCAGATCCTATTGGGCTCAGCACCCGTGTTGGCATCACAAACATGCCACAACACACATCCAACCCAAGTGGTAAGGTCTTACCACCCACACTGGCCCAGTGCCAACCTCACATGCTCGGAGGTGCCCCTGCAGAGCCGGTGAGTGGTACATTTTACCGGCGCTGCGGTGAATCTGGGAGGGTGGGGAGGGTAGAACTGGGCCGAGGAAGGTGAAGAGTGGTGGGTGGGACCAGTGGTGACTCCACCGCCAGATCTCATCCCCTGCCTTGGTCCGGGCAGCCCACATATTGCTGTTCAATTCTCCACCAGTATAATAGCCAGCGTAGAGTTGAGTAGCCCCATTGTGGGAGGTGGAGCTTCCCCGAGGGGAAAGGGATGAATGTCCCCTTCACCCAAGGAGACCCCAGCGGCTGCCTGGCTGCCACAGTATGCAGCTGTAGCCGTTTGGCTACCACTGTGCCCACAGTGCCCAAACAACTCGGGATTGGGCTAATAATCAGCTCCACAGATGGTCAGGATCGGTAGAACAGTGCTCTGAACCTGAAAGGATAATGGTGGAGGTTTTCCTTTACTTGATCAGAACATGGTGGGGATGGGATCAACTGCAACACAACCATTCCTCATAGGGAGGGCTGAGGCATCAGAAATGGGTGGGGGAAATATAAGAAGCCATCAAAAAGAGAATTTCAAATGTCTGAAAAAGTTCTGGGTTATTAAGAGTCAGGAACACCCAGTAGGGAATAAGCTTGTTCTATTTTTTATTTGGCATTTAGTGACAGGCTCAATGATTATTTTATAAACAGAGTTTTAAAAATAAATTTCAAGATCAAACACAACCACAACATCAGACTTTATTCTTCTAAAATCGACACAATGAGGATATGCTAGGAAGTTTCCATTTTCTAATTAAGCATGATTTGAAACGGCAGAGATAACTGGCACAGAAAATGTTTATTTTGTGATATTACAATACTTGGTTAACTTTAGCATTGTAACTGAAGAATATACTCATGTATAAGCAACCTCATGGACAAATTGAGGGCAAGTTTGAAGTAAAACAACTTGGAATTTGCTATGACCTGTGGATAAGTTGAGGGCAAAACTTAAGGATATATGTAATTTTACCCAATGCCAGATCCAGACAAATGACCTACCAGTAATTGGTACCTAAGAGTTGTACAGTCTACCTATTCACTGAAGTAAAAAAAAAAAGTAAAATTATAAAGGTGCATTTTCATTTAACACAGAATACTGAAAGAAGCCGGTGAGCCCGAAAGTGCCTTTCTTGTTGATGTTTTAGGTCTTGTTGACCTAATTGATGTTTAAAGTTAGGGTTACCAGGTACAAATTGAGACAGAATGCCTATACCTTTAATCATTGTATAGAAGAGGGAATTTGGGCAGGTGCAGATCTCTTTTTTTCATCCTTGAGCAAGGCAAAAAATGCAAAATGGAAGTGATTAATCACACTTCCCAGGATGAGGGAGGAGTTCTTATCTCAAAGCTAATGAGATTGGCTGCAGCTGCATTGCCCTGGTAAGAAAAGCTTTTTTAAAATGCCTTTTTAATCAATTAACAGCACATGTTTGTTTAACAAAAAGCCCTTCTGCGGATGGGAAGACTCCACCTATATACCTAGTAATTGAGATAGAGGGAAACTTGTTGATGTACTGTGCATTGAAGGATTTAAAAAGCTCCTCTGCTCTGCTCTCCGGGAAGGCAAGGAGGTGGCGGCGGCTGAAGCTGGCTGCTAGCCTGCGAGGGGTGAGAGGCAGTGAGGGCGGATGCAGGAGAAGGTGCTGCAATGGCGAGGAAGTTTCTTCCCCACCACAGTACCTTCTTCTGCATGCACCTGAGTACACCATAACCCAGAAATAATTGGTGGCAACTTCATTACATCACCACAATTATTTCTGTCTCAAGTACTTTTGGGGGTAACTTCAAGAGTTATGGCCCCGAGTACCAGAGGGATCAGCTATGCCACTGATCATAGTGATGCACCAATAGAGGAAACACTGCAAATGAATGTTCCTGCTAAGATCCTTTGTATTGGAGGTTATACTAGTGCTTTTAAAATGACAGCATCACAATGCAGTATTTAATATTAGATTAGATATTAGATTTCCTAGATCAGGGGTGGCTAACCTTCCGGGTTTGGAGCGCCTGGACCTTTAATGACAATAACAATGACAACAGTATTATTTAACAATTCTGTAAAAGAGGGAATTTTAGCAGGTGCTATTTGTCATCTCATAAATGAAGAGTTGCACCTGCTGAAATTTTATTGTCTACACAACTGTTAAAGGTGCAGGAGTCCTAAAGTTGAAAGACTGGCCATCCCTGCCCTCAACGGTGTGTCTGTGAGTGCATGCTGTGTATGTATATTGAATAAAAGACACAGAGACAGAATAAAACGTTTCCATCTGCAGACTTCTCCAACTGGAGGTTTGCAGTTCTGTTACAAAAATATCTATATGCACGTCAGAAGAATATTAATCTACGCACAGAGAATGAACAGAACAGCTGCATTTTCCAGGTCAGCTACAAGAATGGTAATTTAGGGACTGAGTTGGTTTTCCAGGCCTGCTCTGGGCTGGAGTCTATAATGATCTTTCTAACATTTAGACTGCAATCCTCTACACACTTTCCTGGGAGTAAGCCCCATTGAACTCACTTCTAAAGAGACTTGCATAGGATTGTGCTATTATAATTGGCCTTTCAGTGACAATACCTTTAATATATTTTTTAAATATGTATAAAGAAACACGAGAATCTGACTAAACTACAAAGCTGAAGAAGGCATTTGAGCTTTTATATAATACATGCTAAAATCCCAATCACATAAAGATGATGTGATCATCCTAGTAATCAAGGCAATCAGTATTCAGGGTTTACCTGTTCAAATGAATGAAGTCCACTCTGTGTCCCCAACTGCACCATATCTTGCATTATTGCTTTCTTCAGCTCCTGCATCAGATATAAAGCATCTTTTTACAGCCATAAAATATATATTTATCAGTCATAAAATAATTTTACTAAAACTGGAATACATGGCCCTTTTTAAAAGATTGCTTATTTAGGCTCTCCATTGGTAATCAAAAACAGAACAGGAGCTTTGAATGTAGAGAAGAAAATGTGTATGTTCACAATATGACTGCACATTGTAGGATAATAGTTCTGGTTCTGAAAGTAAAGTGCCTAAACAATCTCCATAGTTTGTATGTTCCAAACATATACACTCATTAGGAATGTAAATGTCTATATGACTATTTGAACACACAACTTCAGTTTCATTTTCAGAGTTCTGAACACTCATTACTCTACTGTATACCCCAAGAAGCTTACAACCTACTTCCTTAGTGTTTCTGATCAAGGGCCTGCATTAAATTATCCTGAATTCAAAGGATGCAGGACTAGTTGGTGGCAGAAAGCAGCTGAAATACTGTCTCAGTTTTCTTGCTGCAGATGACAATGGTTCCTCTCTGGCTTTGGAGGAGGGCCTCTAATTACAGCTAATTGCTGTTGGATACCTACAACTTCCATTGGCAAATAGTTCTATTTTCAAAGTGGCTATCGCTTAGTTTTCTGGTGCTAATGGATATCAAAACTTGTTCTTTTTCAGCACTGCTATCTTTTTCTGATGCACTTAATGCCACTGTGGTCTAATCTGGGAAACAGCAAAAAATAATCATGCTTTGATAACCCAAGTAAAACGAAAGTATGCAATGCAAAAGATATCACCTTTCATCAATAGAATGTGTTAACGTGCCTAAATAAAGGTAGCATCCCTCAAAGTGAAAACGTCAATTTTGTAGTGTTTTATGAATGTGTGGAGAGAGCGCCATGTTGGCCTTACAGACAAAGGATGGAAACTCCAAGGATGGAAAGGCTTTGAAAGCTTCAGATGTGGGTGCAGGGTGGCACCCGGGGGCATTTGCCCCCTTTGACCCCCCTCCCAGGTCTGCCACTGCAATGGGCATTGCATTAGGCTCTCTGGGAGCAATTCAGCCACTTCAGGCTTTTAAGCTCCTCCAGCAGGCTACCGGACATTGAACAACAAGTCCTTCATGCAGCAGCATAGAAAACATGTTCTCCCCTGTATCTCCATCTACCCTGATTTGTAAAATGGCTAATTATTATTTTTTCTCTTGAAAAATCCGAGGGAATGCTATGTCTTCATGTTGTCAAGGTGCAATGTGTTCCCATCTAATGTTTTAGTTGGGAGGTATAAATCGGTATTGAATGAAGCACGGCTTTGCCCATGTAATAATAGGGCCTTTGAATCTTTGCCTCATTTGCTATTATATTGTGACTTAAATCAAGATATTCGCTCATCTCACTTAAACTTGATTCTTGAGTGTCTTCCAAGGTGTTCCGATAAAGATGTTTTACGATATTTGTTGGTTGGTGACAACAAAGCACACAAAAGCCAAACAGCAAATTATTTAAACTTATTAATACAATGTCATAGAGCATTTCTCTCAATCAGCTGATATAATTTAGTATAGCAATGGAAGAGCTATGGGATTTTTAATATATTTTAATACCCAGTTGGTGTATTTGCAATCACTATGTGCTGGGTGCATTTATCCATCAAGTTTAGTAATTAGCTTTTTGTTCTGTTTTGTCTGTAGATATTGTTTTATAGTAATATTTGGTGTTGTATTTATGTCTTTATATTTGTTTCTAGATGTCAGTATGTCTTCATGCCAATAAAAGGTATATGTTTGCATGTATGTACATACATACATATAAGAAGAGATCTGCTGAATCCAGAATTCTGGTCATACAGTAGCCAGTCAGTAGCCTCTGAGAAGCTCACAAGAAGCCCATGAAATCAAATAGCTCTCTTCTGATATTGCTCAACAACAATTGGTATTCAATGGCATACAGCAGGAGTTCTCAAATTCCTCGGGAGTTTTAAGAACCACTGTAAGTAGTTGTGGGGGAGAGGGAGCAACATGATCAGGAAGATTGCACTGCTGCTGGGTGTTTTTAGTACTTCCCCCACATAGTATAAGCCTCCTGGAGGGTCCGGGGAGCCTGCATACCCTTCGGCAGGGCTCCCCACACATCCTAACAGCTAAAAAAGTAAAAAACCTGCCATTTCCAGTTTGTCACAAAACGTTGTGCATAAAAAACATACCGCATTTTTACATAGCTGTGCATAAGATCCTTGAAAGCCTTTTTTCTGGGCCCAGCCTGGCATGACTTCAGCATCAGGTACTACAATCCCCACTAGGAAGGCCTGCAAAGGGACAGAGAGATAATTGGAACCACAATTACAATACAGCATCTCGGCTTGATTGCTTGTACTTTCCTGTGCTCTAGATAAGCAGCAAAGAACTTTGGCAGCACTCTGGTTCTTCCCATCTCCAAAACTGCAATGCAGTTAAGTGAGAATACTGAATATATGCAGAACCAAGTGGAGTAAGAGCAGAACCAAGGATCATGTTGTATTCTAACTTTGATAAGACCTTTTGTTTAAAAAGGTTCCTTACAGTTCTATTGAGATATTAGTGAAAGTCTGATTGAATGTTATTTGGTTCTGCATACTCCATGATTTGCCCATTCCTCTGCTGAGATCAACATGACTGATTTATCATTTATCTATAATTAGATAATGCATTGTGAATTAACAGTGGTCATTGTACCATGAAAGTGGATAGCTTGCCCTATATACCAAAGTATCTCATACCTGAAACAGCAGCAAAAGAATGCAATGCTCCTCCCATTAACTGCCCCTGTTATGTAGCAACTGAACTTTTCTGCTTAGGATATGCTTAGTGTACATATCCTTTTGTGCAATGTCATGTGCAATGTAAATAGATTGAAGTTCACCAACAGCACTCTGCACATTACACTGCGCATGCAAGCAATGCAATTATAAGTGAGTCAAAATAGTTGTGGTCTTTGGACTATTATGCAAAATCTCAATACATATCAAGCTTCACAGCTGAAGCCATACTCTGTGTTTTGGAGAGGAAATGGAATAAAGCTACATGTGGCACATTCTCAAATGAAATTCTCAGCAATCTGTGGTTGATACATTCCCATTTCAAAATGATATTTAAAACCTGATCATATCACGAAGAAGGTACAGCAGCATACATTGTTACCTGTAAGCTATCTCCATGCACATAGATCTGAGCAACAGGCTCACTACGAATGTAGATATTCTCAATTTTTTCAGGTGCAATATATTCTCCCTGAGCCAGTTTAAATATATGTTTTTTTCTATCAATTATTTTCAACGTACCATTCTGTGAGTGAAAAACAGAAAAGATAGTTGTGAAAAACACATTATTAGGATATGCAGACCTAGGAATAACACAGGGTCCAACCCACAACCCAACTGTACTATGTTGATGCCTTCACAAGCATTAGAGCAGGAGAATTACAAAATATTTCAAATTCAGGACTGGCAAGAGAAGTCAAGGTGCTGCCTCTAGTTTCTGGAAGGTGACAGGAGAGAGGAAGAAGGAAGGGGGATGACATTACCTAAATGCATATTTATCTAATCACATGTATCCTGTATATTATTTATATACTAGCTTGCCCTTACCCGGCATTGCCCGGGTATTTATGTATCCCAAGCTTCTATTAGACAGGAAAAGGAATGAATTCTATCTATAGTGTAAAATCAAAGTAATTTTATTTACAGGTAATTAAAAGTATAAGTACAGTATAAAAATTATAATGTAAAATCTTTTACAAATTCACTATAATATAAATTTAACGGAAAACTTGATTATAAACAACATTTTTAGTTTACATAAATACATAAATTCTTGGGTGAACCCACCCTTGAGCAAGCAACATAAAGTTGTCCGTGGGAGAAACATGGCAATCTCAAATCCACTCCACAGTACTTAATAGACTGCCCCTGTGACTTGTTGATCGTGATCGAGAATGCAAGTCTCACTGGAAATTGCAATCTCTTAATATAAAGTTAAAAGGGAGATCCGTCAGAATGAGTGTTATTTTTTGGGATAAAAACTGTTTCATTCTCTCCCTTTCCTGTTAAGATAGTCGCTTCAATTACATTACCCGGCATCTTCTTGACACACAGCCTTGTGCCGTTGCAAAGTTTTGGCAGGTCGAGGTTCCGTAGTAAAATAATTGGAAATCCCACTTTAAGTCAAAGACGATGTGGTGGCAATCCAGCCAGATCAAGTGAGTTTAGGAAGTCTGATGGGAAATTGACGACCTCATAGGCATCTACTATGGTATCGATAGACTTGTATTCAGTGACTATGCCTGGTAACACGGCAAGTATTTGATTGGAGTCCAAGACCGGGGCATAATTATTTCTAAAACTTTCCAGAAGGTTCTACAGAGTTCTACTTGTTCTATTCGACTACACCTCGGCTTAAATGTCATCGGGACTGTCACCAATCAGCTTAGCAACACCGAAAACTATGGATTTGACACTAACGTCGGTCATTGTGGACATTTTATTTTCACCCCTTCTCACCCCCCCCCATGCTGATGGGGGCTGAACTTGGACTGAAACGGCACTGGGAGTGTCACCATTCATCTCAGCGACCCTGAAAACTATGGATTCGACACCAATATTGGCTGTTTTCGATTATTTTTACATGTCACTCCCTTCACACCCCTATCCCTAGGGGTGCTAGGGGTGTCTTACCCCCGCAGTATTTCTTTCCAGATCGTAAGGCATATGTGTACCATGTTTGGTGTAAATTGCCTCAGGCATTCCAGAGTTATGCTGGAATATACATACGTACATACGCACACACATACGTTCAGTTTTATATATATACTGTAGATATGATTATTTATTATAATATATTGTATATTATTTATGTATATTATTCATGGAGATCACAACAACTTCATGATGCAGGTTAGGTTGTTATGTGGACTGATCTAAAGTAATCCATGAACTTTACGGATGAGTAGGAATTTGAACCCAGGTCTTCCTAGTCCAAGGATGACTTTTATATACTACACTACACAAGATCTCTAACCAGTATCACATCACCTATTCCTTGTCTACCCCTGTATTCAACTATGGAAGTTGCCCGCCCCAACAGAATATTCTTTCAGACTTCCATTAAAGTTATAGTTCTGGTTGCTTTCAAATTCCATTCTTATATAGTACCGTTTACATATAAAGTTCAATACGTACAGGCAACCACTTGCCAACATCCCCTGTATGAAGCCATCCATCCTTGTCTAATGCTTCAATTGTTCTCTTTTCATCTTTGAGATAACCTTTGAAAACATTGGGACCTTTCACACAGATCTGCAAAAAGGAGAGATTTGCTGGTTAAACTTTAGGATAAAGTACAGCTTTTAGATTCAGCTGATGCTACCATGTGTAGGCTATGGGGGCCCAAGGCCCTGAGCCTGGAAGGGGAAGGCCAGTTGCCTTCCTATGTACCCATATTTGTTCTGAAAAAACTAGCAAGGACGCTTTTTTTCAGGAAGGGCTCCCTATCACTGCCCCATGGCCAGCTGCATACTATAGATACGTGACACACCAGGCTGGGATGCAGTAGGGAAGGCCTCTATATGTGTATATATCCTGGGAAATAGAGTGAAGTTCATCTTTCTATGGCATGTTTGTCAGGACTCTTTGCATACAATATGAAAAGTGGGCCAAATCATGTGCAATGTTTCCTGAGCAATGTTTTTATGCCACAACGTTATAAAAAAAAAATCTAATGTTTTTTCTCCCTATATGTCTCAGCTATGTTTATTTTAGAAATATCTAGACCACAAACATACTAACCTTGACTAGAAAGATAAGATTTGTGCAATTCAGCTCTACTGCTAGACTGGATCTCCCACCTTACATTTTGCTGCAAAGAAGCTGTATGTAGGATTATGCCTGTTCTAAAAATAACTTGAACGTCACACAGCAGGGCAATTCAGTGTCCCATAATCTCAGGTTGGCTTGAGGAATTCTTACTATTACAGAGTGCCGTGATCCAGACCACAACCACTTCAGATGATGATACAGAATGCTCAGCTTGCTAGTTTCACGTTTCCTGGGGATGACAGCAAATCCTAACTGGCCTGGCCTTATTGATCATGCCCTGAAGCACTATGCCTGGCTGTCATGTCCTAACTGGTGTTAATGAGTCAGATTTGACCCCTGACAAATTGAGGATTGGCTCATTGTCTATTATTTCAACAAATGAAACAAGAGTTTAAGAAAAAAAATACTCGCTTAATACCTCTCCTTCTCCTCTGGAAGAAAAGTAATTTAATTCTTCAACATCCACCAGCTTGATCAAATTACAGGGCAAAGGTGCCCCTACATGACCTGCAAATCACAAAGAGGGCTATTTGTCTTTTTCTTTTGAAGGTGCAAAAAATAAAATAAATTAGCGGATTATTATGATTATGTGAACATTGCTGGATCAGCATCAAGTTGTATTGCCACTGTAGTGAACAAGTAATTGTGGAAAAGTAATAATGAACTGATTATATAAAACCGAATACCCACTCTGGCCCTGAGCTCTTCTTGGGCACAATCCCATGGGAGGAAAAAAAATACAGACACAATGTACAATAATTACTACTGTAATTATGCAAATAATATATGCAAGTAAATTAATAATGATTTAACCGGCATCCAATAAAGTGATATGGATCTCAGTAAGAAGCATGCAGCCAGGTGGAGCTGTTTGATATTAGTGCTGTGGCAGTTCCCAGGTAAGGGTAGAAGACACAAACCATTGATCGGTTCTAAAAACCTGATTTCTCATTGGCAGTGAAAACTGCTGTGCTAACAAAAAACATAAGCTTTCATCATACACATCACTTTTTGCATGCAACTCCTTCAGATTTTAAATTAACCAAATTACATCTTAAACAAATAATTTAAAATGGAGTTATATATTCTGTCTAGTTATTACCTGATGTCCAATCGCCCGGAGTAGTAAAAGTACAACCAGCTGTACACTCGGTTTGACCATAACCTTCATAAACCTGTCAAAGATGCAAAATTTAAACTAGAAGATGAGATTAAGTATCTTTTGAAGCCTGTAAAGTAAATCAGATTTTTTTTCCTTTTTGCAATGTTACACTCAGGAGGCATATCTATATTGTGATAGTATATAATCTACATGCATTTATTGAACATGCATTAAAAAAACTAGTGGTGGCTGGCTGACGCTTGAAACAGTGGTGTGGGCAATGAAGACTATATTTTTAGGTGATGCTATTAGGCAACAGGCAACACTATAGCCTCTGTGTAGGTAGCAGGCCTATCCTTAGCTGCCACCAAAGAAAGGGAACTGCTAGACATGGCATACCACCACGAGGACCTTTTTACTGATAAGGAAGATAGGTTTAAGGTATGTCCTAGACCTAGAGCAACAAGTCTTAAATAGTAATTTAAGGATAGTAATCCAAGTTTTGTAATAGTAATCCAGGATAGTAATAGTAAAATAGTAAAAAATAGTAAAATAGTAAAAAATTTTTTACTATTTTACTAATAGTAAAATAGTAAAAAATAGTAATCCAGGATAGTAATCCAAGTTTTGAAGCTCCTTTCTGTTCCTTGGCAGGCAGAATATATAGCAATCCTAATAATAATTTTCCCCCAAGCTGCTTGCTCTAACCTCTCACAACAACATCACAGTCATAAGTCAACATCTACACACAAATTTAGATATGATCTTTACCTTAGTACATTAACTTAGTACTTTTAAAAGGGACTGACAATTTTCAATATAACATCTCTCTTTACACAGACTTAATATTTACATACTGTGTCCTTTTCCAGTAGTTATGTATTTGGTCATTATAGAGTTTTCAACTAATATTGTAGATTATTTGTATTTTTAAAAATGTAAATCAGACTTTCCTCAACATAAACACATTCTGTAGCTAGAAAAAAAATGCTCTGGATTAGCAAAGCATACCTGACAGCCTAAGGCTGCTCGAAGGAAACCCAGGACAGCGGGAGAAGCTGGAGCAGCTCCTGTTACAATCATTCTAACACAACCACCAAGGCTTGCCTGTTAAGATAAACGTAATTGTAAAGCACAGTGTAATGAGGCCATCCTATATTACAGAAATCAGCAGAGTATATTTCTGTGCTCTTTGGGGATAATACAAAGACCAGCTTACCAAGAAAGATTCAAATATATGGATGTTTCTTCACGAAAGAATGGATTCTACCATACCTATATTTCCAATCCTCTTCCCCTTCACAACCCAGTACAAGGATAATCCTACATGCCTGAAGGAATCATCCAGATAAGACTAGTAACCCCTGTCCTTGGGGGGGGGGGAATCTGAAGAACACTTGCCTCTCCTGCAATAACAGTCCTATGGCTGGCACATATGCATAGGCCTCAAGCAGCAGGGACTGTTCCATTAGCTCAGTGGTTCCCAACCTTTTTTTGCACCAGGAAATCCATTTTAAGCACGACTACCTGTCAGGACGCCCCTATGACCTAGTGTAGGAAGCGATGCCATTAAACAAGAAATTGTTTTTAATAAATCACACTTTATGAAAATCAAAAGAACTTCACATCCTTTTTAGAATGTTTTGAATTCTTCGCCTCTTCTTCGCCTCTAAGAGACATTTGAGTTTTGAGCTCAGTGACTGATTCAGCACTGAGAGCAACATTGCACAGAATGCATTGTGGCTTCTCTAGGTCACTGCTGATCAAGGTGGTAAAGCTGAATTTTAGACAATCTTCCGAGTATTTATGTTCCTCTTCCCCTTGTGCCAAGACTCACCGAGGCATGAGCATGGAAGGCATGACATGCCTGCTTGGAAAGAGACCCAAGAGAGACTTCTTCACATACATACGTACACAGCAAGACGAGTCCATACCACGGCTTGCAGTCACAAGCATTGAGGAAGTGGCAGTTTAATGGGATGAAGCTTCCTAGCCAAAGTGAAGCTTCCAAGATGGTGGTGCCCAGCTTTTTAAGATGGCTGCCCCAAGCTCTTCATGATCTTCTGAAAATAAATTTGTGACCCCCTAGGGGGTCCCAACAGCCAGGTTGGCAACCACTGCATTGGCTGAACACCTTCCAAACTGATAAGGGTGAAAAGGAAGGGTGGCAGGAAGGGTCTCAATTCTCCCACAACGATTTCTGCATGCCTTGTCTTGTTAGAATTGTATTCTACAGCAACTACAATAGATTTCATTTGGCTCTCAGGTCCAATGCAAAATGTCAGCCTTGATTAATTATTACACACTAAGGGCCCAATCCTATTCAATTTCCCAGGACCGGTGCAGCCACACCAATGGGGTGTGTACTGCATCCTGCAGTAGGAGACCAGTTACAGATGCCTCCTTTCCTTACCTCAGGACTGCTGGAAAATTGGATAGGATTGGAATACAACTGGCCCGTATGAGTACTCTTGGCTTCTAAGCATTCACCTCTTTCAGGAAGCCCTTGTTGATTTCACATTTTAAATATATAAAACTATTACCACTTTTGTACATTAATGTATCAGTACAATGAATCCTTGATTTAACAGACTTGGAAATAACAGATAATTTCTGCTCCATTAAAAACATATCTTCACTGGCTTCAGTGTATTCAGATTTAGCAGACTGACAGCCCAATCCTAACCAAGGACCCAACCTTACTGCTGGTGGTACATTTGTACCACTGGCTCTAGGTGTTGTGAACATGTACATTTGCGGCACCCGAAGAGTAAACATCATCCACATTACCCGGACGGGATGACTTCAGCAGCATCGGCCAGCAGAAAGGTTTTTTGGGGTGGGGGAAGCAGTACAACTGGGCAGAGGGAGAGGAGATCAGGCCCACAAGGTGGGTGGGATGACAGCAGCTTCTGCCACTGTATTCTGACCCCTCTTGTGTGTGGGTGGCCCTACATGGGTCTCCTTGGCTCTGCACCCACTCAAACATGGGTGCACAGTCAAAGAGACCCATTGGCACTGCTGTGGTGTGATTCAGGGTAAGGTAGCAAATGTGGTAGTCTTGCCACCAGTGAATCCAATGGTCGCTGCTTTGGAGCTACTGGAGCCATGGGCACTACGGGGCTTAGGATTGGGTTGTAAATCCCCCTTGCTGATGCAGCCACGCCCATGAGAGTATGGGCTACATCGGGGGTAGGGGTAGGTCGGAGATCTCCTCATGGGTAAAGAACTTCCATATCCTTATCTTGAGGTAAGCCTCAGCTATTCCTATGTGTCTCCTTGGATCTACACCAGCCCTGTGAGGATTGGGGCTGTTACACATTAACAGGCACATCTCCCCCCCATTAGTCTATTACATTGAGGGTTCACTTTATATTTTATTGTTGCATGTCTTGATTGTCATCGATTGGCTCAGAGTCAGAATGTGTAAAATTCAAAAGTGACAATTATGTGTCCTGCTTGAATCACTTCAGACTGTAGTTCTTTCCAATTGTAGACCATGTGTCTAGGGCAGTTCACTATTGATTTCCCTCGCTAAAAATAAAAAAAAGTGACATGGCATTATGGGGCATCAAATTAACAAGAACTGTGGTTAAGATCATTTTGGACTACTTGACTATGATGGACCTCGAACATGAACATTATTACATACCATGATCCACAAGCCTTCGGTTTTTCTTTCATGTCGCATAAAATTATAGGTTTAATGCCTTGCTTCTTTTTTATTAACAACATTTCTGGGGTGGAAGACCGTTGGAGTAAATATTACTGAGTCAAGTCTCAATGTCCCCTTCCCACTAATTTTCAATTTAACCTTTCTTCTTCCAAACATTCCTATCAATGGTTCTCCCCCTTCTTAATGTCCTCAGTCTACAGGAATCCCTCAGGGCTCTATAAAAAAAGGTAAAGGTTCCCCCATGACTGGTCTAGTCGTGACCAACTGTAGGGGGCGGTGCTCATCTCCGTTTTATGCCTGTATGTAGAGCCGGCGTTTGTCCGAGGACAAGCTTCCATGGTCATGTAGCTGGCATGACTATAAGCCATAGTTCACGGAACATCATTACCTTCCCACCAAAGTGGTCCCTATTTATCTACTTGAATTTTTATGTGCTTTCAAACTGCTAGGTTGGCAGGAGCAGGGTTCTATATTCAGTTACTATTTCTTCCTTTATCAGTGCCAGGGGCTTCTTGTATATTCATCTCATATTGTCACTTTCACACTCAGGATTTAAAGTTCCATTTCTAATTCCAGATCTTGCCCCAACATCCCCAGTGCTGGCACATCCTCTACCATGCTCCTAATGACTATAATATTTGGCATTAGTATGAAAGGATCCCATAATGCATACTGCTGTACATTCGTAGGGCTACTCCATGAGTTCTGAAGCTTTAGCCAGTCAGGATTCTGGATCACATGAAGGACCTCTATGTATAGACCTCTTACACAAAAATGACTACCAGGGATATGGCCAGCATGCCATCTTGCTCTCCTCCTGTGCTTGGTGTATGTGATGGAGTGGGGATAACCCCTACAGTCAATGTGGAGTCTTCCTGGTGGGAAGATAAATATATAAAATAGCACTTGTTTGGGTTCTCTCATTTCCTTGCATAATTCTGGATTACTTATTTTGCTATCAACAACTGCTGTATGAATTTCACAGCCCTAGTTCTTGTGAGTGGCATCTACAAAACAAAATGGCTAGACAGACAGATAAAGATCAACACCACTTCAGTAATGTGTTTCATTTAAATCAATTAGATTTCTTTCAAGTATACAGGTCAGCCTGCTGTATCCACAGATTTGGGACCCATTCACTATCCATGGTCCCTGAACCCTTGGAGTCGGTCCTACCTGGACCCTTCAGAGATTACCAGAGCTGCATTCCTGTCACCTCTGGAGGGTGTTCTCAGGCCCGTGGAGGCCACACATGGTCTAAGGCTTTCAGAAGCCTTAGAAGGTCATTTCCTGTTTTTATGAAAAACCAGAAGTGATGTTCGAAGCCCTTTGAAGGGCTGAGGAGGGCTTCCCAAAGACCTTAGAAGGTGTTCTGAGGCCTGTGGAGGCTCCCGTCACCTCTGGAGCTCCCATCACCTCCGGAGAATTAGAGACTCCCAAGACCCACGGATTTAATTATGCATGGGTTTCCTTATCCGTGGGGGTTTCTGGACTGGAACCCCCACGAATAATAAGGGCCCACTATATAGAAAGACATACTCTTAAGACAAATTTGTCAAGGGAAATAAATGGCAGTTTTGTATGGTTGTCTGGAACCAGCTTTATATGGTGTGGCTGGTGAGCTGCAGTCCCCAAAATCTGTTGGCCTGCCAGCCATGGGGCATTCTGGCAAAGGCCACAGGGCATTTCAGGGCGAGCACTGACCCGACATTGCAGCACTCATTCCAGTCAGGAGCTGAATGGGTGAAGTCCCAACAAGGGAGAAGCTAGCTGAGTCAGGTTGCCAAGGGATCCAGGGCAAGTCAGTGCAAGCCCAGCAGCAGCAAGGAAGGGCAGAGGAAAGGGCAAGAGCAGCTCAGAAGCCTGACTTAAAGTGGGATACAGGAAGGAATGGGAAGGCCAGGCTTGGGGACCAACCCTATTTAAGCCAATATGGCAGGCCAGTGAGATGGCCCACAAAAGAGTAGGTGAAGTCACAAGGCAAAGCCCCAGACACCCACAAGAGAGGCCATAGGCCTGGGAGGAGGACATAGATACTGGAACCCCTTCCCCCAGTCATGTCTGAGGCTAGCCGTTGCCAAAGGGGGACATGTCCTGGAGCCACCTTCCAATGATCCAAACCCCAGGCACTTTGCAATGGCCATCAGCATCCCGCCTGCATCCAGAAATTAAATGCACTACAGCCAATTTTCCCAAACCCTTACCTGTATTTTGTTAAAAAACAGTTTATCCCACAGGCTGTCGTTTCTAATTATTCCACTTTGAACTTCTGCCTTTTTACGCTTGGCAGCAAATTCCAGAAGCCAACGTTTCATTGGGGTGTCTGCTTGACAGAAGATCTAAGAGAATACAGGATGGCATTTTAAAAAAAGAAAAAAAATCATGTAGCTTAAAAAGGATGTGGACCAAATGTATCACAGGCATAAGCTGATGTGGCTCTGCAGATACCACCATTTTAACAAATTAGTTGAACTGATAATCATAACTGCACTGTTGCTCTAATTTAATAAAAGCTCTTCCGCTGCAATTCATTAGAACAACTTATTCTGAATTGCTCTTTCTTACTTTCTTAGAGAAAAGTGAAACCTTAAACGATAATGGCTGGAAAACTATTTAGAGATTGAGCTATGCAGAGGATTTCCATTGGTTAATTAGTTCCATTAGTTAATTAGCTATAGTAGCCGAAGAAAAGAATATATCTGGCAGCTCACAAAATGTTTAATGTGTTATTTAGTGTGATGATTGGAGTTGGTCATTCTTTTAACTAACATTTTGTACAGGTGTTTCTCCACACACATCCATATCTATGCCCCATTTCAGCCGCTACTGCTGCTTTGAACCTGAATGGAACCCCTAAACATAAGATGTGGCAACCAGTTCAAAATTGGTTCAATAAATAATCAGTCAGATCCTCAGAGATTCTCTTAAGGGGTGATGAGGATTCCTTTCTACTCCAGCTATATTTGGAGAAACTCCCAATAGGCAGGGTTACCAGAGATAATGTAGGACACTGTGCCTATACCTTTAACTGGTGTATAGAAGATGGAATTTTGGCAGGTGCAGCTTTCTAAATCCTTCCATGTTTAGCTTTGTTGTTGTTGTTGTTGTTCAGTCGCTAAGTCGTGTCCGACTCTTCGCGACCCCATGGACCACAGCACGCCAGGCCTCCCTGTCCTCCACTAGCTTCCGGAGTTCACCCAATTTCATGTTCATCGCTTCGGTGACACTATCTAACCATCTCATCCTCTGCCGCCCCCTTCTCCTTTTGCCTTCAATCTTTCCCAGCATGAGGGTCTTTTCTAAAGAGTCCTCTCTTCTCATCAGGTGGCCAAAGTATTGGAGCTTCAGCTTCAGCATTTGTCCTTCCAGGGAGCAATCAGGCTTGACTTCCTGTAGGATGGACCGATTGGACCTCTTTGCAGTCCAGGGGACTCTCAAGAGTCTTCTCCAGCACCATAATTCGAAAGCATCTATTCTTCGGCGCTCTGCCTTTCTTATGGTCCAGCTCTCACAGCCATACATAGCTACTGGGAAAACCATAGCTTTGACTATGCGAACCTTTGTTGGCAGGGTGATGTCTCGGCTTTTGATTAAGTTGTCTAAGTTCGCCATAGCTTTCCTCCCAAGAAGTAAACGTCTTTTAATTTCATGGCTGCAGTCACCATCTGCGGTGATCTTGGAGCCCAGGAAAATAAAGTCTGTCACTGCTTCCATTTCTTCCCCTTCTATTTGCCAGGAAGTGATGGGAGTGGTGGCCATGATCTTAGTTTTTTTAATGTTGAGCTTCAAGCCAATTTTGGCACTTTCCTCTTTCACCCTCATCAGCAGGTTCTTTAAGTCTTCCTCACTTTCTGCCATTAGAGTGGTGTCGTCTGCATATCTGAGGTTGTTGATATTTCTCCCAGCGATCTTGATTCCAGCTTGTGAATCATCCAGCCCTGCCTTCCTCATGATGTACTCTGCATATAAGTTAAATAAGCAGGGTGACAGGATACAGCCTTGTCGTACTCCTTTCCCAATTTGAAACCAGTCGGTTGTTCCATGTCCAGTTCTAACTGTTGCTTCCTGGCCCACGTACAGGTTTCTCAGAAGACAGATAAGGTGGTCTGGTACTCCCATCTCTTCAAGAACTTGCCACAGTTTGTTGTGATCCACACAATCAAAGGCTTTAGCATAGTCAATGAAGCAGAGGTAGATGTTTTTCTGGAACTCTCTGGCTTTCTCCATGATCCATCGAATGTTGGCAATTTGATCTCTAGTTCCTCTGCCTCTTCGGAAACCAGCTTGTACATCTGGTAGTTCTCGATTCACATACTGCTGAAGCCTAGCTTGTAGGATTTTGAGCATGACCTTGCTAGCATGTGAAATGAGTGCAATGGTGCGGTAGTTTGAACAATCTTTGGCATTGCCCTTCTTTGGGATTGGAATGTAAACTGATCTTTTCCAGTCTTGTGGCCACTGCTGGGTTTTCCAAATTTGCTGGCATATGGAGTGCAGCACTTTGACAGCATCATCTTTTAAGATTTTCAGTAATTCCACTGGAATGCTGTCACCTCCACTAGCTTTGTTGTTAGTGAGGCTTTCTAAAGCCCACTTGACTTCACACTCCAGGATGTCAGGTTCGAGCTCAGTGACCGCACCATTGTGGTTATCAGGAACATTGAGATCGGCCTTATAGAGTTCCTCTGTGTATTCTTGCCACCTCTTCTTAATCTCATCTGCTTCTGTTAGGTCCTTGCCGTTTTTGTCCTTTATTGTGCCTACCTTAGCATGAAATTGTCCTTTGACATCTCCAATTTTCTTGAAAAGATCTCTAGTCTTTCCCATTCTATTGTTTTCCTCTATTTCTTTGCATTGCTCATTGAGGAAGGCCTTCCTATCTCTCCTTGCTGTTCTCTGGAAATCTGCATTCAGTTGGGTATATCTTTCCCTTTCTCCCTTGCTTTTGGCTTCCCTTCTTTCCTCAGCTATTTTTAAAGCCTCTTCAGATAGCCACTTTGCCTTCTTGCATTTCTTTCTCTTTGGGATGGTTTTAGTTGCTGCTTCCTGTACAATGTTACAGACCTCCGTCCAAAGTTCTTCAGGCACTCTGTCTACCAAATCTAAGCCTCTAAATCTGTTTGTCACCTCCACTGTATATTCGTTTGGGATCTGATTTAGGTCATACATGGAGGGCCTAGTGCTTTTCCCTACTTTTTTAAGTTTAAGCCTGAATTTTGCAATAAGAAGCTCATGATCTGAGCCACAGTCAGCTCCAGGTCTTGTTTTTACTGCCTGTATAGAGCTTCTCCACCTTTGGCTGCAAAGAATGTAATCAATCTGATTTCGATGTAGACCATCTGGTGAAGTCCATGTGTACAGTCGCCGTTTGTGTTGCTGGAAAAGGGTATTTGCTATGACTAATGTGTTCTCCTGACAAAACTCTATCAGTCTTTGCCCTGCTTCATTCTGTACTCCAAGACCAAACTTGCCTGTTACTCCTATTACCTCTTGACTGCCTACTTTAGCATTCCAATCCCCTATGATGAGAAGGACATCTTTTTTGGGTGTTAATTCTAGAAGCTGTTCTAGGTCTTCATAGAAACGGTCAACTTCTTCCTCTTCAGCACCAGTGGTTGGGGCGTAGACTTGGATTACTGTGATGTTGAAAGGTTTGCCTTGGATCCGAATTGAAATCATTCTATCACTTTTGAGATTATACCCCAGTACTGCTGTTCTCACTCTCTTGTTCACTATGAAGGCTACTCCATTTCTTCTAAGGGATTCCTGCCCACAGTAGCAGATATAATGGTCATCTGAATTAAATTCTCCCATTCCTGTCCATTTTAGTTCACTAACTCCCATGATGTCGATGTTCAGCCTTGACATCTCACGTTTGACTACATCTAACTTACCTTGATTCATAGATCTGACGTTCCAGGTTCCTATGCAGTATTGCTCTTTGCAGCATCGCACTTTCCTTTCACTTCCAGACACATCCACAGCTGAGCTTCCTTCCGGTTTTGGCCCAGCTACTTCACTCTTTCTGGAGCTACTAGTACTCGTGTTCTGCTCTTCCCCAGTAGCATAATGGACACCTTCCGACCTGAGGGTCTCATCTTCCAGTGTCATATCGTTTAGCCTTTTAGTTTTGTAATCCATGAGGTTTTCTTGGCAAGAGTACTGGAGTGGGTTGCCATTTCCTTCTCCAGCGGATCACGTTTAGTCAGAACTCTCTACTATGACCTGTCCATCTTGGGTAACCCTACATGGCATAGCTCACAGCTTCATTGAGCTACTCAAGCCCCTTCGCCACGACAAGGCAGTGATCCATGAAAGGGTCCATGTTTAGCTATACCAGCCTAAATTCCTTCTTCTATATAATAGTTAAAGGTATAGGCATGTTGTCCTACATTATCTCTGGTCACCCTGCCAATAGGAGCGTTCCTCATTTATATAACTCTTTTGCAGGTGTAACATTATGCTATTGTCAGGGATGGGGCCTACCCGTGAGTAAGCATAGGATTTGGAATAACTTCTTTGCCTTTCCATCCCACCATGCTCCCACTTTTCCAAATTATGCTGGCTAAGTCCTATGTTGCTGTCGCCAGGTTGCTGAGGTTTCTAGGGCAAAGATCAGCACATGACCCTCCAACCTAGCCCCTAATGGTGCACTGGGCAATACAAATGCCACCAGTATGAATGATTCTGGGGCCTGCCTGGTCAGGGGTGCCCCTCATGGGCCCTCGATCAGTATTCAACCTGGTTGATCTCCCTCTACCGAGCAGGGCAGCCTGATATAGGCCTCCTCGATTTTGCACCTGTTCAAACACAGACACAGAGCTGAGGAGACTCATTGCCGCAGGCTGCGGTCTTCGCAGGGGAAAGGAGCAAACACTCCCTTTCCCTGAGGAGAGGACTGGTGGTATCCCAGGTGGCTCAGGATCCAGTGGTCACCATTTCACTGCTGCTGGATCCCTGGGCACTGTTGGGCTCAGGACTGGGCTGAAAGTCAAATATATTTCATATATGAGTAACTAATTTCCAAATACTAGTTATAGTTTGAATCTCTCATGTAAACAAAAAGGACATTAAAGTTACTCTGCATAATGAATGTACGTAACATATATGCAAATTAACTACAGTTTGTCCATTGAATAAATTACTTTTCTCTGGTTAATGGCAAAGCATCCCAGACTTCAAGGAGCAAAAAAATCTCCAAGGAGTTCCTTTTCTATACAGGACAAAAAGGTTTTAAACTGTCTTTAAGCTTTTAGTCACAGATACTGTATACAAGTCAACCGTACCTTGTCATGCATCCTGTTTAATAGTCTTGGCACAACAGGAAAGATGGTTGGACGCAGTGCTTTCATATCATCTGACAACAGACGAATGTCGCCTTGGAAGAACCCAATTCGGCCCCCATGACAATACACTACAGACTGTGGTAGGGAAAAAAAGAAAAAGAATTAATTTATTTTAATCATATACATGGCTACTAATTCTCTGGCCAATTAAAAAAAGTTATCTTAAAGATTTGGGTTTTTAATCAAGCACTTGCCCTGTCCTACAATAAGGGTAAACTAACACTAAGGGCCAGCTTACAAAAATATATTCCCTACAACATGAGAAAAGTTCCTTTAAAGGAATTATTATCAAAAACAATATTATCAGATTTGAAATGATTCCACCTACAAAGCTAAGCCATGATGATGTTACTAAATGGTATGTATGTGTTCCTGCAATACCAGCTATCGAATGCTTCAAAGGCAGTGCCTACCCCAAAACGCTGTATTTCATGTGGAATGCACAACATTAAAATTTGTTGGGAGTCCTAAAATGAGGAAATAAGAGTTTCTGGTCAAGAATCTTAGAAACTGCTTCCCCACAATAATTATGAAAACAACAAGATCAGCTGATGCAATCATGCAATCTCATTGCAAAATTCCCTCTCTCAATTATTTTTCCCTAGACCAGGGGTTCTTAAACGAGACGCCATGACCCGCCTGTTCTGTGGCAGTGGCCCACCTCCTTCTCCAGCACTGGACCTCTACAGGCCTCTAGAAATAACTGGAAATCGCTTTCAGGAACCCCAAAGTAAGCTAGTGCGGCCTCCAATTGTATCCTAGGCTTCAATTTTAAACCAAACAGATGCAAGGGCAGGCAGGAAGTCCCAAGCCAGGACCCGCCAGGCATGGGGTTGTGACCCACAGTGAGAAATCCTGCCCTAGACAATACAATATAGTTATTAAACTGTTTAATGTGATTGCACCATTCCCTTATTTTATATGCTAACTGAACTTATCTCAGACAACAAACCATTCTAAAGACAGCTCTGTTTAGTTTTGAGCAGTGGCGTTTCTACAGGGATGGCAAAGCTCTAAGTTTTGCAAGAAGCCTTACCTTGCAGTGGAAATCACTCCTCTCCTGCACCGTTTTAGCCAATCCTCACAGGGAACAGCAACATCTTGGCATTGCTTACTGGCTACAGCAGCAAGGGAGAGGAGGGATTTACATGACAGGGTAAGGCTTCTTGCAACACTTAGAGCTTTGCCATCCCTGTAGAAACGCCTCTGGTTTTGAGGCTGAATTGGATGCCATTGGCCATCTTGCAACTTTATGCTCTGCTTGTCCCACTTTCTTTAGATTCCACTTTAATCCAGATGACTACTGGTCCAATCCTAATAGGGTCTTACACTACTAGAATTCCATAGCAGTGGAAGATACTTTATGACTGTTGCAAAGTGTGACATGCCATTTGGCGTGGTGTGGCTGCTGCCATAAACAGTACCTGGCTGGATTGGTGCACCCGCAGACAGGGAAGGAATCTCAATGCCAGTAAGTCACAGTATGGAGGAGCAGAGCAGAACAAGGCCAGGAAGGGGGTGGTATCAGTAGCACCAGTGCTGCCAATATCCTACCCCCCATCCCAGCTTCAATTTGCCTTTCCAAGTCATCCAGCCAGCAGTATAGCTGGTGCAGGTCTGAGGAGACCCTGAAGAGCATCGTTGGCTTACCCTGGAGCAAGGGAACAAATGTTCTATTACCCCAAGGAGGCCTTTGCAGCCTGAAACTCCCCTGTGGGATGCAATGTGTGCCCCACTGCTGGACAGGGAATTATGTGGGATTGGGCTGCATGAGAACATTCATTAGTGGACAACTGCACTAAAAACATTCACTGTAAGTTGACAGGTTGTCAGATGATATTGTATGGCATCTTATGGTCTTATATGCTACTGTAGAGCAGGAAAGGCTGTTGCAATTCTGAAGAAGACTGAGGGAGACTGTCTGATAGGCAGGTGCTTTGTTTCAATACTACAAATACTAGGCCTGAAGCTTGAAAATTCCACACCTCCCAAAAGGAGACACAAAAAGGTTCATTATTTTGGAATGGAACTTCTATGAGTAGTTTTAGTTTTATGGTAGAGTCATGGTTTATTCTTTGATGTTTTTACCAGCAGGGAAAAGGTTGACTTCCACTGACACCAAGACCTTACCTGTACCATTCGCTCAAACATGTGTGCTAAAGGCAAATAGGAAATGTGTACATCCTCATATGTAGGAGACCACTGACTCTGGAAAAAGAAAAACAAGGAGCCCCGCAAGGCCCAGTCAGTCGAGACAGGTTTCTTACCTGTATCACTCTTTCAAACATGTGAGCCAAAGGCAGGAAGGAGATGAGCACATCGTCCTGTCTCGGAAAGATCACTTTCTGCAGATGAAGGGCATGGGAGACAGAAAGGAAAGAAACACTGACAGGAAGACACAACAAGAAAGTCATAAAACAATAAAAAGAAAAATGGCACCAAGAGGAGCAAAGGGGTAAAGATTATTAAGCGAGAAAAGAGAACAATGTTTGAAGTAATGCGTTAGGCCACAATACCAATGCAACTATGTTAGCAGGAATGGTGAAGAACATAAGGATGTACACAGAGAGAGCTCTCTTCACTGCACATGACATGTGTGTTCTGAGAGCTGGGCTGTGAACAAGCCCTTCCACCAATGTACTTGGACTGCCAAATCAAAACGTCCACCCAGAGAACATTGTCCTTGACTCTTCTGTTGTGATGTTCCAGAACAAAAGGTATAGGTATTTAACCTTCCCAACCCATGTATTCAAGAATCAGTGCCAATATCCACCTGGATTTGCATGCTCAAATCCATCAGCTAGTCATGTAGTGGCGATATTATAGAAGCCAATCAAGGCTTAAGCAGGTTCTTCAATTTCTAATTTAAGCTATGGTTAACTCTTAACAGGATGTTGTTGCCCAGACCACAAAATGTTCAAAAAGGAAAGAATCTCCACTCTACCCATCTACCTCTATTTGTTTTCAAAAACATTCACAGAAGAGTAATTTTAATTCACATTTATTTTGAAGGCAAAAAGTTGAACTGATAGAAATTTGTCAAAATTGTAAGTACATAATAATAAACATGGTAAGAGCAAGAAAAAAAAATACCAATCCCCTTTAAACTTCTTTTGAAAGAGAAAGCATCTTTTATCATCCTGACTAAAAGCACAATCCTAACCTGGAGTTAGGCCGGCATAGTTAGGCCAGCAAAGTTTGGCTGGCACAAGGGCGACCATAAAGTGCATTTGGACCACTGTTGCCTGTCTGTGTGCTGGCCTCTCTGACTCAGAGAGTGGTCCAAATGCACTTTATGGTGTACTGGCCTAACTCCCAGTTAGGATTGCACCCTAATTCAGTGAAATTATAACACCAGATCTGAAATATGGAGTTTGAATCCTGTTTTTAGCCATTGTAAGAAAGATTATTTTTGTGTTTTTTAAGTGGCATACAATAATAATAATAATAATAATAATAATAATAATAATAATAATAATAATAATAATAATAATAATAATAATAATAGGTTATCTTCTGATTGGTTAACCCCGAAATGGAGAATAAGATTTCTGTCCTCAGTAGTACTAATGGCTTACTAACAATTCCATGCACTCTTGATACAGTTAGGAAGGGCAAAAGTTAAGCAATCCCTTGGTGGTAGGAGGTAGGATTTAAAATTTAGTTTTATACGAATAATCTTTGATTATAAACTCTCCAGTAACTTATGAATTGTATCCTGCAAATGGAAGAACATTACACATACATTCAAAGCAAGTGTGTGTGGATGACTTTTGCCAACTTCTCTTCCCTCTGTTTGCCTCCAAAACATTGGATCGTAAAGGTTTGGGACCTCCAGAGCAGGATGAAATGTGGCATGTGAGTCTGCAGCAGGAAGAGGCATTGGTTTAAAAAAATCATTCCCCTTTTGTGTGAACAGGGCAGGGTTATACACCCCTATATTATTTCAAAGCAAGAACAATACTGAACAGGAGGATCTCCCAAATATTCCCATTACAGTCCCCTTCTTGTGATCAGGGGCATCTTCCTCACACTTTAGGCTTAAATGCAGTTATATCATAAACACCTGTGATTTATGATCAGCGTGAATGAATAGGACCTATCATTATAGAAAGAAAAACTTAAATAGAAGAGCCGTGACAGTACTGTGTGGGTGACCAATCAATAAAAAAAAATCATTGTTCACATCTTTTTTTTAAAGAGACATTACTCTTATTGTTGGAAATATACTTCTGTCGGAGATTCACAGATTAGAGAGAAAGGGTGGAATTGGCCATAAACAGTGGAGAATCTTCTAGGCAGTAGTTCCCAAACTGGCAGGTCACGACCCACCAGCCAGGGAAGCTGTTCCTTTAAGGGTGAGGAGAAAGCAGCAATGCTATCCCGAGGATTGCACTGCTGCAGGGGCAGAAGATTTTTTCTACTTTCAGCTTTTGAGGATATGGAGAACCTCACAGATGCCTCTGCAGGGTTCCCCAAGCCTCCAAAACAGTTTTTTAAAAAGATTGAAAACCATTTCCAGTTTTAGATTGAAACCAGGAAGTGTTTATTTTTTTTACTATTCTGAAGGCTTGGGGAACCCTGCAGAGGCATCTGTGGGGCATTCCACATACTGTGGAAGCTAGCACTGGCAGGGGTAAATAGAAAAAAACCCTCTGCCCCTGCTGCCAGAGTCCCCCCCCCCCGCGCGCACACACACAAAACTCCCTACTCCCTTGTAGGAGATTTAATTGGGAAACACTGTTCTAGAGTGCAAGGAATAGCATTTTAAGTTCTCTGACCTATTTTAGATAATAAGGGCTGCTACCTGATATGGAAGTTGAAAAACCAAATATTTAATGCCCATGACCCTGATTCTTTCCCCAAAATGTTTCTAACATGACCTTCAAATTGGGAGCTTGTTCTTCTTATGGCAAGCGTAGATTTCAGGACCATTTTGAAATGTGGTCTGAGTAGGAACATCCCTTCAGTTCACTGACCATCACAAGCTAGTGTTATTCTCAAAGATGACTTGCAATACTTTGGTTTATCTGTAGATTCTGTATTCTATTCCAAAAAACAGTCTTTTCAGCCCATAAAAAGTGCTGCCACTTGGATTACTGGAACCATTACAGTTATTCGACTGGATATACTGCAGTATTGATTATTCCCCCTCCCCCATTTCACTGGCAAAACATTTCCATATGCAGAAAAAAATGTATGCAGCTATCACAAAGAATCTTTTATTGCATTTTGTATAGTTTACTGATATTATTTGAGCTTCTAATACCCAATAAAACACTCGAGCTCAATAAACTATAATTCCCATAAATCTAAGGGAGGCTCACCATTGTTCAATAGCAAATCCCTCACATCAGTTTTCTGTCATACACCTCACGTGAAAATTCTGTTGCCAATGTTTACTAAAAGTTACAGTATATTCACCTCTGTCACTTTCAAAAAGCCTGAAAAATCAGCTACTACATTTCCATGAGTCAGCATAGCACCTTTGGGGTTTCCTGGAGAAAAAAACAAGAAAAAGTATATATATCTCAAAAAGTCTTCCACTAATCACAAAAGGCACCTTCAAGGGATATCACTGAAGAGAGGCCATAGTTCAGTAGCAGAACAGAAGGTCAGGTAGGACTGGGAAATACTTTATGTCTAGAATCCTGTAGAAACATCTCCAGCTAAAATGACAATACGGAACTAGATAAGCTGGCTGTTTGACTCTGTGTAAGGCAGTTTCATACATTCATTCTCTGTTCTTTGCAGAATCCTTTTTTATTTGATGTTGAAATGGGGTACAATAGTCTTTCCTCTCATGTATTGACTAAATTTTTTTGGGACATGACGGCACCACAGCAACTGTGACAACACAGGCACCCAGAGGCTTCAGTGCTTCCCTGGGGCTTACACTAGCATATTGAAGGGTCTCAGAGGCCTACAGGGTCTCTATGGTGCTCCCCCATGCTACAGAAAGCCCCAAATTGTGTGTGAAAAGCACTTCCATGGGTGCTCGTGGCACCATCGAGACATCCCCACCGTCCCTGGCCCCACCCCCACAAATAATCAGCATGGGTTCAGACGCTGCTTTCCAAAGTTGATTTGTTTCATATCAGTATATATAATTCAAAGCATTTTTGATCTTAAGCAATGTAAACCATTTTCCAGTATAAACCAATAAAACCAAGATTAAATTTACATCACAATCTGATGTATGCTTACTAAGAAGAAAGTTCCAATGTTCAGGGGTCATTCCACTCAGGTGGTCATACAACTGGACCAGACAACAGAGCTGTGACACAACATTATCTTACTATGCTTTAGCAAAACACCAAAATTAATATCACAGAAATAAAATAATTGCTTGCTTAAGCTACAATCCTATATGCATTTATTTATGTTAGTCCCATTAAAGTAAATGGGGCTTACTTCTGAGTAAACATGCATCACACTGTTAATGACTTGATGTATCTATTTTGTTACTGTAGAATTCCACTGTATATACAAAATGTTGAACATCTGTCACAGTTTTCAGTGGAGTTATCCATGACAGTAGTTTGATTTCAGACCTTTTCTAGCAGGTATGAAATGTAAAAAGTAGAATGTCTATACTATAGCATCCATTTCCATGGGTATTTGTGTACACATTATTTTAATGGACTAAATTGTTATTTCTGTATAACTCCATTACTAAGATCAGAGGAAGTTATTACAATGTGCAAAAATTTACCTGTAGTGCCACTAGTAAAACAAACAATTGATAGATCTTCCGGTCGAGGAGGCTAGAAAAATAATAAGCAAAATGAATTTTTCTTAGTTCACGTCTACCTTGCTCTAATCCAGTAGTTCCTATAGCATTGGGACCACCTAAAAAAAGTTTTACTTTGCCAGCCACTGTAGCTACAATGGTGATTAGGCAGCAGTGCTCCCCCCAACGTAGCCAATTATTTAACCCTCTAACCCTAGCCTAATCTACCCTGTCAGTTTTGCAAACCACCAACAATTCTGATAGCACTTAACTTGCCATATCTCCCAAGCCTTGGTTAATCAGCCTTCCTTATGCATATTTATGCATATTCCTTCCAGACTCTCAAGTTCAAGAAGAAACATTAGCATGAAAAGGGCATTCCCTTTTCTCTACCCCCTCTCCAAAGTGCTTTTGAAAGGGGAGGGGGGAGGGGAGGCATCCAAATAATGCTGCTAAAGTTACATAGAATGAGTACTTTGAGCATGAGATTCTCTGGAGTTCAAGCTTTTATTTGCCACCCATTTTACTTCGTCTTATAAACCTTCTATATACCAGATTTCCTCTGGCTCTTTCTCATTCTGCTCCTGTGCTTATTCTAGCACCATTCTTTCTGACTGATTCCCCAAAATTTGAATCTATGAATCTACAACAGTATCTGCTTCTATTGGTAAGTTGATATATAAGAAGTCATGCATGCTTTCTAAGACATTAACAGTTTTGGGGCATCCCAATCTTAAGTGGGCCTTGCACCACCAAAACTAGTGTTACAGCAATGTAAGGTCATTTATGGCAAACAAAAGCACAACAAGCAACATGACATCCAGAGCAGCTTGCAGGCTCTGGCAGGGATTCTCCATGACGCCAGAATCAGTAAGGTGGCCTGTGAGACAGAAGGGAGGTGCAGAACGGGATGCTGTAAGTAGCAGTGGCCTCAATCCACTTTCCCAGGTCCACTTGGACTTGCAACAGGGAAATTGCTAGTGCAGTTCCAAGTAGATCCAGTGCAACAATGGAGGCTTATCCCAAGGTAAAGGAACAATTGACCCTTTACTAGAGGAGACATCTGGGACTCCCCCCCCCCCACGATTTAGCATACACTCTGACAATAAGGCAATGTAAGTGGGGGGAGGGATAGGATTGGGGCTTTAGTCACCTACTGTTATGCATATTGTGTTAATCTTCTAAAACTGAAGTGATTGAAAGCATCCTTTAAAAAACATCTCAAGAAATGCTCACTCATTTTAGAATAAGAATTTTTCTACTTTTGGGGGGTAGTGGCTATCATGTGAACATTTCATATTTCACCTCTCTTGGAACTTGACAGAAAGCAAGCTTAAATAGTACATCTGAATATTTATGGTGTTCTATTATTCATGGACTATATTTAAATGCAATACAAATGAAACAAAAAATAGTATTGGAAATTTCTGGAACTACTGAATGGTTTTAATTTTTTTAAAATCCAGAAGCCACCAACAACCAAATAAGGCTGAAATCCTATGCCTACTTACCTAGGAGTAAGCCCCATTGAATACAGAAGGACTTACTTCCATGTAAACATGCATTGGATTGCTCTGTAAACAGAAACAGTGTTTCTTAAACACTGTAAGTAGAAAAAAATCTACATTTTAGTTGTCAGGCATTGTCAATAAGGGTGGGGAAGATGAAACAGAAGTATCCAAAAAGAAAAAAAGGAACTGAAACACAGGATATTAATATCATGTATTAATGATACATTAAATACACACACATGGGATCTCCATGCAGTAAGTAACTTGTAAACTATTCTACACTACAGTATGCTCTGTATGGTGACATTCCAGCAACCAACTGCATATATGACAGTGGTCCCACCAAACTCACTGGCCTAGCTTCCTTCTCAACTGGCATGCACACTCGGTTTCCCAGCCCTGCAAGGCATTCTGAGGTGCCACAGGGCTGGTGTGACCTGCCTGCCATTAGCGGTTGCCCTGGCATCAACAGATGTACCTAACAAGGCTTGCAGAACATATCTCAGTCGTTATGCAGCACACACTTATAATTAAATACAGGAACAATCTGCCAAGATTCATATGCAAGTTCTGTTAGAATGTGTGCAAAGACCCAAAAGGGGATATTATATGTGTATTACTTATATATTTCAGCAAAGGTTGTGCAGGGCACATTCTTGTGGATTGTACCCACTATTTTTAATATTATAGAAAAATATTCATGTATAAAACAAGATGAGGTCATACTCACCAAAGGAACACGCCAACTTTCTCGACCACAGTCCTGAAATAATTGAATGAAAGAGTAACAACTGAGTATAGGTAGATTAACCATGAGCCTTTCCATGCAGCATGTTGTCTTGAGACACTCAGACCTACAGTATTTTCTGTGAAGTTCACGCTTTGATCATCTCTAACTCTGACAGCTTCAACCTTCTCCTCATTGGTCGTCTATTTGCTCATCTCAATTCCCTCATTTTCATCAAGCACTCTGCTGCCAAAATGGTCACCTGACCATGGTAACCATCCCTTGCTGGCTTCCTGTCCATTCCTGGATTCAGCACAAGCTCTTCAAATTTCTCAATGGCCTCTTCCTGTCTTACCTCTCAGCTCTCGTTATACCAGATCCTTCACTTTTCCAGTTCCACTACCGTTAACTGTAAAGAAGTTCCTTGCTCCCTCAAAAGACTCTGCCCTTTCTCTCTTCCTGCTGCTTATGCTTGGAACTACTTCCCAGAACATCTGTGTAACGCTCCCTCCCTTACCTCATCCATCCTATCTTGTAATCCACCCTTTCCATGAAGTCTGTGGCTTGACTTAACAATACAATCGTATAAATGTTCACTCAGAATTAAATCAGTGGACCTTACTCTTAGGAAAGTGCTGTAGGATTGCAGCTTACTATGCAGTCCTATGTATACTTACCTGGGAGTAAGCTTCATTTAACACAGTGGAATGTCTGAGTAAACATGTATAGGACTGCATTATCAGTCCCTTTTCCCTGCTATAACTAAACCTAAGGACTTACAAATAAGACAATTGCATATTCTTCTTCAATTTATCCTTGCTGCCTCCTCCTTATTTATTTTATTTATTTAATTTATACTCCGCCTTTCTGCCCCATGGGCACACAAGGCTGCTTACAACAATAAAATCCGCTAAAATCACAATTTAAACTTAAAAACAATTAAAAACAGTAAAATAATTAAAATTTAAAAACAACAAGCCCCGTGGATCCTAAAATATAAAGAGTCTAAAAAACCAGCCAGCCAGCCTGTCAACAATTAAAAGCTTGTTGAAATCCTTCCTTTCCACGTATTTCTAGATTAGCAGTGCTTTGAGGCAAGATCCTGTTCTCTCTGGGTGAAATACTATGTACACTGATGACACTTTATATTAAATAAATATTATTCCTTCCTGCAATATGCTGCTTCCTTATATACATCATGTTGTCATAAAATGAGAATGGCAAAGCGTTATGCATTTTGAAAAGCCCTATTGAAGTGAATAGTAATCATGTATGCTTAAGCATTTTGGGTATCATGAATGACCCACTATTGGTCTGATGGAGCCAATTGTATTTTATGAACTTGTGCAAGTCTTGATTTTTTCTCCTAACAATAAAGCATGACATGGAAGTGAAGAAAAATGTTGAACAATATTTTGATTGCACAAAAGATGCAACGTAAGGTAGCTTAAAGCAGTGCAAAGGAACCTCACCTCTACTTCCTGCATAGACTGGATATTAACACGACACTTTAGTCCTCTTTCTTTCAGGTCCTTCTCAAAAGGGTCCATCAAAATAATGCATTTCAAGCCTAGTGTTTCTTTTTTCTCTACGTGTTCTAATAGGACTTTGGCTTTTTCAGGCTTATCACAAACTACTGTAGAAATATCAGCTAAACAAAAACAGCACATTTTAGAGAAAGTATACAAATATAATATTTATCTTTAAAAAAAACCCTCCCACTGACATTTTGTCTAACACCTATGTAAAAAAAGATACAATACACAAATGTATAATTACTGAATTTAACACCTCACCCATTGCAGCAAATATACTTTATTCTTTTTTACTGTGTTTTTGGGTTCAATATTCTAAAATTCTGTTTCTTAAGCTGTTCCTTTCTTTACCAATCCTGACCTTTCCCCATGGATATTTTTAGGCTTTCAATTACAAAACGGTAAGATTTAGAATGGAATTATGCTTTATGAAAATCACATATGCTGATTTTTATCAAAAAGAATGACACAAAACACAAAATGTATGAGAAAACATAAGCTATATGAAATTGGTGCTATTACTTGAAATGATCGAGAATTATCCTGAAACATTGAAACCCACCACAGGCCTAAAGTTATGCTGCAAACATATCGGCATTTAACATTTAAAATACCAATTTGGGTATCTTCTTAAATGGATTCACTGCTGCAAATCTAAAGTACTTCTCTGGAGTGGGAGGAGAAGAACAATCACTACACCAAAAGTCAGAATGTGAGGCAAACACTGAATTAGCTGCCAAATACAAAATGTTATCTTTTCTGAATGTGGCTTGAAAACCTATTGAGCAAACATTTACAGGCAACTCAACTATCCTAAGGTAGCCTGATTCTCAATATTATCCTGCTAAGTAGTATGGAAATCACCAGAAAGCAGGTGCAACTATGTGGTAAACTAGCCATTTGTAAGCATCTAGTCCATCAAAATATGTTTGGACAACACTTTTAGGTCATTCTAACAATTGTACTAAAATGGCAATTCAGAGGCTTTCTGAAAAATCTTTTAAAGCCAGTGCTTCCCAAACTGACCTGTGGCTTCCCAGGGAGCTGCAGAATCCGCAAAAAAAAAATCCACAGCCCTATACCATGTATAGGATTGTAACCCTAATGGGGAGCCAAGCCAATGGCCTAGTAAAGTGCTTCCCTAACATTTTAGCACTGGTCTATCGAGACCCACTAGACACAAAAAAAATGTAGAAACAATATTTTTGTTTAATAATAAATTGCTGTCCTAGGCTCCCAAGGCTGCCTTACATATACTATGTGCATGTACACATTTGCTAGACTCGCCCTAGAAATGGATTTTAAGGACTGTTCCCTCAAACCTTTACCGTCATTTTGGGTACCCAGAAGGGTGAATTAGAGAGCAAGATGTCCAATTAGGGACTTCCCTGCCAGACAAACTGGATTCATACACACACTAATTACTGGAGAAAATTGAAAAATGTAACATTTAAATTTAGGGGTATAAAGATAACCTCATACCACAAGTTAACATTCTAGCTAATGATTTTCTTCTGCAAACAGGGCAAAGGTACTTGCAAAGTTTTTTTTTTAATATTTCAAAAAATTTTTCACAACCCACCAAAAATTGGCTCGCCACCCTCTGGTGGGTCCCAACCCATAACTTGGGAAAGTAGATCAAGGCGTAGTAGATCTACTGGCCTAGTAGATCAAGGCAGCCACCAGTCAAAAACGTTTGGGAACCACCGTTTAAAAATCATTAAATTGGCTTTTCTTTTACACAGACAATGTGAACACATTTGGCAAATATGGATACCTAAAAAGCAATTTATTCCAACAGATCAACTGTTTTTGTACCTGTGTTGATAATATAGCGAATGGCTCCGGGACCTAAGGTATCATACAGGGGAACCACAACCATGGAATAGGTATAGCAAGCCAGCTCAGAAATGATCCACTGGAAGAAGATTATGAAAAGTACAAGTTATAGTTTTCAATAAACATGAAATCACATGAAACTGGGGATAAAACACTGATGTTCTTAAATTTCACCTCGGGACGGTTTTGTGCAAAGACACCAATAAATTGACTTGGTGATGGTTTACAGCCCTGTTTGAGTAAGCCTGATCCCAATGCTTCTGCTCTTTCAGCAACCTGAAAGTGAGAGAAAGGATGAATATAGGGCTATTTCATGCATTAGGCAGTGGCATACCTAGACTCAACACAAAACATACATTCAATAGGGAGATGCAGTCCATTACGGTCCAATCCAGAGCCCTTCAGCGCAAGCTATACGAGTGTACTGCTTTTGCTGGTGTTGCACAAGATGCCATAAAGCACCTCCAACAGCAGCAGTAAGCTGGCGCTGGGGCAGCACCATGGCGACACTGGCCATGAGCGCCCCAGAAGGAGCACCACTCACTGGCAAGCAGCAAGTTGGATGCTCACTGGCAAAGCAGGAGCGGGGCGGGGGAAGGAATGGATCTGGGGGCAGGACCTGCGGCATCTCTCGCCACTGTTTCCTGACCTCTGTGTAAGGCCCTCACTTCTAGGCCGGCTAAATAGCCAGCGTAGAAGCGAATAGACTGCTTGCCTGCCGTACGCCCTTACCATGGGGAACGGGGACTAATGTCCCCTTTCCCCATGAAGCCTCCCACAGCTGTCTGATTGCTCAGGGATGCCGTGGTAGCCGCCTGGCTACCACTGCACTCCCAGGAGGCTAGGCAGCCCAATCCAGAGCTGCCCATCTGCATGATACACAATTGCTAATTTATGTTTAAACTCTACATCTAAAAGGTGTAAAATCTGAAGATATTAAACATCTCAGGACCCATTATCACATTAACTTCATGACAAGGGAGTTACTCCTGAGACTTCTTATCACGCTATGGAAATAACATCAGAAGCCTACACCACAGTTCCTCTAATTTCCAGGATCCTTGGTGTTTTCTCTAAAATAATGTGTGATGTGTCCCTCAATATATTTGAACTATAATAGTCACTGCTAGGTTCCAAATTAGTCCATGACCAATACTTACAAGACAATTCTAGCTAGTAATCCTATTAATGACTGCCAATTGATCAGATAATTCCATTCAAGCAATTAATGCTTTCTACTTCAGTGCTTTTACTTCCAGGGTAAAATAGCCAAAACTTATCCAAAACTTACTTAGTTCAAATTCACATGGTATTGTTGGTTACAATGAGGTGAAAAGCTATCAGTTAATCAATGCATGCACACAAAGCAAACAACTTCCATGAGTGACTGCAAGTCTGAAAATTGCTTTTTCATACAACTAAATCTGCAAAACATCACACAATCAATTCTGTGCGAAGTGCTTTGATATCTGTGGAGAAAAGCTTGAAAACATCTAATCAGTTCTCTCTGAAAAGTCTGAGAGAGAAGCAGGCAGAACAGAAAGTTCCAGGAGGTATAATTTATGTGACTGAAGAGTTCCTTGAATTGCCACTATTTTCTGATACATTTCTTTGGTTCCTGGCCTGTTTCCACCTATCTCTTTAATTTAATAAGCTTGTAACTTTCCTCTCCCTGCCTTTGTCGTGTTCCCCCTCCAAGTTAAAATTATTTAAGGAGTTGAATCAAAAAACAGTAGCCCATGTAATTATGTGCTTGGCTGTTCTCAGCTGTGAGAGAAAGTGCCACGAATACTGTAACTGCACAGATCAGTGGTGCTATGATACAGTGCAGGTTGCTAGACCACCTGTCCCAACTGTTCCCCAAAATGGTCAGTAGGGGCATGGGCACTTTCTTTCTCTGCCGCAGTAGCAGGGAATAGTACTATGAATGCCTCACAAGCCAACCAGTTGATATAACAAATAAGCAAATAAACATTTAATACAATAAATATGCTCATTTGCATTATTCAGTCTTGACTGGGACCCTGAGGCAGAGCTTTATATTCCCCCCCCCACATGGTACCCCATCACCTTCCTGATGGCATTATGGGATAGTCCACTACCATCATACAAGGGTGTGTGTGATCAGCCTAGTCAGGAGGGACCTCTGACAGGCATATGACCTCAGCCAGTGCCTGATGACTAACTTCTATCCCTGGGCGAAAGGCATGCAAAGAGCCCTCATACTGTGTGTTTCTCTACAGTTAATCTAAAACCTTGTTCTCATTTTGTTTTTTCCATTAAAAGGTAACATAAACCTCACCTCTTTATAGGATAACCACTGGTAAGGCTGATTGGGTTTCCTGGATCCTAAACAGGGGCCATTTTCTATAGAAACAAAAAAACAGATGACAGGAGTTGTAAGTCCTATAATCCTTTTCCAAAAGACAGTTAATGATGCATTTCCTGGTAGCCTGAGTGCTCCTCAGCAGAACAGCACACTTAAAAATAAATGCACTGTTGTTATCAAGGTCAGTGTGCTCTTCTGCAATGCAAGAGTTCATACTCTTTAAAGAGTTCATACTGAATTAAAAGGGAAACTATCTTGCTTAATGGAATGCTATAGTCTGTAAAAGTTCCCTCAAGGACCACTCGGAGCTCTCATTTAAAAGTTAGGAGGTGACTGTGACGGTAAGCACATCCACATTCTTTTATTAATGTATCTTCTCTAGAGTAGGGTGATTATCAATATGTCAATTCTAAAGATCACCTTCTTTCTATTGGCTGGGTAGCATTTGGTTGATGTAGAAGGAGGTTAAAACACACACACACACACACACACACACACACACACACACACACAAACTTGAGAGAAGTGAAAGAAAAACATAACCCCTTGTCCTGCTCAATGCAAGAAGAGAGAACCATGTGAGATACAACACTATCAGACATAACCTCATCATATTTAGAATTATAGCATTATTCCTCCCAAAGTTAGTGAATGTTTCTTTATAACTGTCATACACATTTACCAAATCTTGTGTGCTAGAAAAGCAGCCATCTCACTTGATGTAGTCCCGCTAACGTTCCTTCAGGAATTATCTTGATTTACAGGTTGAGGGAGGTTTTTTGCTTCCAAAAAAGCAAATAATTACAGCTTGTAATGGTTGACAAAGGACCATAGCTTAGAGCAGCACATGTTTTCCATACACCAGGATGATTCCCTGAATCTCCAGACATGGCTGGAAAAGACCTGTCTGAACCTCTGGAGATCTGCCATTCGTTGGTGGACTGTACTCAATACTGAGACAGATGGACCAATTGGTAGAAGAGCATTTCTAGTTTTCCTACGAGTTGTTTACTAAACCAATAGGATTACAGTATTAATTACAGAAATTGGGCCATCTAGAGGTCTTCCTCAGTGTATAAACCATTTTGAACAGTATTATTGAACCTCACAAAAACCAGAATAATAATGAATACGAAGATGTACTACAGTTCTTCGAATATTTACACTCTTTGGTTACATCAAATGAGTGATTATGCCTTAGATTTATTCAGTTCAACCCAGCAACTGGGTTTGCTCTAGCCAGGTGTAAACAAACAAAAAGGTTTCTTGTAGCTGGATAGTACATAATGATACTTCCTTTATCTTAATTCAGGGGCAGGAGATCTGGTTGAAAGGGTAGAGTTGCTATTAAGCCCCAAGATAAGATTCGAAGGTCACCAGTTTGAGAACACCAGAAGCTTCCCTGAGAAGCAAGACCTTGAGAATGCTACTGATAAGCTCTGAGCTAAGCTGTCTCCAGCTACCTGTGAGAGAGGAGTTATGCTGGGCCAGCTGTTTCTTTGGTAAGAGCAAAGAAGCCATCTATCAGCCATTTATCAGCCAGCATGGAAGCAACCATGCGGCCAGCAAGGAAAGACCAGACTGTGAAAATTCCATCTGAATGTAGCTGTTCTTGAAAGATTAGAATCTCTTTGTTATTTATAAAAACCCCTCGGGGTTTAGAAAAAAACCTGCCTATGTGAATCGCCTTGAATTAAAAGTCAAAGGAGCAATCCAATGACCAAGAAAGGCAGTATATAAATACCGATAATAATAAATTATTATTATTATTTATAAATTAGAAATTATTATTATCCGTACTTAGTATGAAATACACACTTTCTATCAATTAGCCATGTATGATGGGGTCACTCACAAGAAAGAACTAGTTAAAAAAAAAGATAGGGTTTTTCTACCATGGCTAACAGTGACCTAGAGCTGTGTGCTTAAGTCTATGGCAGGGCCTCAAAACTGTGGCCCGGATCCAGTGCCACATGAATCCTTTCTGTTCACTGGAAACAGAAGTGGCACTGAACAGGGAGGCTGCACACTGTGTTCTGTACTCCTAGTCAGTAAAGGAAAGGGAGGGGTGAAAAGGGGGTCAGCTCTGAAACCTTTCTCCCTGCCCACTTCCTGGTCTAAACACTGAGTAGGCAGGGACAGACTATCTGGAGCCATGACAACTTTTCTTTCCCTCATCCCTTGTTCTCAGCAAATAAAAGCATCCAGTGGAGTAGAAGGCTGGAGAGGGTGGCAGGCAGATAGAGGCTGGGGTTTGGCTGTTCAAGGGTGCCATTTTCACACAATGATTTCAGGTTGCTTCATGGCAAGGCTGGCCCTTCTCTATCGTCACAGCTTCCCATCCACCTGCCCTACAAAATGCAGTATAAAAAAGGGTTGTTGTTTTTAAAAACAACAACACTGCTTTGGATAAATGAAAGGAAAGAGTTGGACATTGGCTCCAGTCTGCGTATAATTCAGCAGAAGGGGAACTGCAATTCTTGGCAAAGTATGCATAGTGCTCTCTCAAGAAAATATTAAAAGTTCCTAAGGAAACAGTAAAAATTAGCAGTAGTCTTAGAAAACAGAAGAGATGTTGTTTGTCTCTGAATTTTATTTTCTCATTTTAGCATACCATTTTTCAATTGCCTTCATTCTGTATCCCCAAACAATCTACACTCAAGTAGCATCAAATGTAAGATAGCTGAAAATTGTCAGCCATAAAAAAATCAAGTATATTAACTTTAGGCAGGACAAAGTTCAACCATTTACCCATCAAAAGGCCAAAAGCTGAATTTTGCCCTTCTTGGTTATTCAGTGAAAGAGAAAATGTACCCTGCACATGCTTAGCTCCATGCTCTCCTTTTATATTTCATCTATTCTGGGCTGAGCTCTGGTAATTTCTGTTCAAATGAAGTAAGCCATAGAAAAACCTTCAGACAGAATGAAACTAAGAAAGTAACAAGGGAAAAGGTAGTGCAGGATATGGAAAATTGTGAGAGCCTGTTAGAGACCAGCTAGATTGGAAAGGGGAATTTAGCTGCAGAAGAAATTGGTATAACGGCAATACTATCTAAGAAGCTGCAGAAGAAAGAGTGGCTTGTTGTTATGATGAATACCTTTCAACAAAAAAAAACTTCATAAAGCAGTTTATGTAACAAATGAAATAAGCGAGATCCCTGTCCCAAAAAGGCTTGTTGTTGATGTTCAGTCACTAAGTCGTGTCCGACTCTTCGCAACCCCATGGACCACAGCATGCCAGGCCTCCCTGTCTTCCACTAGCTTCCGGAGTTTGCCCAATTTCATGTTCACTGCTTCAGTGACACTATCTAACCATCTCATCCTCTGCTGCCCACATCTTCTTTTGCCTTCAATCTTTCCCAGCATGAGGGTCTTTTCTAAAGAGTCCTCTCTTCTCATGAGGTGGCCAAAGTATTTGAGCTTCAGCTTCAGGATTTATCCTTCCAGGGAGCAATCAGGCTTGACTTCCTGTAGGACTGACCGATTGGATCTCCTTGCAGTCCAGGGGACTCTCAAGAGTCTTCTCCAACACCATAATTCAAAAGCATCTATTCTTCGGCCCTCTGCCTTTCTTATGGTCCAGCTCTCACAGCCATACATGGCTACTGGGAAAACCATCGCTTTGACTATGTGAACTTTTGTTGGCAGGGTGATGTCTCGGCTTTTTATTAAGTTGTCTAGGTTCGCCATATAATAGCTTTCCTCCCAAGAAGTAAATGTCTTTTATTTCATCATGGCTGCAGTCACCATCTGCGGTGATCTAGGAGCCCAGGAAAATAAACTCTGTCACTGCTTCCATTTCTTCCCCTTCTATTTGCCAGGAAGTGATGGGAGTGGTTGCCATGATCTTAGTTCCAAAAAGTTTTTGGAACTTAGTTTTGTAAGCCAAAAAGGCATGCAAACTTTAAAAAATGTACAGAAAAGAACTGGGCAAGAGGCACTTCTTCAAGTGGTGTCCTCTTATATTTAGCAGGGGGAGAGTAATTGCCCCTCTTCACCGCAGCACAATGTCTTTTCTAGTGGCTGTTGCTGGTGGGGTTCTGCATTTTTTTAAGATAGTGAGCCCTTTTGGGACAGGGAGCCATTTCACTTTAATGTTATTATTTGACTGTAAACCGCTTTGTGAACTTTGTGTTGAAAAGCGGTATATAAATACTAGTGATTGATAGATAGAGTACAAATAGGAACAATTGCAATTTTCCCTGTAGAATATAAGAAAGAGATCACTAAAAAAGGTGACTCAGGGTGTGCTCCCCAATAGTCATCCCAAAACATTATTCAAATGACTTTTATATTTCTATCCAAAGCATCCTCCAGTTAGGCCAACTCGTCTATTGCATTACCATAGAACTGTTCTCCAAGTGTGGGACTGGTCCATTCCTGCACAAAAGAGTGACACCAGCCAACCACATTCACTTTTGGCAACAAATCCATAGCTGCACTCTCAAGAATTCAAGAAACAGGTTCATCTGAGGCAGATGGGGAATTTAAGCAATATGTTTATACTTTATGCTATATGAGTTAACATTAATCATATTCAAATACTTACCGGATATATTGAAACCCCTTCTAAAAACTTCATACATGGTCCTTGCATCATCATAATAGTGAGTTAGCAGTTGTGTACTGTCACCTATTACTGACTTCCGTGCACCATCCCAGCCCTACAGTGGAAGAATACAGATAAAGGGAGATCAGGAGGTTATACAGGAAAAACTCTAGCTAGAGCATAGCCTATGAAACCTCAATCCAGTTATTTGTACAAAGTTATAAAATAATTTACATTGCAGGCTCAATTACATATAATAAAGTAATACCAACTAATTCCTTAGTTCTTATTCAAATTTGTATGAAGTCTAACTGCAAGTTAACTACATTTGTTCAAGTTCATCCTTAACATGGCTATTTCCTTATCATTGCCATTTTCCCTTTGCAGTCTGTTTCCTATCAGCATTTAGATTCCAAGATCATTGGAGCACAGACCTGGTTTTGTATTTATATTAGCCTATATAGTTTTGCTTTATTTAGCTAACAATACTTTTATCCCAAATATATACTAAATTAGAATACAAAATTTTGTCTTGTTCAAATGCTCAGTTGCATAAAGAGACATTGTCAATGTCAGTAGGAAAACGAATAACTGTTTGAAGGTTGAGTCATGCAGCTGTTGTCTTTTTTTCCCATTGGCTTGCTTTTTAGATAACAAGAATGATGCAACAAGACTCAAGAAATATACATTTCACTCAATACCAGTGTCAACAGGGAGCATTTCTGCAGCCAACAGTGAGAATATTTTGAAGGCACCAAAAAAAAGTGTTCAGAAAAAAAATCAATAAAGTCAAACTGGAGGCTTGTAATGTTCTCTAGACTTATGCATAATGTAACAAAATAGGAACATTTATCAAGCAATTATCTTTTCATCATGCCAAATCTTGTGACTTTTGAAATAAAACTGGTTTGTACTGCTGACCCTCCCCAAAACACGTATTTGCTTAACGTTTTGTCTCTGAATGATCCTACCAACTTTATAGAATCTGTCTAAATAGACCAAAAGAAAGCACCAAGGCGTGTCAACACACACACACACACACACACACACACACCCTCCATGCACTTCAAGACCCTCTAAGGGAGCTGCTCAAAATGACCCCATCCATTGAAGTAACGGATATAGATACAAAAAACAGGGCCCCTTCAGTGGTTGCTCCCTTTCACTGTGGAAGCACCTTCAGGTTCAACTGATGCTTAAGAGCTGGCAAAGATTTGGCTGTTTTTACAGGCTTTGACCAATCCCGGACCTACCTAGCTGGGGGGATGCTACTATTGGAGTGTGCATGCCTGAGCATTTCCTAGGTCATGCCCAAAGTGGGAGTAGCCTGTCAGATCATAAAGACCATGTGCATGCTCTTGACCTGACAGAAAGCATGTTTGTGAACCTGGAACCTCAGCACCTGTGCCAAAGGCTGGAGGAAGCAACTAATAGGCTCCAACAGGGACACAGCCTAGTGCAGCAGCAAGAAGGACATGGAACCTAACCTGGAGGGAAAAGGCCACGCCCATCAGCGAATCAGGGTTGAGTCCTACTGGGAGGAGGGAAAACAATTATCTGATCCATCAATGACAGGGGAGGACAGGGGAGAAGGAAAAGACTGGGAAGGAAAACTCCCATGACCCCAGGGGACTATAAAGTTCACCACAGACTGAGTGATGAGGCTGGCTGAGGGAAGGTAGCAATAACCACCCTCTCAGGGAAGCTAAACAGACAGACAGCACAGTGGAGGAGGAGTCATGGTGCATTCCTCAACACAACCAACCATTGCCAGCAGCAGGCAGAACAGACGACCAACACACCTCTTTCTGCCTGCAACCCTAGGAAGTTGGGACATGCACAATGATTAAAATAAGCTTCTGAGGTAGAATGAGAGCAAAGGGCTTTACAATAAATGCATTCCATATCTAATTAAAATGGGGTGCCAAAACCCTTAACACCAACTCCAATGATCAGCCTAGATTTTTAAATCAATGCTGTCACTTCCAGCCCTCAGTAGCCACCCTGAATGCTATTCAGCCTGCTGTATGAAATTGTTTGACACCCGTAACCTAGGTCATATCTTTATGTTTCAGAATAACAGTCAAGTCAGCAGTTCAAACATGAGACAGTTTCTTCTAAATAACCCCTCTGTGTACACTTCTGTTTCTTCAAGAAAACAAAACACTGAATTCATTTCTCTGGTGGGTCACTCTATATTTCCTGTGTGGATGCTTAGTAATTTCTCTTGGTAGAAGAAAATGCCTGATGTATCACACATACAAAAATCCACTCAATTATGCAATATCTCATTAACTCAAGATTTACAATCAGGTCAAACACTCACCATATGCAGAAAGTTGGTTTTGGGCCTTGTGGAAATTCTATATTTGGATAACAGTAAATACTATAGCCCCCAAAACATCAGGGATTAAGTGCACTATTTCTCTAGGGAAATTTTGCAGGTCCATTTTAAACAAAAATAATGAAAGGTGTTTTGTGGGGAGGGGTACCTAAAAGGACTCTCAATAGTATAATTAGTTTGCCTTGTATGTGGTTTTACAAATTTGTCTCAAAGGATTACAAAGCATGTTACAAACAAGAACAATCTCAAGAGAATTTTATTACATCATTCATGTTATTCAGAAAACAAACATTGTAAAAATTTCATTAATATCTAAGCAGCTATATAGCTTATGCTCTTTGTCCTTGGATGGATACAGAACTGCAAGGAAGTATACCAAAAACACTTTGTTTTACAGAATCTGATTTCAACTCAGCATAAGCTTCTTGGAGATAATTTGCTCATATTTGCAGGCAATAGCAGATTTAAAAATTTAAAATACATTGTGGTATTACTAAGCTAGGCCATATTCAGTTCTTATGTGGGTTAAAGCATTTTTATGGCAAACATAAAACATCCCATTTTATTGCCAATAAGCTTGTGGGCAAATGCAGATAGCTTTTTTCCATGATTGTCCCAATTCATACTCCTTTTTTTTTGCAGATTTTGGGTGTGGCATTTTGTTTTTTACAAAAATGAGTGCAGAAACCGATATGTGTTTTTAATTCGTTATCACTGAAAAAACCCACCTCTATCTATTGTTAGGGTTACCAGATACAAATTGGGACAGAGTGCCTATCCCTTTAACCATTGTATAGAAGCTGGAATTTGGGCAGGTGCAGCTCATCATGGAAGGGTTTTAAAAGCTGCACCTGCCCAAATTCCCTTTTCTATATAATGGTTAAAGGGATAGGTGCTCTGTCCCAGTTTGTATCTGGTAACCCTATCTATAGTGGACCTTCACACTGATGCAAGCACTTATTTTAATCATAATCACCATCCTGGTTGTCAAGAACCTGCAAATTGTAATTTTGGAGGGTGAAAGTTGGGAATCTGAGAATCTTGGAATGTAGCATCTTTATAAAAAGGGGATTCTAGAAATAATAATGTGTTGGGAAAAATTGTGTTCTGAAGTATGAACGCTCTGTACAATTTTTGAAGTGTACAAACTGAGGCTGTGTAGTTGAGAGGGAAGAACAGCTGACTGTGGTCAGTAATTAGTCCATCTCTGAGTAAGACTAAAGAGTATCACAGTTGTAATTAATTAGAGAGCTGGCTGGGTAATCGTAATTTCTAGCAGGGTTTTTGCTAGAAATTGGGTAAGAGATTTTAGCCTAGGAAGGTGAGTGTTTGACAATAGAAGGATTTATGCCTGGGAGTCAAGCTTCAGCCTGTAAGTTAGTACTTGGATTGTTGTTTGCTGCCAAATATGTATGCCTTGAACTGCTTCTGAAGCCTTTGCTTTTACTGCCTTATCCCTTTTGGTTGAAAGGTGGATAGGTCATTAGTACTAAGGATTTTGTAAATGTAAAATAAATCTTTTCCTTTTATAAAATGCTTTTATAATGCACTTTGCTTTGTTGTAACCCAAGACATATATTGTTCCTAGAACCTGACAAGGATGAGAAAGACCAACTAAAGTTGGTCAGTTAATTCCTTTTATTGCGCCTTGGTGACCATGCCGGAACTGTAGAGTGGAGAGGCGCTGGTAGAAACAGAAGGTGAGAGGTATTAGTGTCCTCAGGCATTGGCGACAGACTGAGGGGAGAACTAGTTAACTGGGAGAAGTATAGTGGATTTATTCATTCCCTTGAGCTTAAGTTCCCCTTAAGAAATAACAAGCCTGGGACTGGCAGTACAAGCTGGTGGGATATGGTGGTAGTTCCCCAGTTCTATGGAGTCACGCTAGCAGCTCTAGTCATGCTAGCAGCGCTATAATGTGACACGAGTGAACACAGGGTAGAAAACAGCCTCTCTTCATATTGTGCCTAACTTCTACTCACCCTCTGCATAATCAGAAATTTAGAAGTCTGCATCCAATTGAATGTCCCCCATGATTGGATCAATGAAGTCAGCCCTGCACAAGTACACAGGAAACTGTCCTATACCAAGTCAGACCATTGGTCTATCAAACTCAGTAGGGTCAACACAGACTGGCAGAACAATCCAGCATTTTACCAGTTGCTGAAAACCAGTTTTAGGGGAGCAATGGCAGGAGAAAGGTGTGCCTTCTTTTCTGCTTGAGGGCCACTGTGGAAAACCGTATGCTAGACTAGGTGGGCCTTTGGCTTTCCTTAGGTATGCCCCCCGGTATCCGCTGGGGTTCCGGATCCCTCAGTGGATACCAGAAACTGTGGACTGGGGATGCTTTTTTAAAGATAGGGGAACATCAGCAGTTTTGCTGCAACCAACTTAAAAGAGGGGGGATTTATTTAATGCTCACATATCTTTTTAATAGGCATCCCAGTATCCATGGTATCAGCGGATAACTAAAATCATGGATGCAGAATCAGTGGATACCAGGGCATGCCTTTGTCTTATCTGGATAGGCCAAGATTGATCCTGGGATCTTCTGCACTCAAACAAATTCTCTACCATCGAGCTACAGCCCTTGGCCCCTCCTGCCCTGCCTACTAATGAAAAAGAACAGCATTAAAACTGTTTGTGATAAAATTTAGCTTTCTCCTCACCTGGACTTCTTCTGATTGCATTTGGAGATCACATGGTGGCTTCACTGCTTTTGGCCGGTTAGCCAGCCAGTAAGCAACAACAGCTGCAAAGGCACCAATGCCTACCAAAGTAGAAGCTGGCAAATTCCTTAAAAACTGGCTGAAGTCATCAAACTCTGGAAGCCTCAGGTTCTTTAAAATGTCTTGTGCTTGCATCTTTTCAAAGACTGAAATGGCAATCTCTGCAGAAGTCAGTCAAGAGATAATGAATTAGAACCTAAAAACAATAAAAAGCAAACTGTACTGACCTATAAATAGCTCTCATATAAAAGAGCAAGAAAGAGTTTAGTACATTTTACCCCACATTTTCCCCATTGCTATGAGTGCCCAAGGTGGTTTACATAAAACTATAAAACAATATTTGGGAATACCTATACTGCTGTTCCCTCTGTAAACAAAATGTGCCATTCAAGGAAATTTACAACATAAAAAGGTAAAATCATACTCTATAAAGACAATATTTAAAACACTTTTTAGCCTACAATATTTAAAACAATAGCCTAAAAATAGTAGTTAAAATATAAAAGCATAAGACTAACAGTAAAAAAAACTCCCGGAGGCCCCTCCATCACATTACTCCCCCACTCTACCCACTGAGAAAAAATAGTAAAAAAGGGCAGCTGTAAAACAGCAGAAGAGCCAAAGACAGCACAAAATATAAAGTAGAGGAACGTAACAGATGTAGCAGCCCAGAATAAAAATAGCAATATGATTTTTTTAAGAAGACAAGCATCAAAAGGTGGCAATAAAAGCAGACATAAAGCATTAAAAACCAAAGGAAGGGGCAATTTCTAACTCATAAGTGAGACAGTTCCATAACTGCAGTGCCACAGCTGAGAAGGCCTTACTCCTAGTTACCACCCCCTCACATTTGCCATTGATAGGCAATCCCAGCAATAAACACACAGATGAGCATAAAATTGTTGTGCCTGAGAAGCAGCGAAGTATTTCCTGATGGCAAAAAAAGGAGTAAGCCCATTCAATAGTGGCTTCTGAGGAGATTTTGATGTTTACTTGATGTTTTACATTTCATATACAATTAGGCCCTGGTGCCAACCACATGACAACATAATATGGCAGCATATTCATAAAAACAGATTTTGCTTCTGGGAGAGCCAGCTAATTCCTCAGTTACGAAAGCAATAATACTGTAAGAATTAGTCCAGCGTGAAAGCCATGGGATTTTTGGCTTGGCTTTTGATTGGGTATCTTTGAAGATACTTAAAACCTGTAGCCTGTGGTAGTTCTACTCCCTCGTGAACACTCCTGAGGCAGTTAATAAGAAACAAATTTTGAATCAGGTTCTAACTTATTTCCTTCCTATAAGTATAAGAATCTGACATGAATAGTTTTTTTTACTCAGTAACGAATCTGTTAGTACCAAGAAAAGTTAAGCTGGCATGAGGCAAGACATTGTCATCGTCCCTCAGACTTTATAGACCACACAGGTAAGCAATTCACCACAGGCCTCTATGATACAGAACTGATGTCACCACAGCAAATTTACTGTGGAGAGTATCAGCACAGCAGTACTTTTCTGAGAGCACAAAGTGTATCCAGAAACACACACACACACACACACACAAGCTGTGGAGTTGTGACATTGTATACCACTAATCACCATCTTATGAGTGAAGAAAACGCAAAAAGTTTTAATCCACCTTTTACAAGAACTCTGCTTCAAAATAGATCAACTTCTCCAGTGGGCTACTGGCTTCATGGAAGAGGGAAAGTGGTATGAGGGCACTAATTTCAATGGAAGATTTTTTAAAAGGGTTAAAGGTCACCTTCCCCTGCTGTGGTCCCAGTTTCTGTCAGCAGCCCTGATTTAACAAGACAATAACAAACAGGCTTGAAAAGCACATACTGAAACATCTAGCATGACTTTAAAAGAAAGAGTTACAAGTCTTGTCACTGGTTTTCAGGAACCATTTCTTACCTTCCTAAAATAAAAACCCCATATTCATAGTGTGTTTGTTGCAGGAATGCCAGCAAATTCTTGGTATTTATTTGAACTAGAGCACATCCCCTAGGTCAGTGATGGTGAACCTATGACATGCGTGTCAAAGGTGACACACCACAGCGTCTGGGGTGACACACCAGAGTTTACCAACACCTGACAAAAATTGAGTTTATTTTACTCATTTTTCATTTTTTGCAATTATTTGATGTATCTTTATAAAGTACAGTGCACCACACATGACTGGACTGTATTTTCTGTTTAAATAAAGGAATATAAACAACTGTTCTCTTTTGTTTGGGAGGGAGATTGACATGCCAGCAGAGTCAAGTTAAGCATTTTCCAAGATTTTGACACACCGAGCCCAAAAGATTCACCATCACTGCCCTAGGTTAAGACAGGGTACAATATAGCCATAGCATTTCTAACTGGGGTTGAAGAAGGTTCATATTAATAAACCAATCACAGCTCACAAATTCTTTGGGGAGGAGCTCAAACACCACAGACATGGTCTCAAACAGAACCTGAGAAATGCAACTTTAATATTTTTGACTATTCAACCACTTAATCACAACAAAAGTAAAAAGTACAACATTCTGCTGCTAATTCCAGTGTCCACTGCTGCTAATTCCACATAATTCCATCTATGAAACAGCCAGACAACTTTCCAGCACCCAACCATAGGACCTTGGTTGTATTTGAAATTTGACAGCAAAAGAGCACGCTGTAATGTAATATCTATGCTAACTGGAAATTCATACCTAGAAGGGATGAAATATTTTGACTCCAATTCAGCACCATTTGCTACTACTAATTCTGACACATTACAATTTCTACTTTAGCTAGAGCAGGTGTTCACATGGAACTCACACACTATACTATCTTCATACCAGTGCAATTTTTTTTAAAACTTACTTGCTGCAGAGTTCACACACTAAACCATAGAATTAGTTACACTTTCCTGATTGTTCCAAGACATCCAAGTACATGATAATTAATCCTTTCCTATGTTGGCTATTTCTCTGGTTGCCTGCTGCCTTATTTTGATCTCCTTCCAGCCTCCAATTAAAACTGCTATTTGAGCTACATAGCTAGCTACTCCCACTGAATTAAAAAAAACCCCACATTATCTTTGCAAAACAGAAATCCACTGTATGGCAAGCAAAAGAGATGCCCACTTAATCTTGATGTACTGATATCTTAGACATGGGCAGATCTTGCCATTTTAAGCCTTAGCACTGTGCAGATGAGTATTGCCTCACAATACAAGGAAAGAGTGAGTGGAAAGAAGGGGATCAGGCCTGTAATGCTGGCTTTGCTGCAGACTCAGCCTATGCAGGCTCTCATCTGCAAAGGGGGTGATCCTCCAGGCCCCCCGAAAGGCACACTACTGACTCCTGTTTTTTGCCCAAGAAGGGGGCCATGTGCTTACATTAGCACTGGGAACTGAACAGAGTAACTGCTAGACTATGCTTCTAAAAATAGAGGAAGATCCATTATTGTCTTTTGTTCATCCCAAAGGGCCTAGCTGCAAAATGAGATCCTGCCTGGCACCTAGCGAGACTAATCAGGAAGAGCCTGATACCGTTCTCCTATATTCCGCCTTAAGACCTTTAAACTGCAAACTCTGGGAGCTATTACATCGTGCCCAGTTGTATTACAAGTTACCATGACTAAATACAATGTGTGGGTTTTAGAGGTAGCGTCTCTCTGAACACAAGGGAGCAACAACAGATAATCTTGCTGTTGTATGTACTTCCTATGGTGAGAAGGAGCCATGAAAAACCTAAACCCTACCAGGAAGTGATCTGTCCATGACAACAGAGTTATAGTCATTTCTCAGATCACTATCCAGTTGCCCAGCTGTAAATACTAGGCCTAATATGTGCCCCACCACATGCATCAGGCCTGAAATCAACCAAGGCAGGCCCATGGTAACTAGGAAATCCTGAGTTGCTTCACTCCCAAGGCCCCCAGCAAGGATATGAAATCTCCCAACACTACCAGTCAGGATACTCTGAAGCCACTGCCAAAAATCACCCTGGTCAGCTAAGCAGGAAGTCAGGCCTTTGGGCAGGAAGGAAGCAGTTACTGTATGCCAACGGAATCCCTATTTTGCCCACCTAGCAAAACAAAGACCCCCAGCCCAGTAAACTGCTGAATGCACAGCTGCACCAGGAAACTCAACAAAGCTCATTTAGCTGAGGCTAATCTGTCCTGCATTATCTAATTCATGATGGCCACTTAAATCCTAGCCCCAGTTCTGCTTTAAGGGATGAATGAGCAAAGAACAAGGAAACCCTTGCTTCCAGAGAAGACAGACTCTCCCCACACCCTTAGCAAACCTATTTGTTCCTTGACAAGGAGAAGATGCTGTCTTGCATGCTAGGGGGAAGTCACTCTCTAAAAGGAAAACTGAAATGCTGCACATCAATGAATAATAGCTTACTTAACTATGAAAAACTGTAGGACTGATTTCAAAGAATCCATGAAGGGTAGCTTTAAAATATCATACTTCTTGCAGTAATAAAGGAGAGAAATCCTCATCTGTTTGCTTTAATAAGCCTTGCATATCTGAGGGAGACTAGCAAGTTAAGAAAGGTCAGGTGAAGCTATCTTTTTAGTCACAGACTTTACTCAGTGCCATACAAATAACAGCATCATCACAACTCCAAAGCCTTCTAACCTTTCCACCACTTCCCCTGAATAGCCCTTCAGTTTTCACTGCTGCCCTATGTATGGACAACTTCACATAATTACTTACTCATTTGTCCTTTCTTTGCTCTTCATTAATCTATCCAGTCCTATTTTGTCTTAGCCTCCTGTCATCCTGGAAAATCCCCATCCCACCCCACACACACCACCTCACCAAGGTAAGGAGACTTTCATAGTCCAGTCCTTACATTTCTTGACAGATTTCAAGATCAAACCACTTTAGCTGCCTCTGAGTTTCCAGCAACTACAGGCAGCTACGCACCCTCTGGCAGGACTGGCTGCGTACAATTCTTGTATATTCAAAGCGCTTCCCCATTTGGCTGAGACCAAGTGAATGCTTGCTAAGTAACATCCTGTTGTCATGACAGCATCGTATTCAAAAGCACCCACAGTGATGCTTCCGAGAAACACCTATTAGGATATATTCTGCAGTCACACGTAAAAGATATCTGTTACAACTGTGATAGCAAGAAATTTGACAAAACCACATTTTGAGAAGTGCTGTGATTAAGTTCTCAATCACATAGGTTCTCCAGATAACTTGAGTTCTGATAGTTCAGGTATGCAATTTAGCACAATACTGGGGAAAAAATACAGCCCCCAATCTAATGGTATTTTGACTGGGAGATGGATTCACTTATCCCTCATTTTGTGTCTCTGGAGATTCCCAGAGCAATGCCGGGTCTAGGAGTATCCCAGACTATGAATTTGGTCCATACAAGAAAGTATAACCACATCCAGAACAGATATCCTTCGAGCCTAGCTGAACTGCTAAGTCACCACAATTATCAACGTTTACAACTGAACAGATCTCTAATATTTGACTCTATACTAAATTTTTGAATCAAGGTTCTTTGTTTATTACATTATCTAGCACATCCTCAGTGAATGACAGATACAGGGGGGAATGGCAACAAAATACAGGTATCTACAGTAGTTGCCTTGTATTTGACCATCCCTGAGGCATCTGGTGGGCCACTGTGAGATACAAGAAGTTTGACTAGATGGGCCTTTGGCCTGATCCAGTGGGGATCTTCTTATGTTCTTATGAATCTCAGACTGAAATAGTGTTTTTCCCCACCCATCATTTTATCCGTAAATCAGCCCTGTAAAGTAGGTTAGGTTCCAGTCTCTCCACTCCTACCCTGACATTCTCTAACCACTTCACCACACTACCTCTGTGTTACAGCTACATGACTACATCAAAAGAGAGTCTACTGTGTCCAGAGATGGAATGTTTTGAAGTTGAAGAGCAGGCAGCACTTACAATATTCTGCTAATTTGGGGGCCTTTAAATTGTAACATTGATAGTGGAAGACAAAGATCAGGGTCTTAGGACTATTGCTACTGTTAGAAATCACATGCTCCCAGAGAAAGCCATATTGCAGCTATTTTGTGATTTCATTAAAGAGCTATTAAGGAAGATTCTATGTCATTCCAGAGACAGAGATAGAGAGAGAATTTCCAGTCACTTGAGTCATACTTGCTGTAAAATTCCACTAGAATGCCTCTCTTTGTTGGAACTGATGCAGCTCACTGATATTACGTACTGCATTGCAGCTTCTAATACTGATTGTGACCAGTGACCCTCACATTTATGTCTGGAATTACAGCTCAATTGTAACCTTTGACTTATATTTGAGCTGCTGAAGCAATTGTCCGACATGTACAGACTCATTGTCTGTACATGGCAATATAAGAGCAATATACTGCCCATACAGTGGCAATATAATGGCCATGGAGAATCTAACAACAATCAAGCTAAAATAATCTGAAGGGCTAACATTAACTGGGGAAATCAGCAAAGCATTGTCTTATTCCAGAAGTTGTGTCAGAAAAATGGTTTTTGGCTAGCATTTATGTATAGGCACAGAGGCCAAACATACTATGATTTGGTACACTAAGGAAATCATACAGAAAGCAGCTTATAAATAATGTGATGGGCATGACTAGGTCTCTACTCTTACAGCCTGCTTATGTGTGTCACAAAATCCAGAGGAGCTGAGTCAGCAGCTAAAGCCTCCTTGACTGAGAAGTCTTAGTGAACCTCTTAAGGGGCTTGTTCAAGTTTGCCATGTAGTTATGTATTTTTGACCTTCCTGGCTATCAACCAAAGGCTTACAAATACATCCAGTAGAAATGCAAGCTTAAGGAAGATCATACGGAGGTGTGTGCAGCTTTTTCTTTAAAAACCTCTTACAAGCAAGGGCCCTCTCTCTTCCCACTGCTTGCAGTCATTTTGAAAGGGGGGGGGAATACAAAGTACACCAATATGAACCATAGTTTGAACGTATCCATTCTTGGCCACATGTTCTCATAAGGAGACTGTCTTAATATTAATAGGAATTGTTAATGATGTAACATCCCGTTCCCATAATTAAAAGGATGTCTAAAGGTTTGTACTGACAGCGTTAGAAAAACGGTTGATTTAAGATGAAAAAAGCTATTATTGCATACAGCCCATTCCTATTATGTAAAGCAATATTAATGCAGACACAAAGTATATGTGAACAAACAATGGAATACCTGCAGCATCTGTTGATGAACAATGTTGAATTAAAACATAAATCAATAGGGCCCACAGGAGAGTTTCTTTTTAATTGAATTTCCTTATCTACAAACTCCATTCTATGTATTCATTCAAAATACGTTATTAAGAGAAACTTAAGAAGTCCTATTATTTTTGCTGACCATCTGTGATCAACAATTACTTAGCCATAACCTTCAGCACACCACTGCCCGATCCTATTGGGTCCCACCACCAGCAGAACGTGGGTTCCCCTGGCAGTGCCTGCTGCAAAATGTCCGTAAAATGTGCACCGCAGTGTGCTACCAACACAACAACAAGCAGGAAGGCTGGCACCTTCCCATATGCATCAGGGGAATCGATGGCCACCTGCCAGAGCAGGTAAGCTAGCAGGAGAAGTAGGAACAGGGAAAGGGAGGGGGTTAAACTGGCCAGGGAGGGGGTTAAACTGGCCAGGGAGGCAGCAGGAGGGGATGGATCTGGCAGTGATAGTATGTGCTGGGTCCTATCCCTCTGTGGGTAGCCTCCCCACCCGCTGTCTCCCCTTGAACATGCACCAGCAAAATCACTGGCAAAGGGCTGAGATGACCCATTGCAGAGCGGGAGGCTTACAGAAGTGTAAAGGGATTTCCGCTCCAAAGCCTCCTGGTCTGCCTCCTCCCCCTGCTGAATACAGCATGCCCATTTTTGGTGCAGCTGCACCAGTAAAAGCTGGGGGAGGATAGGATTGGGCTGTTAATTATTGTTTAAGCAATTGTTCTCTGCTTCCTATTCCATTTGAAGATACACAGGTGTTATCCTTAATAGGTACCATAAGGAGATAAACTTCAAAAATAGAACTGATGAGCAGGTACACAATCTATTATCTCTTCCTGACTGAAATTATTAACACACACACACACACACACACCTCTGTGTTGCCAAGCACTTTCTCTCCCCAGCAGTAGCAAGTTTAACTCTTTATACCTTTGAAATTATGTTTAAAAGTTTGCAGTAAAAGTCATGAGCACTTCAGGGTCAACATAAGACCCAAAAGACAAAGGGATGGGCTTCTGAGTAGATATGCTTAGGATTGCATTGTAGGGAGTGTTAGAAGAAAACTTGCCCACTACACAGTTTTGAGGAAGGCTGCCAAAAACCTCCCCCGCCCCCCAAAAGGATGCAGAACAACCAACATTTCCCCCATTCTTTACAAGATTACCTGGAATTTCCCTGACCCTACCACTTTAAAAAAGAATCAATATTTCTAAATTACTTTAAGGTCACCTCCATGATCAACAATTTAATTTGTTTTCTCCATTTCCGTGATTTACAGATTATCTAGTCAGGCACTTGCAAAGGCTAATCTTGATTTTATATCCAAAAGTGGCTCCACAATGACCATGTCCTTAGTCAGCCTGGAGTTCACAGCCCTTTGCTGGAACGTGGCCTAATACAAAGTTAGAAGAACTTCCTCCAGGTCAAGGTAGGTGAGTGAACGGCAACCAGTTCGGAAAAACAAAGGCTTTCATTTATCTATTAATTCATTACATTCATATTTCACTTTTCATCCTTAGCGCCCAAGGAAAGGTTCCCAGGAGTCCCAGACAGTCTCCTATGCAGTTATCAGCCAGACTCATGCCTGCTTCTTTTTGCTATATCATAGTCCTAGTCCTGTTTTAGCGGCTGGCGGAGGTTGCACCCAAACCTCTAAGACTGAACTGGAATAGAGTTGCCAGACAGGACCTTCCAGCCCTACACATTATCGAACAGCAAATATTGTACCTTTAACCAGGGCCATATTATCCATTAGGCTGAAGCTTAGGGACCCCAGAGCGACTAGGGACCATCAAGTTGACAAGTCTGGGTGTCAGCCTAATGCAGGGCCGTATTAACCAGTACTGGGCGCCCCAGGCTTTCACATATTTTTGTCCCCCTCCAAAACTCATCAGGAAAGCTTCTGCCACACTAAATGGAAGCCCCTGGTGGAAGGGCAGGTGGATGGGCATGGTTCTCCGCTCCCCTTTACAAATAAGGCTTCTGCAGCTCAGCTAATGCATCACTTTTCCCCATCTATTGCCTTGTTACAAAACACACACACACACACACACACACACCATCTTTGCAGCCATCCCCCAACCTTAGCAAACTGCAGGTGGACTTCTCCTCACAAACGAACCCAGACTTGCATAGAGGCTCCTCACCCACCCCCACGCCTACAATAGAGGAAACACAGGCAGAAATCCGAGGGGCAAGAGATGGAGAAGCCAGGCACTTCTAAGTTACGCCCCCAGTGGGGGGAAAAAAACCCTCACAAAAGGACCCAGGCTTGCATGGAAGCTCCCCAGTGATGCAGCCTCCAGGTGGTCATTCTCAATCCCTGGAGGCGGGGCTTGCCCCATGTGCTTCTTGGAGAGCTCTGCAAGCCTCACCTTTTCAAGGTCAGACTTGCTGTAGTCTCTCTCGCCAGCTAGAGGGTTGACGGGGTGGATGGGGAGTCCCCGGAGGCCAGATCTGGAGTCCCATGCTTTAGGCCAATTTCTCGACATGCCACATTGATGGGCCCTAGTCCCTATGGGGCCCCTAGGCTTCAGCCTACTCAGCCTAATAGGATAACACTGCCCTGGCCTAATGTAAGGATCTCCAGATTCAGTCCTGGGGACTCCCATCCAGCCTGCCAACCCTTCAACTGGCAAGAGACTACAGCAAGTCTGGCCTTGCAAAGGCAAGGCTTTCAGAGTCCTCCCACGTGGGGCAAGCAAGCCCCACCTCCAGGGAATGAGCTGGGCTGCACATGGAGGCTGAATCACTGGGAAGTTTCCATGCAAACCTGGGTCCATTTGTGAGTTGTTTTTTTTACCCCTTTTGGGAACAATTCAGAAGGGTCTGGCTTTTCTGGGTTTTGCCCCTCAGATTTCTGCTTGTATTTCTGCTGTTTTAGGAGTGGGGGTGGGAAGCGTGGGTCTGTTGGTTAGAAACCTGCATGTGACTGGATTGCCCAAGGTTAGGGGTCTTATTTGTAAACTGCAGAAGCTTTATTTGTAAAGGACAGGGGGAGAAGAACCTTGCTCACCTGCCTCCCCACCAGAGGCTACCATTCAGTGTGGCAGGAACTTTCCTGAAGAGTTTTGAAGGAGGCCCAAAATATCTGAAAGCCTAGGGGCCCAGCCATGGGTTAAAATGGCCCTGCCTTTAACTGAATCCAATACTCTTAGTGAAAGATAATGCAATAGTCCAGGACACACATGGCAACTTCTCACTCAGAATAATAAGCTCCAATCTTTGTTATAATCTCTTTGTTCTGTGCGTGCTATCTATCTCTTGGTTCAAGGACATATTTTTCGTTATCATGATACCCCTATACTACTCCTTTTTCCATTTCTACCATTGAAAGGTTCTGTGTTATTTGCTGGCTTGTACAGGCATGCCCCCCTTTCATGGATCACTGCCTTGTCGTGGCGAAGGGGCTTGAGTAGCTCAATGAAGCTGTGAGCTATGCCATGTAGGGCTACCCAAGATGGACAGGTCACAGCAGAGAGTTCTGACTAAACGTGGTCCGCTGGAGAAGGAAGTGGCAACCCACTCCAGTACTCTTGCCAAGAAAACCCTATGGATTACAGAACAAAAAGGCTAAACGATATGACACTGGAAGATGAGACCCTCAGGTCGGAAGGTGTCCATTATGCTACTGGGGAAGAGCAGAACACGAGTACTAGTAGCTCCAGAAAGAGTGAAGTAGCTGGGCCAAAACTGAAAGGAAGCTCAGCTGTGGATGTGTCTGGAAGTGAAAGGAAAGTGCGATGCTGCAAAGAACAATACTACATAGGAACCTGGAACGTCAGATCTATGAATCAAGGCAAGCTAGATGTGGTCAAACGTGAGATGTCAAGGCTGAACATCGACATCCTGGGAGTTAGTGAACTAAAGTGGACAGGAATGGGAGAATTTAATTCAGATGACCATTATATTTGCTACTGTGGGCAGGAATCCCTTAGAAGAAATGGAGTAGCCTTCATCGTGAACAAGAGAGTGAGAACAGCAGTACTGGGGTATAACCTCAAAAATGATAGAATGATTTCCATTCGGATCCAAGGCAAACCTTTCAACATCACAGTAATCCAAGTCTACGCCCCAACCACTGGTGCTGATGAGGAAGAAGTTGACCGCTTCTATGAAGACCTAGAACAGCTTCTAGAATTAACACCCAAAAAAGATGTCCTTCTCATCATAGGGGATTGGAATGCTAAAGTAGGCAGTCAAGAGGTAAGAGGAATAACAGGCAAGTTTGGTCTTGGAGTACAAAATGAAGCAGGGCAAAGACTGATAGAGTTCTGTCAGGAGAACACATTAGTCATAGCAAACACCCTTTTCCAGCAACACAAACGGCGACTGTACACATGGACTTCACCAGATGGTCTACATCGAAATCAGATTGATTACATTCTTTGCAGCCAAAGATGGAGAAGTTCCATACAGGCAGTAAAAACAAGACCTGGAGCTGACTGTGGCTCAGATCATCAGCTTCTTCTTGCCAAATTCAGGCTTAAACTGAAAAAAGTAGGGAAAACCGCTAGGCCCTCCACGTATGACCTAAATCAGATCCCCTACGAATATACAGTGGAGGTGACAAATAGATTTAGGGGCTTAGATTTGGTAGACAGAGTGCCTGAAGAACTTTGGACGGAGGTCTGTAACATTGTACAGGAGGCAGCAACTAAAACCATCCCAAAGAGGAAGAAATGCAAGAAGGCAAAGTGGCTGTCTGACGAGGCTTTACAAATAGCTGAGGAAAGGAGAGAAGCCAAAAGCAAGGGAGAAAGGAAAAGATATACCCAACTGAATGCAGATTTCCAGAGAACAGCAAGGAGAGATAGGAAGGCCTTTCTAAATGAGCAATGCAAAGAAATAGAGGAAAACAACAGAATGGGGAGGACTAGAGATCTTTTCAAGAAAATTGGAGATGTCAAAGGACAATTTCATGCTAAGGTAGGCACAATAAAGGACAAAAATGGCAAGGACCTAACAGAAGCAGATGAGATTAAGAAGAGGTGGCAAGAATACACAGAGGAACTCTATAAGGCCGATCTAAATGTTCCTGATAACCACAGTGGTACAGTCACTGAGCTCGAACCTGACATCCTGGAGAGTGAAGTCAAGTGGGCTTTAGAAAGCCTCACTAACAACAAAGCTAGTGGAGGTGACAGCATTCCAGCGGAATTACTCAAAATCTTAAAAGATGATGCTGTCCAAGTGCTGCTCTCCATATGCCAGCAAATTTGGAAAACCCAACAGTGGCCACAAGACTGGAAAAGATCAGTTTACATTCCAATCCCAAAGAAGGGCAATGCCAAAGATTGCTCGAATTACCGCACCATTGCACTCATTTCACATGCTAGCAAGGTCATGCTCAAAATCCTACAAGCTCGGCTTCAGCAGTATGTGAATCGAGAACTACCAGATGTACAAGCTGGTTTCCGAAGAGGCAGAGGAACTAGAGATCAAATTGCCAACCTTCGCTGGATCATGGAGAAAGCAAGAGAGTTCCAGAAAAACATCTACCTCTGCTTCATTGATTATGCTAAAGCCTTTGATTGTGTGGATCACAACAAACTGTGGCAAGTTCTTGAAGAGATGGGAGTTCCAGACCACCTGATCTGCCTTCTGAGAAACCTTTATGCGGGTCAGGAAGCAACAGTTAGAACTGGACATGGAACAACCGACTGGTTTAAAATTGGGAAAGGAGTACGACAAGGCTGTATATTGTCACCCTGCTTATTTAACTTATACGCAGAGTACATCATGAGGAAGGCAGGGCTGGATGACTCACAAGCTGGAATCAAGATTGCTGGGAGAAACATCAACAACCTCAGATATGCAGACGATACCACTCTACTGGCAGAAAGTGAGGAAGACCTAAAGAACCTTTTGATGAGGGTGAAAGAGGAAAGTGCCAAAATTGGTTTGAAGCTCAACATTAAAAAGACTAAGATCATGGCAACCACTCCCATCACTTCCTGGCAAATAGAAGGGGAAGAAATGGAAGCAGTGACAGACTTTATTTTCCTGGGCTCCAAGATCACCGCAGATGGTGACTGCAGCCATGAAATTAAAAGACGTTTACTTCTTGGGAAGAAAGCTATGGTGAACCTAGATAGCTTAATCAAAAGCCGAGACATCACCCTGCCAACAAAGGTTCGCATAGTCAAAGCGATGGTTTTCCCAGTAGCCATGTATGGCTGTGAGAGCTGGACCATAAGAAAGGCAGAGCGTCGAAGAATCGATGCTTTTGAATTATGGTGTTGGAGAAGACTCTTGAGAGTCCCCTGGACTGCAAAGAGATCCAATCGGTCAATTCTCCAGGAAGTCAAGCCTGATTGCTCCCTGGAAGGACAAATGCTGAAGCTGAAGCTCCAATACTTTGGCCACCTGATGAGAAGAGAGGACTCTTTAGAAAAGACCCTCATGCTGGGAAAGATTGAAGGCAAAAGGAGAAGGGGGCGACAGAGGATGAGATGGTTAGATAGTGTCACCGAAGCAATGAATATGAAATTGGGCGAACTCAGGAAGCTAGTGGAGGACAGGGAGGCCTGGCGTGCTGTGGTCCATGGGGTCGCGAAGAGTCGGACACGACTTAGCGACTGAACAACAACAACAACAGGCATGCCCCGGTATTCACGGTTTCAGTTATCCGCAGATCCCATGGATACTGGGACTTCTATTAAAAAGTTAGGGGAACATTTAAAAAATCTATTTTTTTTGCCGTTTCAGCAAAACCACAGATGTTTCCCTATCTTTAAAAAGGTGTCCCGGGTATCCACAGTGGGGCCTAGAATGGAACCCCTGTGGATACCGCGGCATGCCTGTATACTGCAAGAGTTGTGAAGTGTATATGTCTATAATTGGAACATGGCATAGCATGCTTCTTGCACTTGAAGCTGGGGAGAACCGTATGTTCTTTCACCAATCACACTGTGGTGTGTGAGTGAAGGAATCCTAGTTACTTTTTACAAATTATATTTTTTCACACAGCAATTTAAAAAACAAACACTAAAACATACAAGGGTTGTTCCCAGGGCATTTTTCTGCACCAACATGGAATAGTAGGGAACAGAACCATTCCTCCTTCACAGTGCTACCTATTGGCTGCTCCTTGTAATTTATGCAATTTCCAAGTATGATGTCAACACGTTCACTTGTGAGAACTGCTGTTCTTGCAAGGTAAATTGAATTGACTGTGTTGATACTGCACTGCATTTTGTCACAAGGACTTTTCTTCTAGTTCTTCTAACTGCTATTCATAGCTTAATACCCCTAATCCTAAAATACTGTTCCAATTGTAAATGAAGATAAGCATAGTTACCCAGAAAGCAAGTACTGTACCATTGAAACCAATTTATCAGCAAGTTATCAGCAAGCTACAAGAGGACACCGCCCCCCCCCCCGCAGCCATACTGCAAACACCTGAAATGTCACATCAGCATTCATTTGCATTCCAATTCTAAACATATTCATAACAAACTGCCATTGAGTTCAATGAACGACAATTCCCATTTAAAAAACAACCTGGGGTTCAGCATTTTTAAATCCCATTTATTTCAATCCAAGAGGTAAATATGAGTTGAAACCTGTCCCATTAAAACCAAAAGTACTTCCTTTTTGCTGAACTTTGCCCTTGGATTCTATTTTACATTCAGCAAGATTAATTTATTAGCAGAACAGAATAATTTCCCTTAGTGTGGTATCCTATGACAAAGCAAGCAGGAAACTCATCAGCAAAATTAAATCAAGCTATTCTGGAGTCAACTCTTTTGCTGCCTCCAAAAGTCGCCTGTAGAAGTCCATTTCACAGACCAAACAAGAATGAAGCAGTAGCTTTTTTCTCTCATAGAATGCTCTTGGGAAATTCATGTTAACTGAACTCCTATCATAACTTCTACAATCAAAGAGCCTACGCTTCACTTTGACTTTGCTGCTTTCTAAAGAAAGAGTACATTACAATAGTCCCCATTGTTAAACTCTATTTATCGGGGCTGAAGTAGCAAATGGAATTAACAAGTTTGTTCGGAACTTTTATCTTCCAAGGCTAAACAGTTTTTGAAAAATGCTCTGTGCTGCCACAATTCCCAACTTCAAGCTCTATTTCTGTGGACTTTGACAGTAATATAGCAAAGTCCACTTGACTGCATAAACATGAAGAATCTTCTCCTAGTAGTCTATAATGCTGTTTGTTCATTCATGTCTGAATAGACTGGAGCTTAGGAAACAAAGTGTTTATTGCTTCCAAAATATCTCAGATGAAGAGGTCAGGGTCACAAGCCCTTTGCTCCTTGAAATGCCCACCTAAGCATAAGCTCTGCAAATCCATAAAGAGCTTCAGCCTGATACCACTTTGATAAGACCAGGCATCCAGTTAGCAGAAAATTGGGTTACTTGTACCATCATCTCAGTTTAATAACAAAGAATTATAAGCAGCTGTCTTGGTCCATTAGAGACTAAGGGGAAAAAATTCAAAACAGCAGTAGCTATTATAGCAAAGATGCTTTCTCCTAACTGCTCTATTTCTATTGCTGAGATGATTATTTGCTCCACTCAGTTCTTATAATTTACTCTTTTTGAGCAATCCAAGTTCCTCTTTCTCTTATTGTTATATACATGCAGCTCTCCCAGCATGTGGCTGGGAAACAGAGATGTAGGTTAATACGACATGCATGGTTCTCCTCCCCCCCCCCCAAACTTGGCCGATGTACATTTAACCAAAGTGGGTCAAATGCATCTGCTGTTTGGATCCTGCTAAATTAGTACAAATTTAGCAGGAAAGCACTACAAAGACTTTACAAATTTACAAAGACTAAGCACTACTTACTTTCTATGCTTGTAAATCTCAGAATCTTCATCTATTGATTCTATTCTCTTCCATGCAAAATAAACATTCAAGAGCACATCATAATGTGTCCATAGGCTTCCAGGACTTTCTATGCTGCATTACACCGAAAGGAAAGATTCTCGTCCTTCCAAGACAAGCTTGTTCCAGCGTGAGTCCCTTGCACATAGCAGTAAATATTAACACCAAGCACATTGAGGGGAAACATTTTTGTACCAGCAATTCCTAGGGATTAGCAGAGTTTCTGTGGGTAAAGGTTTATCCTCTAAGAAATAGGACTTTGCCCTCTTAAAAAAAAGGTAAGAGTATATTTGCTTTGAATTGCTGAATTGCAGTACGTTTCTAAGTTTCGCAGGACAGTAGCTTTGCTACTCATAGACAAGGATTCCTCTCCTCAATTTTATATGCCCACAAGAACATAAATGCATCAAAAGGCAATTACTTACTTGGTCCAAACATGGCTCTTAAGATTCTCACCCGCAAACATGTCCTTTGACTCAAGGCTACCTCTTCTTCATTGCCATAACACAGCAACAGCCGCAGCCAGGGAGACGCAGTACCAAAAGGACAGGCAAGTTCCTCCAAGGCTGCAACATCACTCCACCGTTACCAAGATTCAAAAGAACAATAGATGCTCCGCCTTCCCGAGTCCCTGAAAGGCTGACAGGATCACCTCTTTGATACATCCAGTTCTCCCTAGGAACAGATGTCCCAAGATCATTCTCTGACTCCAGTGCTCCCTTCTGGAAATATAATGTGATTCCCCCTTGCTGTCCCTCTCCAAGGGCAAGCTCTGCAGTGCACACAGAACTAAAAAGCCTCAATGAGCTTCAATGCATAGATCCAAAATTTTTAGCCTACTTAAGTAATACAGGCTGTTACCTTAAAAATGCTCACTCGAAAGAAAATTCCATTCAAATGAAATGAATGTGTTTAGAATCATAATGTCAAAGAGGAAAAAACCAGACTGGAACAAATTAGGGAGATGATAATATATTTATAAAATTAAATCAAATGCATGCCGATCCTTTGCCTTCCCCACCCCATTTTGGCCCGTGCGCTCTGTGAGCAGGAATAAGGATCCTGTCAAGCTGTGTTATGTACAGTATCTGGCACAGAGGTTAGAAATGGACAGAGTGGGAGAAAGGCAGCTATTTATTTATCTGATGTAATCATTTAAGTGTCTATACCAGAGTTCCAAACCTTTTAGCATCAGGACCCACCTAAAACTTTTTTTTACTTTACAGTCACTCAAGCCTCTGTGGCTATGATTGATGACTGGGCAGCAGTGCTCCCTCCAAGTATCAGGTTGTTTAACCCTTGATGCACATAACCTAATCTACCCTGTACTGTCAGTTTCACGAACCATATAGGTTGTGATCCACTGGTGGCCCATGGACCCACAGTATGGGAACCACTGGTCTATATTAAACTCAATGACCAAACCTGGAGAATGTCCCCATTCATATATATGAATGTCAACAATTCCAGACATGTTTTGCAAAGGTCCAAAAACAAAGATACAGTGCATGTTGATAGTCAGCTGAATACCATTATTAGCACCAACTTGTGATATGCAAATATGCCTTGCACTGAGCCAGACCATCTTCTGAAGACTGTCAGAGTCTCAACATAAGCTCTTCCTCAGTCTTCCAAGGGGATGGATGCCAGGGATTGAACCTGCATGGAAAGCAGGCCGTCAGCCACAGAGCTGCAGCGTCATCCCCAAACATCCCTTTGTGTAGGTTAGAAGACTGGAGAAACATATTCATTTTCAGGCAATCAGCAAATTCACCAGCGACTGCCAGAATCCAAACACACATGTTGACACTGGTTAACATTTGAACATTGGCTGTAACATAAACAAATAGCAGATGATCCTTTGCTTGTCAGAGGCTCATAATTACATTCGCCCTGGACTTATTGGGAGTCAATTCCCCTGGCTTGGTGAACTGCAAGTTGAGTAGGGCTGTTAAGAAACATTGTTATTAAAAGCCGCTAAACAGAAGTTAAATGAGAAGTGCAGGAATTTTCAACCAGATCGATGTGGCATATTGGTGTGTCACAAATGGTCCACAAGGGTGCCATGGGAGTTTAGGGGAGGGCCATTTATTAGTAGGGCATTGGTGGATGTGAGCCACCCACCAACAGCATGGTGTGCCTCGTCAATTCTCAAAAAAACTGATGGTGTGCCTTGACAATTCTGCTGCCTTATTAAATGCGCCATGAGATGAAAAAGATTGAAAGCTGCTGCTTTATGGTATCACCCGTATGGAAAGCAGTAGTGGTAAGAATGTGCAAATGAGCAGAGTTCTTATTTCTTCTAAAATAACTTCAAACGTAGGAAAGTGGACCTCAGGATTGCACAATTTGCGACTTGCCAGGTTGAGAACATTAGGAATACAAACACATATACACGCATGCACACACAGGAAGTATTCAGGAAACCCAAAGTACCCAATCTGCTAAATTGGCCACAGGCCTAGAGATCTGTTAAAGACCAAGGTTTCAAAGGACTGCAAGTCTGATTCTTTGTGCTGGCTGTACTCATTGAAGAAATCTTGAACTGAATGTTTGCAACTCAGGAAGAAAAAACTCCCATGAAATATCCAACAGCTTCCCCCCACCCTCCCATACTTGTTCCAACTCCTTCACCATCCTCATCAGCTTTTCTATTTTGATGTGTATTTCAAGGAGAAATTATTGTAGTGTAAATTTGGGTTCCATATAACAATAGTATGACATCATTTTGATCCAGACCCATTTGGATAGCAAAGAGAAATTAAGACGACAATAATGTTGTATCCACGGATACTGTACCCATGATTTCACTTCTCCATGGATGGGGGGGGGGTCCCCCTTACCTTCTTTTATTCTTACTTTGGGGTGCTAAAAATATTTTTGCTCAGGGGTTGGGGCAGGAAAGAACAGTGAGGGAAAAACCTATTTGATCCCTTGCTGATTTTATTTTGTACGTTTGCCCACTGACAAAGAAATGATCAGTCCATAATTGTAATGGTAGGTTTATTGTAACAGTGAGAGACAGAATAACAACAAAACAATCCAGAAAAATGCATTTCAAAAAAGTTGGGAATTGATGTGCATTTCAATGAGTGAAATAAGTATTCAATTCCCTATCAACCAGCAAGTCTTCTGGCTCCCAGGTATCTTTTACTATATACAGGTAACAAGCTGAGATTAGGAGCACCCTCTTAAAGGGAGTGCTCCTTATCTCAGCTGGTTACCTGTATAAAAGATCTGTCCACAGAAGCAATCAATCAGATACCAAACTCTCCACCATGGCCAAGACCAAAGAGCTGTCCAAGGATGTCAGGGACAAGATTGTAGACCTACACAAGGCTGGAATGGGCTTCAAGACTATCGCCAAGCAGCTGGGTGAGAAGGTGACAACAGTTGGTACGATTATTCGCAAATGGAAGAAACACAAAATCACTGTCCATCTTCCTCGGTCTGGGGCTCCATGCAAGATCTCACCTCGTGGAGTTTCCATGATCATGAGAACGGTGAGGAAGCAGCCCAGAACTACACAGGAGGACCTTGTCAATGATCTCAAGGTAGCTGGGACCCATTGTTTTCTTGGTGACTATGGTAACACACTACGCCATGAAGGACTGAAATCCTGCAGCACCCGTAAGTTCCCCCTGCTCAAGAAAGCACATGTACAGGCCCGTCTGATGTTCGCCAATGAACAGCTGAATGATTCAGAGGAGAACTGGGTGAAAGTGTTGTGGTCAGATGAGACCAACATCGAGCTCTCTGGCATCAACTCAACTCGCCATGTTTGGAGGAGGAGGAATGCTGCCTATGACCCCAAGAACACCATCCTCACTGTCAAACATGGAGGTAGAAACATTATGCTTTGGGGGTGTTTTTCTGCTAAGGGGACAGGACAACTTCACTGCATCAAAGGGATGATGGACGGGACCGTGTACCATCAAATCCTGGGTGAGAACCTCCTTCCCTTAACCAGGGCATTGAAAATGGGTCGTGGATGGGTATTCCAGCATGACAATGACCCAAAACATACAGCCAAGGCAACAAAGGAGTGGCTCAAGAAGAAGCACATTAAGGTCCTGGAGTGGCCTAGCCAGTCTCCAGACCTTAATCCCACAGAAAATCTGCGGAGGGAGCTGAAGGTTTGAGCTGCCAAACCTGTCAGCCTCAAAACCTTAATAACTTGGAGAGGTTCTGCAAAGAGGAGTGGGCCAAAATCCCTCCTGAGATGCGTGCAAACCTGATGGCCAACTACAAGAAACATCTGACCTCTTTGATTGCCAGCAAGGGTTTTGCCACCAAGTACTAAGTCATGTTTTGCAAAGGAGTCAAATATTTATTTCACTCATTGAGATGCACATCAATTTATAACTTTTTAAAAATGCTTTTTTCTGGATTGTTTTGTTGTTATTCTGTCTCTCACTGTTACAATAAACCTACCATTACAATTATGGACTGATCATTTCTTTGTCAGTGGGCAAATGTACAAAATCAGAAGGGATCAAATAGTTTTTCCCCCTCACTGCACGTAGGTTCCCTCTTATGCAGTTTCAGCTATCCATTGGGGCCCCAGGAACCTATTGCCCATGGATACAGGGGCATGCCTGTATCCATAAATGACAGTTGTTCAGACAAGCCTCTTTGGAGAGTAAAAGTTGTTTATGCAAGCAGCTTGCCACACAGGCAAATACTTGAATTAGCTGTCATGTGGCAGCTGTATCACATGCACTGGATCTAAAGCCGTGGTTCGCAATCTGGGGGTCACAAACCCTAGAGCAGGCATGCACATTTTTGGTCAGGATGCTAGCAACCCAACCAGGGACCTATAGTGTTGTTACTATGGCACTTCCAGGTTTCACTGTCACCAAACACAGGAAATAAAAATTAATACCATTCATTGTTTTAGCCCTTGCTATGGTCCTGCATGAAGGGACTTACAAAACACTGCATGTGATGAGTGATACACTCCAACAAGAGCTTTTCCAGCTATCAGGTCTCCTTGAGCAGTGCTCATGGCGAACCAGTGGTTTGCAATGTACAAATTCATACCAGAATCAATGCAAAAGGGTCCCACCCAAGCCTCTAAAAGAAGGCTGTGCGTACCTTATTCTTTGGTAGCACAAAAGCAACAATTTTGCAGCCATCAACCAATGTGACAAATGGGAGGACTCCAAAATAATATACCTGCAATGATCCATCAGCATGACTGTGCCCCCAATCCTATCCAACTTTCTAGCGATAATACAGCCATGCCAATGGGGTGTGTGCTGCATCGTGCAGTGGGGGAGAAGTCACAGGGGTCTCCTCAAGGTATAGGAACTTGTTTCACTTATATTACGGGAATACGAGAATAACAAGATATAATGAAGTCTGTAAAAACTTCAGACTGAAATTCTTTTTTTGTACAAAAATATGCAATCGCCTCCTTTCCTGTAGTGTTTGGTTAATAGCCCAACTTCTGCCAAATTAATGGCTTTGAAACATGGATGCTTGATTCTCATATGTTTCATGAGAGTTGATACAAGTTCAACAGATGCTTGCTCTATGGGCTCAGTGCAGATTTAACACTCTCCTAAACTGGTAAGATAATGAGGAACATTATCCTCATTTTAATTCTTTAAAATGTTTTTTAATTCTTAACTGTTTTTAATTATTGTTTTTAATACTGTTTTAATTGCATATATTGTATTGTTTATTAATGTTGTAAGCCGCCTTGGGTGCCCTCAGGCAGAAAGGCGGGGTATAAATTGAATAAATAATAAATAATAACACCACCTCAGGCCCTCTAATATGCAAATTGCCCCCATGCTTTTTGGATCTAATCCTGGTTAGGAAAAATTGCAGTGCTGACATAAAGCTCTCTGTTCTTGGTTAATTTTCATCTGCTTGTAATCATTTGACAAATTGGTAGGTATAACACTAACCAAAATTAGTTTGAACATTAAAATGAAAATTTAAAAAGCTAAAGGCTTTTTTGGTGGGAGGAAGTTTAGCCCTTTGCTGTCAGAGAACCATTTATTTATTTATTTATTTATCTGAACTGTTTTGTTGAAAGGTAAATAAATATTCTTAGTAAGTTACATGTGAGAGGGGAGCAGGAAAACACTCAAGCCATTACAGCACTCTAAACCCTATCAAGCCTAGCCTGTTCTACTTTGTACAAAGCCTAATCTGACCTAGAATTAGAAACAGAGCCATTCATCCAAACCAGAAAGCAAATATGGAAGAATTGGCTGACTCAAATCATGACTACCAAAGGTTTCACTTCTAAGTTGCCTTCCCTTAGTTTAGCATGCCCTAACTTTGTGCCTCTTGGAAGGTCTTCAACCTCTATCAGGTGGACTACTTTCCTCTGGGGTGTCTACACAAGCAATTTTAAAACTAACACTCTCAGATCTCATTATTATTATTATTATTATTATTATTATTATTATTATTATTATTATTATTATTATTATTATTATTATTATTTATTTAAGAAATTTCTACCCCGCCTTTCCTCTGCCAAGGCAGATGTCCAAGGCGGCTTACAATATTAAAAAGGATAAAAATAAAGTATAACAGTTAACATTAAAAACAATTAAAAACAGTATTAAACAATAAACAATCAAGATTAAAAACACAAACAATTTAAAAACAATTAAAAAATAAAATAAGACACAAGCCCCGTGGATCATAATACTCTCATGCTTGCAATATGTTTTTACACGACTAAAATCTTACAACTAAATATTTGACATGTCTACTCAGAAGTAAGTCCCATTATAATGAGTGGGGTTTACCTTCAGGCATGCATACATTTGCAGCCCTAGGGCGCAATCCTAACCTGGAGTTAGGCTGCCACAAACAGCTTGTTTGGACCACTCTTGTAGTCAGGGAAGATGGCACAAGTCCTATTATGTGCCGCCCTAACTCCAGATTAGGATTGCGCCCTTAAGTTGGCCAAAGAAGAAAGGAAGATTTTGACTAGTTCATCTTTGCTAGTGCCTTAATAGGATGTTTTCTGGGAGTCCCAGTTTAAGTATCTCAAGATGCAAGAAATCAATAGAGCAATCCTATGCATGTCTATTCACAAGTAAGTCCCATTGAGTTCAATGGGGTTTACTCTCAGGTGTTAAGTTTTTAGCCTAATGAAAGAAGTGTGAGACACAGGCAAGAAGAACCAATTGTCCTGTTATATAGTGATAATTTATTTTCCACACTACTTTAAACATTTCTACCCCACCTTCTCACTCCCAAATGGAAAGCACCCAAGGTGTCTAAAGGTGCTGGGTCATGATACAAATTGGGTGAAGTACAACAATTTTAACTAGGCAAGAAGCACTCAAAAAAAAGTGGTGTTCCTCTTATATTTAGCGGGAGAGAGTAATTGTCCCTATTCACCCCTGCACAGTATCTTTTCTAGTGGCTGTTGCTGGTGGCGATCTACATTTTTTTTTCCCAGGTTGTGAGCCATTTTGGGACAGGGAGCTTTATTATTTATTATTATTTATTAGCCTGTAAACTGCTTTGTGAGCTTTGTGTTGAAAAGTGGTATATAAATACTGTTGATCGAGCTTCATAAATAAAATCCCTTTGTTTCTGAAAGACATACTAGTCCATATGGCACATCCAAAGGGCTGCAATTTCATCTGTTTCTACACTGTTTGACCCCCCCTCCCAATAATAAACATATTGTGGCTTTCTATGTCACATCCATATCATTGTTGGAAAATTTGTGGCACCAAAGTACTGTGTGCAGGTCGCACAGCTGGCTTCCTGCTATGAGCGCAGGAATATCCCAGGGGAGAACACAACCAGCACACAGAAACCTGTCATCTGGACACGCCATCTGGACTAGTAGTATGCCAATCATAGCAGTTGCTATCTGAGATCATGGGTAACGAAAATATAGGTAATGCAAAACGAGTGAATGCAAAACGAGGGCATTATGTTCTGCCACTGGAACATAATGGCTGTTTATGGAAGTTCTAAAGCTTGAAGAATCAGCCAAGGCACTTCAAATCCAGAAAAAAACATAAGCAGCTCAGATCGTGTTGCTATAGCTCCATGATTAAGGAAAGCAAGTTTATGTGTCAGTATTTCTTCATGGGAGGCCTTTTGTGGAGATACCAAGTTCTCAAGACAGATTTTCCTGGCAATCTTGCAACAAAGGGTGTCAATTCAAACGTCTTCCTGCCTAAATCCTCCCAGGAATTCTCCATCTGAAAGCCTACTAGCAGGAGCTTGGAGTTGCCTTCCCATTTACAGTCAGTCCTCATTATCCTCCAGGGTTAGGTTCCTGCAAATCCTTGAGGATACTGAATTCGCAGGAAATGTCCCATTGATCAATGGGGTTAGGTGCAAGAGGTTCCTTATCTGCCATCAGAAGAATCCAGTGGAGACCCTCAGGAAGCCAGCAGAGTGCAGCAGGAACTGCCAAAAGATCTCTAAATGATGCGGAGACCTTGCAGAGGCTTGAGGGATCTGCAGAATGGCACTTGCTACCAGTATGAACCCCTTAAATATGGCCAGTGGATGCTTCCGCCAGCCATTTCAAAGGGATCAAAGGTGCCATTCCGAAGGTCCCTGCAGCCTTTGGAAGGTTTTGGCATAGTGAATAATGAGGACACAGGTGTAGACACTCAGGTAAGTAACAATTCTGCCCCTCGGAGATAGCGAGTCTGCATATAAAGAAGACTGACTGTATAAACAGCAAGATTCTTTTTTCAATCCCGAAAACAATTCTGAGAACTCCAACAAGGCATTTTCTGTCCTCTGTAACACCTGCATGTGAGGCTGCAGTGATTTGCTGCATAGAACGTGCAGGGTTCTGAAACAAGTTCTCATAGTGGCTGGGGAGAAGCTAGAAGCAAGTTTAGATGAACAGCATGCCAGCCATGGAGAAGGAATCAAGTCTGAACATCTGTACTATTACAAATAAAAGACAACAGAAACACCTGGAAAAAATCAGAAACAGCTGAACAAGGGTGTCCTATGCATAGAGGCGGGCTGAAAGGTTCTTGCATCCGAACTAAGTTTCAGTTCCACTGCAGGTATTAGTTGTATAATATACATACAGTGCAGATATATTAGCTATATAAGAGTTTTAGAACTTATTTGGTTTTGCTTATTACATGTCTTTGGGGCCTGTTTAAGGTCCCAGGTGATAACTGCTTGGTATTCTTTTTTTCTGTTTTAACCTTTTGATATACACAGAACATTGTTCAAGCGGGAACATAGCTTGTAGTTCTTCACACCAATTAAAAAGCACTGTTGAATCTTGCGGTAAGCCACGTACAAGATACTTCTTCTCCCACACTGAGGCTGCAATTCAGAACAGACTCCCCAGGAAATTGGAGCGTTTGCTACAGAGGTGGGGAAAAAATTCCCTGCCTCCCTGATGCCCTTCAGTTTCAAAGACTAACTTACTTGCTAAGCTGCCTTGTGCATTTGTAATCTTCTGCCTGTTTCAGGCAGCATGATGTTAAAATTACAACTAGCCCATTCGCCACCCAAAAACAACAGCCGTTCATTGTTTCGGCAGGTGAACACACGGCTCCTTCTGCAGGTGGACATGCTATCTATTCACGCACAGGAAGCCACCTGTGGAGCTGTTGCCAAAAGAAACCCAACTCTTCCATGCCAGCAGGTGCAGAGGCATTGTCACTTTCAAGGGCTGTGAAGACCACAAGAAATAAACCACAGGTGATGGCATTGGGCCTGGATGCTTTTAAAAGGGGATTGGATAGATTTATGGAGGAAACCTCCATCACAGGTTACAAGCTATGATGGGCAGTATGTCCAGTCTGAGATTAGCTGGTTGCTCATCATGAGGGCCGGGTAGGAATTTTTTTCTGTCATCCAAATTGGCCATGGATGGCAGTTTTTTTTGCCTTCCCCAGACTGGCGAGGGAGGGATGGGTGTTCAGTAGGTTACATGATTTACATTGTGCTTAATAAAGTTAAACCCCAACTTCAGTCTGGTGTCTTCCTTGGGGGTGGTGCAAGGGTAATAGGGTACTTCAGAATGCCAGATGGAGGGGAGAGGCAGCAGAATACATGTATCTGGTTGTGTGCTCCCTGTGGCACCTGGTGGGCCACTGTGAGATGCAGGAAGCTGGACTAGATGGGCCTTTGACTTGATCCAGCAAGGCTTTTTCTTAAACAACCCCTCTCCCTTCATATCCCTGTTGTTGTTGTTGTTGTTGTTCAGTCGCTAAGTCATGTCCGACTCTTCGCGACCCCATGGACCACAGCATGCCAGGCCTCCCTGACCTCCACTAGCTTCCTGAGTTCACCCAATTTCATGTTCATCGCTTCGGTGACACTATCTAACCATCTCATCCTCATCCTATCCCTACTCAGGGTTTAATTTCCAGTAGGAGAGATACACGAGCTGGAGTCTGCTTTTGTCTCACTGGAGAGCTATGGAGGCAGAAAAAGACAGTCTGCACATGCTCAGAAGCACTCTCCATTTCAGAATTGGCCTTGGCCCTGGCCTTGTAAGCGGGTGTTGAAGCTAATCTCTGCTGAGTTCAGGTTAAGTCTTGTTATTGACTGACTTACAAAATGAAAAGCCCCTTGGATCTGCTCAGACTAGCAGCCCAACTGAGTACAATGGGACATACTCATGGCTATAGGGCTGCAGCCTTTAGTGGAACATGGTTAATGGCTTTTCTTTTAATTTGTAGTTGTTGCATGGGTTTGTTTTCTAAAATAATAAATCGTGTTAACCGCCCCACCCCACCCCAAGAACATATAAAAAAGGCTTACAGACAGCACTCACATGACGTGCACTTTTGCTCCAGCTCAGCCTCCTGTTTCTTTTTTTGCTTACCCTAACTTCAATATCATGCCTAGAAAGTGGTGAAATTCATGCCCTACCTTTGCAGGGTTACCTTTGCAGAGAGGGGGTTTAGGAACTGTGCAGCTTCAGAGAGGACATCATCAGCCACATGCTAAAACTGTCTTCCTAGTTGCAAAATACCTACAGCCACAGCAAGCATCCTTGGGCCCATTCTGCACAGGAACAAAAATTGCCACATTTCAGTCGTGAAGAAATAAGCAGATAAGTTTTCTTCCTCTCCATATGTGCCATTTCCATATGTGCAAATTGTTCCAGCAGTTCTGAGGTGAAGAAGTTTAAAAAAATTTAGTTGAAAGAGCAGATCTTTTAACCCTGGCCAGATACTTTTAAGGAACTGTTTTACTAGCGAATTTCCATCCACTCCTCCTGCCAACTGCTGAAAAGTAGTTAAGCTTGGCTAATGTGAGATTAGTGGATATTTGGAGAGCAGGTGCTTAATATGTAGCTTTTCCTATCCTATTTGCTTTCACTAATTTAATAACTTACAATGGAATCCTATGCATGTCTAATCTGAAGCAAAACCCACTGAGTTCTATGGCACTTTCTCCCAGGTAAATGTGCTCAGGCATTCCCTGGTATCCACTGATTCGGTATCCACAGTTTCAGTTATCCATGGATACTGGGATGCCTATAAAAAAAGGTAAAGGTTTCCCCATGACCGACTGAAGGGGGCGGTGCTCATCTCCGTTTCTAAGCCAAAGAGCCAGTGTGTGTTTAGGACAAGCTTCTGTGGTCATGTGGCCAGCATGACTATACGCCAAGATGCATAGAACACCATTACCTTCCCACTGAAGTGGTACCTATTTATCTCAGGGACGAACGGAGCCCCGAGTGCGCCCATGGCAGGGCGACAAAACCACGTCCCCAGCACGTCGCCCCACCCCCGTGCACCGCCCAGCCTCACCTCCCTGCGCCTGGAATAGCTCCATTTTGGAGCAGAACGGACGCAAGGGAGGGTAGGTGGGCCACACAGCGCGTGGGTTAGTCCGCGGACTCCGCGCAATGGCGCCCATGGCTCACGCCACCCCGAGCTACACCCTTCCTCCACCTCCAATTTATCTACTGGCATTTTTAGGTGCTTTCGATTGGCTAAGTTGGCAGGAGCTGGGACAAGAAACGGGAGCTCAGTCCGTCACGTGGTCTCGAACTCCCAACCTTCCGGTCAGCAACTTGGCGGCTTAACCCACAGCACCACCACGTCAAGATAGAGGAACATTAATCTCTTCTTTTTTTACCTTGTTGCAGCAAAACCACTGGTGTTCCCCTACCTTTAAAAGGCATTCCAAGTATCCACGGTTTCAGGTATCCTCCGTGGGGTACAGAATGGAAACCCAGTGGATACTGGGGCATGCCTGTATAGCTATTTTGGCCGTACAAGTAGCATTGAAAAGCTTTTCACTGGTCCCTCCTTCACTGCCTTTAACATTTTATCCCCCGATATACCTACTAATTCCTGCATATTGAGCTAAAGTTCAAAGGAGGAAACTGAAAATATCATTTCCCCCCCATAGTCAATTAGAAGGCTTTGATGCAAACCCCAGGAAGTGAATACTGTACCCAATGACTTATGGTGATCGCTTTTAATGTTTGATGTGAATGGTTTGAAATGACTTATTCTTTGAATAACTAATAAATGGCATACAGAAATTCCACATGTGAAGCTCCCTTTTTACTGCTTCTTTATGCTGGGATAAACTGTACTTGCTGATAAACTGCACCTATTTGTCATGAAATTGCTGAAGCTTGATCAGAAAAAAGGTGAAAGACCTGCATATTTTTGTAGATTCTCAACAATTCTACAAGGTGGGCAGGGGTGATAATGCTTTTTAAAAATTATATTTTATTTTAGTATTAAATCAAATATACAGTACTATATCACACAAAATATAGAAACACTTTTTAATTCAAATATCCTCTAGTGCATTCCTTCTCACTAGATGGCAAAATAAGATAACTATTGTCAGCATGGAAAAAATGCTAATTAAAGTTAATTACAGGAAGCAGAGACCACAGATGCACAGCAGCGTGTATGTGTGAAAAATAAAATGCATTCATTAGAATGTTAATGGTAACCCATGGAGCTGAAGTTAGTGATTAAAAGCAACTTATATTTTACATATTTGGTAAACTTTAAAATTTAGTTTTAGGTAAGGGCAGCAGCTGTTGGAAGTGTTGATCCTCTTTTCATCAACTATGACAGTTCTTATGTCCTTAGACCAGTGGTTCTTAACCCTGTTGGAGGTACTGAACCCCGCAAGTTTCATACATGCATTTAACGAACCCTTCATAGTTGGAAAAATAAAATGGTTTTTTTTTTTCAAATTCAAAACACAGAGATATATATTTTATTAGTGCACAAAATGAACCATGCATCAGTTGCACATAAAATCACTGTGTTCAAAGAACAAAACCAACAATACATGAATGTCACACAAAAACATAACTCAATGAATATTTACTGCAAATCAATGTGACTTTTGCTGCTGCCTTTTAGAGACAAGTTCAGACACCCCTGGGGTTTGATCGAACTCGGGTTAAGAACCACTGCCTTAGACTGACCAGATTCTGGACCTGAAATTTTTGGTTCAGGAAGGCTACAGTGGAACATTTAGAGCAGTGGTTCTCAAACCTTTTTTACACCTGGACTCATTTTTTGGAATGACAATCTGTTGGCACCGATTGGAAGTGATGTCATGGCCAGAAGTGACATAACCAAGCAGATCCCTTTAATAATCAAACAGTATTTATATACCGCTTTTCAACACAAAGTGGTTTACAGGCAAAAAAAATAGAGTTAAATGGAGCCCCGTAAAAGGGCTCACAATCTTAAAAAAAAAAAAATGCAAATCACCACCAGCAACCGCCTCTAGAAAAGACAGTGTGCTGGGGTGAAGAGGGACAATTACAAACAATGACAGGTGCCATTTTCTGTACAGAAAAGGTTGTACAGACGTGCCCTGGTATCCACTGATCCAATATCCACATTTTCAGTTATCCACGGATACCATGGATACTGGGACTCCTATTAAAAAGATAGGGGAACATTAAACAACTCTTTTTGTACCCTGCTGCAGCACAACCACTGACGTTCCCCTATCTTTAAAAAGGCATCCTAGTATCCACGGTTTCAGGTATCCATGGTGGGGTCTGGAACAGAATCCCAGCAGATACTGGGGCATGCCTGTATTTGCCAAAATGCCCAACAAACTACCCAGCAACTGATGGCACTTGGAGCTCTGGTCTCACAAAGGATCACCTTTGCTTACTCTTGGAAGCATACTGGATACAGCCAAACACCTTTGCTTGTGGAGGTAGAACCGGTAAGAAGTCTGAAGTCCAGCATCCTATAACACAATGGTTCTCAAACGTTTTAGCACCAGGACCAACTTTTTAGTATGACAATGTATCCGGGACGCACCAGAAATGATGTCGTGGCTGGAGGTGCTGTCATTGTGACACCAGAGCTTGGTGCTTTCCTGAGCATGCAGCAATAAGTTGGATTATTTCTCAGCCACTTTCCAGTAGCAAAGAGAATCAGAAAGAAAAAAGCCTATTTACAAGCTTGACACAAGCAAAACAGTCACACACCCCTTCTCCTTTCCAGCATCCCACCTTCCCATATTTTCAATGATGGCTGGTCTAGGTGCTTCACAACCCACTGTTATAACAATTACTACAATAGCCAATAAATGCTGTTCAGTGTTGCCAGTTGACCAGGCAGCCTGTTGCACTTGTAGCAGCATGTCGATATGAAATCAGCAGGTAAAATTTTTCACAGCGTAGAGTTCATATTTAGCAGAAATCTTGCTGATGAGCCAGTGTGGTGGAGTGATTGAAGTCCTGGATTTGGACAAGGAAGAGTTGTATTCAGCACCTCCTCAGCCACAAAGCTTATTATACTGGAGAACCTTGACTCGGGCACCATCTCTCAGCCTACACTACCTCCGACATTGACATTGTGATAAGAAAAGGAGGAGGGAAGCCATGTACACCACCATAGGCTCCTTGGGAGAAGGGTGATATATAAATGAAAAAGGACAGTAACCCAACTAGCACTTCTGCCAATGAAAATGAACTGAAGCAGCATTCTGCTCATTCACTGGGGGCATAATCCTAACCCAGAGTTAGGCCGGCACAGTTAGGCCAACAAAATTTGGCTGGCACAAGAGACACCATAAAGTGCATTTGGACCACTCTCTGAGTCAGGGAGGATGGTGCGCTATGTGCTGGCCTCTCTAACTCCGAGAATGGTCCAAACATACTTTATGGTGTCCCTTGTGCCAGCCAAACCTTGCTGGCCTAACTGTGCCAGCCTAACTCCAGTTTAGGATTGCGCCCTCAGTCCCTGTGCAAGTGGATGGGCTCTCTGTATGACTGGTGCACTCCTTTCATTCCCAGAGAAAGTGTTCCCAATAGCAGCAGCCCTAGTCAGGATGCTATTCAATGTCTGCACCTAAAACTGATGTTAAAGCACAGCTACAGTGGCTGCTTGCAAAGGTGGTTTGCCATTTTTTTGGTTGGCCAGGATGCTTTGAGATGCAGCCATTCACAAAGATATTTGTGGATCAGCAGTGGTATTTGGACTGATCAGCCCCTGGGATAACAATACAGCATGAAGGTACAGTAGTTTCAAGAGGATTATGACTACTGCCAATATTAATGCTTTATAGGGGACCACTGATTGAATGTGCTTTGGTGCCACGAGTTATTTGCTGCTGTTTTTACTCCACGATGCCTTCCCTGCATAAACACACTTGAATTAGCACATTCTAAGTGACAACAGGCCCTGCCAATAGCTCTTTGTAGTCCTGTTTAAATTTTTTAATTACTTGGCAGCACAGTTGTAATTACTGGGTATAAATCTCTCTGAGCAATACATGTATTATACCTGTTGTAAAATTATGTTACAAAATAATCTGTTTACTGGCAGCTGACTCAATGGTGGTAGATTTGAACTAGCATCATACGCGTGGAAGGCTGTTCTCTGCCTACTTCCACCAGGGTGGAGAAGAGTCGGCCATTTTCAAAATGAAGGAATTGTATGTTTATGTAATTGGATTTTAGAACCACTTTTCAACAAAGGCAGGTCAAAGCAATTTATACAGCAAAATACTAAAGTTTCTCTTAAAGTTAGTATTCAGTATTCAACTGAACATAACCATATTCACTCTATGGTGGATTTCTGAATTTTATCAGTGACCAGATCCATTGAAAGGGGGCTTTACTATGTACCTGAAGAACCAAGTTGATCACTTCGCAACTAGGGGTATTTACCACTACCTACTAAACTGGCGTTGGGATGTGGTGGCGCAGCGAGTTAATCCGCTGTTGCTGGGCTTTCAACCGCAAGGTTGGGAGTTCGAGACTGCGTGACGGAGTGAGCTCCCGTTGCTTGTCCCAGCTCCTGCAAACCTAGCAGTTTGAAAGCACCTAAAAATGCAAGTAGATAAATAGAGACCACTTCGGTGGGAAGGTAACGGCGTTTCGTGCGCTACAGCGTAGAGTCATGCTGGCCACATGATCGGACAAAAACGCCGGCTCTACAGGCTTTGAAACGGAGATGAGCACCGCCCCCTACAGTCGGTCACGACTAGACCATTCGGTCGTGGGGAAACCTTTACCTTTACTGAACTGGCACTTCATTTTCACCTCATGAAAATACTAATCCACCCAATAACTGCCACACTAGTGTTTTATCAGTGACGCATCATTTTTGTTTGCTCCTTGGTTCTAGTGCAGGTGAGTCTGGGCCAAGGCAAAGTGAAGTAGAAAAAAGCAACATTGAAAGAAGGAAAAATTACCAGTGTGCAGGTTCTTATATTCCTTTCCTATACTTTACCTCACAAAACTATCATGGCTGCTGGTCATAACAGCCTATATGGGAATTTTAAAAGAATTTCCTTCCACAGAAGGAAAGTATGCAGAATATAGACAGTGCAACAAAGAGATGCAAGGCTTGGGTGTTACACTTAAGGTTGTCCAGTTTGTAAAGTATTATGCGTTGTTTTAATGTGAACATTTACTTCCAACATTTGTGTGCAATTAATAGTTATAAAGAATTGCAGTTTGCACAAGACACATAACCAGCAGAGGTGTCCATTAGGCCGTGTTCTGTAACATGTTCTCAAAATTAGTAAAAATCACGTTATCTAAAAAGTTACACAAATGATTCTCTCCCAAATAAATCTTACTCTGGTTGTAACTCAACATGGTTTAGTGCAGTGGTCAGGGAACAGGGGTAAATTACCCCAAATGGGGTAAAAATGAAATTCCTGGGGGTAATGGACAGATAGGAGTATGCCCCGCCCCCTTTTCCCTCATCCTTCCTTCATGACCAACGTTCTCTCTTCTAACCAATGGGAAGTTCCTCTCACGCTTGATGGATTTCCCTTGCTTCCAATAGATTAGAAGTGGCAAGGTACTTGGCCCCCAATAGGCAGCGTTCCCCTCCCTTCCCAGGTGGCGAAGAAGGCCGTGGTTATCGATCTCGCTGCTGGTAGAGGGAGAAGGAAGCAACAGCAGAGAAAATGGCGGCCGTGGCTGCAACTGCGGTGGTGCTGGGTGATGGGGGAGCCGGCGAGGCCAAGCCTATTCCGGGCAGCGAGGCCGGCGCAGACCAGCTCCTGGCTGGCACTCAGGCAGCCGTGGAGTCGGCGGTGCTTGACACTAGGGAAGAGCCCGAACCAGCTCTGGGTGGGGAGGCCGAGGAGCTGCCGCCATCGCCGCCACCCAGGAGCCCGGCAGGGACGCAAAATGTGCAGGCATGGGGGAGGCTCTGGTGAGCGGCTGAGGTGTGTGTGTGCATGTGCCCGCAGGCGCGCACGTGTGTGTGTGTGTTGAGAGGACTTCTGTGGACGTGCCTCTTTGCTTGTGAGCAGCTACGGCTCTCCCTGGGTTTGCCTTGTCTTGCTGTCCCAAGGAGTGGGGCAGGCGGGCGAGCGAGCGGAGGGAGGGCTGGGGTGTCAGGGACACAAAGAGAGGCGGGAGGCAACGAGGCAAGGTGAACAGCAGAAAACAAAAACAAAATCAACTGCTGTTGCTGGCCTGTGTGTGTGTGTGTGTGTGTGTGTGTGTGTGTGTGTGTGTGTGTGT
>JAJKFI010000005.1:22980906-23034804 GCA_029204185.1 Lerista edwardsae
GTGTGTGTGTGTGTGTGTGTGTGTGTGTGTGTGTGTGTGTGTGTGTGAGAGAGAGAGAGAGAGAGAGAGCCAGCCAGCCAGCCAGCCAGCCAGCCAGCCAGCCAGCCCCAATCTGAATTCATTATAGAGAGAAATCTTAAGTTCAAGCACCTAAACCTGTTGTCAAAAGGTAAGCTAGTTGTAACCCAGAAGGGTTGAATTCTATTCTCTCAAGGTCTGCAGGTGTACCCAAACTCTTTACAACTTCATATTTACCTAGCATTAATTAAGCTCATTAATTAATCAAATAAAAAGCAATGGGTTCCAATATGTAATTTTTTTCTTTGGTTCTGGTGGCGGGGGGGGGGGGACATCAAGGGGGTAACGTCAGCGTATTTAAATATATTTTGGGGTAAAAGGTAAAAAAGTTCCCTGACCCCTGGTTTAGTGCTTGATTTGCACCACTGATGATTGCTGTTTTTCAAATAGCAGGAACTTTACTTTAAATCAGCCTCTTCTTCTTACAGATTTTAATCATTGATTTAAATCAATCAACCTTGATTTCCATCTTCCCCCACCCCCATACACCTTACTGTTTTTAAAAAAGATGCATATCCTTATACTACACGCCCGCTTGTTGTTTAGAACAGGATTGTTTTCTGTTCAGTTGTTTAGAACAGGATTGTTTTCTGGGGATTGCATTTGCTCTGTGTTGCTGGCAGACTGATTCATACAGTAATTTTCAAAAACTGTATAACATTACCATGTTGAAGCTGCTATATGGGAAGCCTTTGCCAACAGAGTAGTAGTGCAAATGGTCTATGCTGTGATTGAGTCCATGTTTGTAGTTGGCAGGCTTCTGACTCAGCATTCAGCCTGACAAGCTGTGGCACTGCACCAACAGCCCTGATCAGTATTCAGCCCTACTGCCTGGTGCAATGGAGCCTATGGCCCTGTTTAGCCATTACCTATGGAACAGTCACTGCTGCAAAACTACTTTTCTGTGGTCGACTCACATGATGCATCAGTAACATGTAAAACCACCTAATACGTGGTTCCCACACCATCAGAATCCCTGGTGGAGGCACAGTTCCAGAGTGGAAAGAAACCACATTTAGGCAACTCCCATAACCCAACTCTTCAGATATTACTAATTCAGAGCCCAATCCTATGCATGTCTATTCAGAAGTAAATCCCATTATAGTCAATGGGGCTTACTCCCAGGTAAGTGTGGATGATTGCAGCCTCAGGGTGCAATCCTAACCAGCTTTTCAGCACTGACATAGCAGTGCCAATGGGGCATGTGCTGCATCCTGCAGTTGGGAGGAAGCCATGGAAGTCTCCTCAAGGTCACTGAATGTTTGTTCCCTTATCTCAGAGCTGCATAACCCAGTGCTGGAAAGCTGGTGAGGATTGCACCCTCAATGTGCTACCAAAGCACAGGGAGCTACACCACAGCATCTGGGCCTCAGGTGAAGCTGCAAGTTCTGAGACCATAAAAGTCTTGATCATTTGGCTTATGAGACTGTTATAGATAAATAGCGATGATGGAGAAGCAATGCCAGTATTTTCAGCTTGCTGTGCACAGGGGAGTGATGACTCACACATGAAACTATTTACATGTTCTAGCTCTAGGCGATTAAAATTTCAAGCTCCCCAACAATTAGTTTAATCATGTGATTGCCATTTCTTTCCAGTTCCAACTCTTTTGACCAAATATAGGACTGAACCCCAAAAAGGGGGAGTGATTTAGTTAAGCAAAATATCATAATCGGTGAAAAGCACCACATTGTCCAGTCCACCTACTCAAAGAGCCTGGACGTGGAATAGGTTTTATTGCCCTTATGTCTGAGTGACAGATTCCAGTCCAGTAAGCCCTGCCCTTACTCTATCCACTTCATGTGCTTCACAATGCCAGCATGTAGTTAACACCGATTGTCAAAGCAGTGGCCCAACATTGTCCCAGTCACTGTGCTACCCTTGATTGGCCAAGATTGCTCTGCAAATGAGAAAGAAGTCCTAATCAGGAAGGAAAATGGTGCTAAAGCAACAACAGAGCAAGAAAACAACAGCACATGAAACATGGAAAAAATGAACACTTCCAGCAATGGGAGAGAGAGCTTGTAAAGGAAGCCCAAAAACATCAATACAGGAGAATATTCACCACTTCCCTATCTAACATTGCATAAATAACACAAGTCCTATAAGGCTTAGAATCAGCACTCAACAAAGAGCCTTAAGATTTCTATGAAATAACTCATAGGTCTTCAGTGTTTACAGCCCAGTTCTATGATCTGCTGAACTGGACAAGATCTAACTCAGAGCACAATCCAGAGGTGTAGATGGGCCAGAGCAAGTCCCTTGCATTAACCCAGGAGCGTTGTGAAAATGCCCGGAAAGCACGTTTGTGACTTAACTGCTTTAGGCTGAGTCAGTGCATGGACATGCACTGGCTCACGAACGCCAAATCCAGCCCCTGCAGCCCAGAAACCTGGTGTCTGCAGCAGCCAAGGGAAGGCAGAATGGGGAAGGTTTTGGGCAGGGGGAAGGCGAGGGAGGGCAGGCCAATGGGCGAACCCTCCGGGAGGGAGAGGGGACCAACCTGGTCAACCTCCTGGCCAGCCTGGCATTGCACCGGGCTGCTCAGATCTGTGCCGGCAATTTCAGTGGTGCAGATCCAAGTAGCCCCATAGGGGTGGCTGCTGCGTGACATGAGGTAAGGGAAAAATAAATCTCCTTATTCTGAGTTGGAGGCAACTCCTAACCTCACTGGATACAGTGCAGGCCGCTTGGCCTCCTATTCCAGCACAGATTAGGATTGGGCTGTCCAGAATTTTTCCCCCCTGGAAATTTGCAAACTTGTGCAGGATGTTGAGCTAGTGTAGTGTAAAACTATTAGCCTGAGCAGTAGCCACCTGGACCTTTTCTGGCACAGAAGGACTACAAGCCATTCTGTGGCACAGAAATAGGTGGGAGGGAAGAAAAAAGGGCTCGGGAAGATATGCGGAGCAGCACTGACTTGTCATAGAGTTGGTCTGTGTGATCTATATGCCCGATATTGTGAAAGCAGTTATGTTTCACATCAGAATGGACAAACTAACAGGATGGACTATCGAGCATTGGAATAAACATTCACAAATATTCAAGTCTGCAAATTTTCCATTTTGCCATTCAGAATCTTTTTTTAATGAAAAAGAAATTCAAAGCACCGCTGTCTGTGATTTCTTTGCTCTCAGCAATGCCATAGTTTGGCCAGACTAAATAGTGATGCAACAACTTCACTTACTATGAAGCAGAGAAGTTATTTTCATACCAAGAGTAGCACTGAAGCAGTAACCAACAGGAACTTGGAGCTTTTCCAGGAAGTGTTTTGCCCCCCTGAAAGTCCACACCTCCTTTTTGAACACACACACAAAAAAGTTTTCTGGAGAATGATTTGCTCACTGCAGTTTTACAGTACACCATCTCTGGCAATGGAAATTCTGTGGCTGTGATTTAGCAGGCCGTGATTTAAGCACGTATAGCCCAATGGAAGAATGTGTCAGAAACCCTACAAGCCAGCGGCCACATACCTTGCTCTAGTAAGCACTATAATGTTGCACTTTTGTAGAGCGTTTCTGTCTGTCTGTCCCAAATACACTAATAAGTGTTTTCACTTTACAGCGCTAAGTGTCAACATCTAGATCAATTTATTTTCTAGAAAATTTTGACTTCGAATAGTTTGCCAGTTAACTGGCTATAGATTGAAATGAAGCAAGATTCCATCTTTTTTTTCCTAGTTGCTGAATACGGCTTTTTCCTCTCTTTTCCAATCATTTCATCAGATATATTATTAATTTCCACTGTACCTCAAAACTCCTCTTCATGGAAAAGCAAGCAAGAAGCTGGGGAGCATTACAGTTCAGCTAAGTTACCAGACAGCTTATTCTTCAGTCTCAATGGCCAAGAACTTTGCCTTTTCAGACATATTTGAGCAAATAGGGCGAACAGAGACTATGCAAATAGCCTCTCCTGAATGGAACACAAGCCTGAATCGGTGTTGGCAGATCACAGTATCACACCACCCTCAGCAGCCTGTGAACTGAAAGGATTTTTTTAAACATTCTTATTATTCCGATGGTTGGCTAAAAAATCCTGCCAGAATAAAGCTGCTGTCAATGGACCACAAAAAAATCCTTTCAGAACAAACTAAAATTAGGAAATTAAGCATTAGACTCAAGTGCAGAAGAGAGGTTATTTTCGTTCACTCAACCAGGATGTTATATTAGTGGTTATAAGGTGCATGTATGTGTGTGCGCGCACATGTGTTGCACTTCAAGATTATTCAAGCATATTTTCCAGCCTCTGTTTTGTTAGCATGCAAATATGGCAAGCCAAGTCTAACACACTGTCTACACAACTATAGCAGCTTGTTTCTAAGGGCCCAATCCTAACCAACTCCTACCCAGGGTGCTGATGTAGCTGCAATAAAGCCCTGAGTAAAGGGAACAAACACTCCCTTACCTGGAGGAGGTCTCCACGACTGCCCCCTACCAGAGGCAGATCTAAGAGAGGGCAAAGCTCTAAGTTTTGCAAGAAGCCTTACCTTGCCGTGGAAATCACTCCTCTCCTGCACTGTTTTAGCCAATTCTCACAGGGAAAAGCAACATCTTGGCGTTGCTTACTGGCTACAGCAGCAAGGGAGAGGAGGGATTTACATGACAGGGTAAGGCTTCTTGCAACACTTAGAGCTTTGCCCTCCCTGTAGATCCACCCCTGCCCCCTACTGCAGGATGCAGCGGAAGCTCCACTGGCACAGCTACACCAGCGCTGAAAAACTGAAATCCAAGAACGCCTTGGGGCCAGTGCATCTTGTTGGCCGTGTTCGCGCCAGCCTAGGAAGCGCTAGGTCGGCGCGAGCGATCGTGCAGACCCAATTGAACTGTGGATGGCAGCAGGTGAGCTGCCCCCATGTTGGCTGAACTCTGCCAGCGTGGGAGTTTTGGAGGGCAGGGGGAAGGCGGAAGGAGGTGGGCAGAGGGCAGCCTGGGAAGGAGGGTTGAGCTGGGATCTGGCCATTAGGCCAGACCTGAATCCCTGTCTCTGGGCTGCGCAGCCCCAATCTGGGCCACTCAAACCTGTGCCTGCTATTTACTTGCCCTGCAGTGAGCTCTAGCTGCCTCCCACCCTGGGTAGGATGGAGTGCAGGCCTGCCAGCTCATAAACAAGTTAGAACTGGGTTGCCTGCCTCACACATACACATGGAATTAAAATTTAATAAAATCCAGAAAATAATTTCAGAAAAACATGGTATAGGCAAAGATTGCCTTTTACTTGTTAAGATAGTCACTAAATCTTGCATGTTTTCATTTTGTTTTTCGGTGTAAGAAATGTGCTCTGCCTCTACCAGGGAAGGAATATCATAGAAAAGCTACGAAGCCTTGGTGATAGAACAGCGCAGTTGGCTTGAGAGAGGGGCAGTTTATATTCCCAACAACAACCAGCCACTCCGTTCAGCTTCCTCCTGCAAATTTGCAATCTAATATGAGGAAAGGGGAGCACTTTCCACTGGTCCACTTAAAGCCATCATAGAAGCAATTTCATTTGAATATGAACTTTGTAATAGTTTGTGTTAACAATAATGGCTTTGCAGTACTAACGTTCTTCCCTGCTCCATCTGTGTTCAGCTGAAAAACAGCTTTTTGAGGAGAGTCAATACTGTACCTCATGGTGGCCGTTTTCAGTATAAAAAGGTAAAGGTTTCCCCACAACCGAATGGTCTAGTTGTGACCGACTGTAGGGGGCGGTGCTCATCTCAGTTTCTAAGCCTGTAGAGCCGACGTTTGTCCAAGGACAAGTTTCCACGGTCATGTGGCCAGCATGACTATACGCCAAGATGCACAGAACGCCTTTACCTTCCCACCCAAGTGGTACCTACTTATCTACTCACTTTTTATGTGCTTTTGAACTGTGAGGTTGGCAGGAGCGGGGACAAGTGATGGGAACTCACTCCGTCGCATGGTCTTGAACTGCCAACCTTCCGGTCAGCAAGCTCAGCAGTTTAACCCACAGCACCACCACGTTCCTACGTACCCCATGTTTTCAGTATACTATACAGTAATTCAGGCCAGAGTCTTTCTTCTTATTATTCAGTTTAATTATTACAGAATATTCAATATTCTCTGTGACTGCTATTTCTGTGTTTAACATATCTCCATATGATTTAGTAGAATTCACAATCTTATTTACACAAGTTTGTCTTCCCTGCTGTCAGGGTCATAGAACAGGAGTAGGAAACATTAAATGCTGGGCTGGTCCACAAAGTATTGATTTTTGTATTTTAAAGAGAAACACACCTTCACCCTCAGTAATGGGAAGGATGTAAGGAAATTGTTAGCCATGGAGGTGCAAAACCAGGCATCGATGTGTACGCAAAGTGGCTTACAAGTTTTATTTACAAAATAGGCAACAACAGAATATATAAATTTGAATTAGCAACCAACAGCTGGCATTTTTTCAATTACATAGTGAATCAATGCCATGAAAAACTAATGAATAATTCTAAACCTTTGAAAATTAGCCCTGCTCAATTTACTTGTCTAGATTAAACATCTGCCATGACCATATCATTTCTCACCACCCAGGGCATATAGTAGGGGTGGATAAACTTGCTTAACATAAGGGCCTACTTATAGGTTTTCTTATAGCCATGCATCAGGTCCTGATTTTTGCCTATTGTAATTCCTCAGATGTATCCATTCTCATCAAAGAATATATCTGTCTCTTGTATGTGGAATTACCATACTCTAGTGCAGTGGTTCCCAAACTGTGGATCAGGACATAAGAAAAGCCCCGCTGGATCAGGGCAAAGGCCCATCTAGTCCAGTTTCCTATATCTCACAGTGGCCCACCAATGGGTCGCAACCATATTTTTGATGGGATGTGAAACTGACAAGCTGACAGCTGAAAAGGAGAATGTATTGAGCTCTATGGAAATCAAGTTGGAGCAGCACATGCACATTTACTCACAAGTAGACAACTATGCCTCAGCTTTTATCAAAGACCAGGTGAAAGGGAATGCAAGGCCACCAGAATGGTTCCAATCCAATCCAATGAATGTGGAGCTCAACAAACGCTCCAGAAGGTAGTTCCCCACCACTACCACCATAGAAAAACAAATGAAATCACAGGGTTGAGAGACTGGTAAAGTTAAATTTTAGTTTTTTAGTCCAGTAAAGCTAGGTGGGTCCAAGTAGAGTGCTTTAAAAACTGGATCCCAGTGATAAAAGGCTGGGAACCACCACTCTAGTGAAACAAATGGACACAACAAGCTGCATAAGACGCATGCTTAGAACTGGGCAATAGACTTGGGGGAGTGAATGGAAACATAATAGAATCAAAAATATGAAGCTTAGACAATCCTATCAGATTTGCTATATGAAAAATAAAAGTGTAGTTTAAATATGCGAGGTTTGATAACTGAAACACAGAGAATTTCAACATTCAAATTCCAATGTAGCCTTTTGCAATTCTTTTAAACCAACTCAGTATTGTTCTTTGTAATTAAATGGCATCTAAATATATTCCAATACTTTGAGACAGTTCAGTTTCCGTTATGTAGCATTAAGTGACATTAGAAATTCAATGAAATGCCGTCACCTTCATGCAGTTGCTCATCTGGGTAAATGAGAGTGGCTAGCATATTTCACATCTATGGAGACTAAATTTAAATAGTATTGTTCTTTGGTACACTGCTGTTGATTTCCTGGTCTTTGGCAGGAGTTCAAATCAACGTTACTCTTTCAGTGCGTATTCAGTTAATTCAGTTTTGCCATCTGTCTTCTAAGCTGTGCCCCTATTTTCATTACTCAAGTCTAGCTGTAATAATAATAGAAGGGTTAAGGGGAGGAGAGCCAGGCATGCAGATTAAAAGATATATTGCCATGAATTCTGCGCACATGAACCTCTTAACAAAAGCCAAGCCAAGCCAATGGAAGGGTAAATGTTTTGTGGGCTTCAAGGTGAAAGAAAAATAAAAGGAAAGAAACAGTACAAATCAGCTTCCAGCACTAGGGATATTTCCATAAAACAGTACTGTAGCATTCAAGAGGACTCTTTAGAAAAGACCCTCATGTTCGATGGTAAAGTTAAATTTTAGTTTTTTAGTCCAATAAAGCTAGGTGGGTCCAAGTAAAGGAAAAGATCGAAGATCAGGAAAGATCAGGAAAGATTGAAAGCAAAAGGAAAAGGGGGCGGCAGAGGAAGAGATGGTTAGATAGTATCACCGAAGCAATGAACATGAAGTTGGGCGAACTCCGGAAGCCAGTGGAGGACAGGGAGGCCTGGTGTGCTGTGGTCCATGGGGTTGCAAAGAGTCAGACACGAGTTAGCAACTGAACAACAAAGCATTCAAACTCTATTCCAGGAAACCCCAAGATTCCTCCAGAAGCCTATCAGGTGACCCTCAATGAGAAGCTCAGCAATGATAGACAAGTTTCTCTTAGACTGAAAAACAGCTTCCCCACTGTTACTCTTTTCTGCAACGTAAAGTGGAGTTTGGGGTACATTACAGGGCACACAGTTCGCACATGCTTAAGGCCTAGTAGCTGACAGAACCCCATATAAAATGAGTGTTACCTCTAGAACATGTTCTAGAATCCTTTGTTGTGAACACAAGTTCTGTGGCAGGTGCACAGGAGTTCCTCAGCAAATTAGTTGAGGCAGCCAGTGTTTCTCAATGTTCCTCCGCTGATGTACCACTTTGCTCCGATGCTCTCCTTGCAAGTACCGCCAGAAGCAACTGGGAATCATGTAATTGCCAGTTACTTCCAGGTTTGGAGACCACGACAGGAGCTTCAAATGGGGGTGAAACCCACACACTGGAGCTCAGTCTATTAGGCTGAGCCTCCTACTACTGTTTGAAGCTTCCGCTGCTACCAGTAGGTGGGTGCCATGCATACACCCAACACTGCTCGGTGTACCAATGGTTGAGAACTCCTAAAGTAAACAGTATATAATGACTAATATTATCTAGAACAGTAAAATCTAAGAAAGACAACAGTTCCTGGAAATCTAGCACCAGGAATATCTTCAGTGACATCTCAGGTGCCAGGATCTGGAAATGCAGGAAACTTGAAATTTCTGCCTAAATGGAATATAATTGTTGGGGTGAGAGGTCCTGCCCCACTGGAAACCTATATCTGACCTAGCAGCTGTATTTCAAGGGGCTGGGATACTTCTCCGGAATTTAAGCTGTACAAGAGAGCCCAAGGGAACAAAGAATAACACATTACACTTCTTTCTGTTTTACATGTATTTAAATCATTTGATGCCTCTCAGTTTCATAATTTCCAAAGCAAATTGCAATTGACAAAAACGAACAGTGCAAAATGGGGAAAAATAGAAGCATTAAAACAAAATTTGTTTTAATTGTAATTGTTTTAAAACAGATCGTCTAAAACATTGTGCAGAAATGGACACCTTTGCCAGGAGAGACACAAGAATTGGTGCTAAACAAGTGCTCACCTAGGGAGAGCATTGCACAATTATTAGAGCTAAATTTGATGAGAACTCAGAGACCGCACTTTACAGAAAAACAGTTCCCCCTAGTGGAAATAAAAATTTAATAAATATTCCGCATTAAGAAACTGTCGGAAAGATTGTAAATTCCAGCTATTCATCTGTTAAGTGGGAAAGCCTAGGGATCATTAGCATAAGCAAGGATGATCATATCTGATCTTCTCTCCACATTAAGTTTTATTTTTGATAAAACGTCAAAAATTGTTTGATTTGCATAGCCTTGATTTCAAATTATAGATTTCAAAATTATTGATGATTACTGCATAGTACAAATGGTTCCCTTGAGTTTATGGGCACATAGCAAGTCCAGGTCACAAAATTAAACAGAAATACATTCTTATCAGATCCTCTTCCACTAAGATTTACCAAAGCCTTAACATAAGTATTTTCTGGAAACACTACAATAATATAAGCATTTGTCAGTTGAATGCTTTATGCTTATATTTTTATTTTATTGTTATCTTTAGGGTGGGGCTGGCTAGACATGCAAATATGTACTAAAGACAATGTGCTATATAACTGAAATGTAGGAATTACAGATCTTTGTAAATATATTCTATGCAAGATGCATAGTTATGGTATGCAAATTTTAAGACGTTTCATCATTGTTAAATTCAAGAATTGGACCTCTGCAGACTGGTATTAACATCACCACCATGGCAGAAGTTAGGATCTACTGGAAGATATAGTATATGGATAATTTGCAGTAGATTGATAAAAACATTAGCTACAAGTGATTTAAAAGTAGTAAGCAAGATTGCAAACAAAATAACGTTCTCTTGTTCAAATACAGTATTGATGTATTTTTTCTCTCAGGATTTCACTTCTAGGTATTTCTTTTAAAAACCACTTTACAAAACCATTCCCTGCCATGACTGATCTTCTATTAATCAGTTATCTCTCAGCCTTGGTGATTCTCACCTGTAAATTACCCAATTACCTAAAATCTCTCATGATTTATAGTAAATCAAATGTAAATTCATATATGTGTAGTCAGATTATCCGAGTGCAATTTATGGGGTGCAGATAGTAATGGATTCCATCCGCTAAGCCACAATTATCTGGCCCAGATATTTCGGTTGGTGCATTTCAGGATTCTAGTAAGCTGCCAAGTACATTCAGAAAGCCTAAAGTATGCGTGTCCCCACCATAAATTAAGATAGCTTTGAAACTATGTAGAGTGTAATATAATGGCTTATCTGTTGAGCTTAGGATGTAGGAAACACATGTTTCACTGGGTTTTATAGCCTATGAAGACATTTGCAGAACTACAGAAATCCTTTCTAAAAATATGCTTTTAGTAACACAAAAAAAATGTGAACTAATGATTGGAACACATACCTTATAGCTGAACTTCACTGTCTTTCTTATATTAATTCTTATGAGATAAGAATAGCTTTACTTATGCTTAGGTTTATACATTTGCACATTGCAAGCTATGGAGGTTTCACCTCCATATATAATAATACATTTTCTTTACATAACATTCAGGTGAGGCACTCGCAAACTGAATACATGCCGGGATCAGTAGCTGACTGGGTGAGAGTAAATAAACTTTAGATCAAGCCAGGTAAGATAAGACCAGAATTCAGTCTTTGGGGTTCACTGAATATACTAGCTAAGCTCAACCAGAGACTGGGCTTGGTCTCAGGTGGTCAGGACCACGGTCAGCTCACTGTGGTGAATGCAACAAGTTGGGCTGGAAACAAGGAAAACCCAGAAAGAAATGGCTTTGAACCTTGCTCCAACCAAACAGTCTGACCCTACACTGAATATCTCAAGGTCAACCCACGTTGAGACTTAGATCTCAGTCCTATTTAACTTTCCAGTGCTGCTGCAGCCAAATGAAATGGGGCATGCACTGTTTTTTGAGATGGGGGAGGGCAGCCATGGAGGCCTGCTCAAGGAAAGGGAACATTACCTCAGGGCTGCATTTCAGCTGCACCAGCCCTGGAAAGTTGAATAGAATCTGGCTCTTACTCACTTGGACTAAGCAACCACACCTTGATCCACACATCTCAGTAAGGCTGGCTCAGTAAGGCTCAATGCAGTATGGTGCTGGTAGGTCCTTCAATACTGCCAAGAGTTGTGAGGAAGAGTCCTTCAAGAGGGCTACTTTCTCAGGTACAGCGGATGGAGGCATCATTTGTTTGAGAGTCCCCTTCCAAGGAAGTCCCTAGTGAGACAATTGTTCCTCAGGGACAATTTCCAAACCCTTTTGTCTAAACCTTGTGACAGCAACGAGTTCTGGGCATCAGGACTGATGATCAGTAGACCAGATGACTGGGAAAAATGCTTGTTCTGCACAGAGCCACAATGTCCCTAAAGGATCTGCATGGGGATATTCCTCGGGCTAGCACTATTTCTGGAATCTCATGCAGAAGCTATGTCATGGAATACCTGTTATCAGCTTTGCCAAAAACACACGTCGGTCTGCCCAACAGATCATCCAGAAACTTCAGCCAACACTGAACAATCAACAATCAATCAACACTGCTCTTTGAAAAGGTTCTTAAGCAGGTATAATATGAGAACATCTGAACTGGCTGCCCATCTGTTTTCCAGCTCAATTCAAGCAGAGCAGGTGTATGTAGTAAGCCATAAGGGAAGGCCTGATACCCATTCTCTTGTCAATGTCTTTAGCTAGTTCTTTCAACAAATGCACAAAATGAATGCTACAAATTTCAGCTTATTCTTCTCCTCTACTGTAGAGTCTGAAGGTTCACTGCAATTATAGCATCTTTTTCAAGGGCACTCCATTTAGAACAAAATGTTTGACAAGACTAATAGCTACATAATGAAAAAAGAAACCCACAATCCTTAGGAGATTACATGAATTAATGCTGCAGACCTTTCCTTGTGGCCAAATATCACAAAAAAAAAAAAATCAGACAAAGTAGGAGTCCCAAGCCTTAATTTGATTCAAGGTGCATCACAGATTCTATTTTCCATGTCTGTAATACATGAAATAATGAAGATAAGTGAGACAGTATCTGAAGAATGTTTTTTTTCTTCACCCCTGAGGAATTATAACCAGCTTCCCAACACCTGTGGGCACAGCTAAGCAATACTAGGCTGTCAACTCCAGACTAATATACTTGTGTTCTGAGGTGTGGACTGATGGTTGAGCTGCCAATACTGCCTGAAGCTGAGAAGGTGAGGGTTGCAGGGGAGAGTGCGAGAAGGCCAGCCAGCAAAAAAACAGAGTACAACCTTAAGGACCTGTCCAGGCTGGACTTATGATTGCCTGCTTAAGCTGGATGACACACAGCCAGAGAAGAGAACCACACTGTGAAGGCTACATCAGAACAGAGGATTATATAAACCACAGAATACTGGATATTTGTAAAAAAAAAAAAAATCATTGAAAAAATTGTGGTTTAGATTAGCCTGCCCATGTAAGCCACCTTGGGCATTTGCTCTGGCATGAGAAAGTTAGAATATTATGCATTTCCCTACCCTGACCACTGCAATGGATCGACGGTAGGCTGCACCAAAGCTAATGGAGCAGGAAGGGGAAATGCAACATGGGGTAGCCTGTAAGCATTATAGGGCAACGCTTAATTCCACTATGAGATTGGTGGGAAAGTGTTCCAGTTTACTGCAAGAATTACAGGGCTTACAGAAATTGAGTTTTAGAAATGAAAGCACTGTTAAACACAGAGGTACTATGGACTGATTATTGCTAACCTTTTTGGCAAGTATACCACAAGTCAAGTCCAATGTATAAGCCACTGGCACGCTATAGCTCCTGTGTAGGCCCCTGTGACCCTTGTTTGCACAACTAGTGATCTGCCAGGCTCACCCACCAAGCCAGGTTTGATGGCCCACCAGAGGATGGGGGGAAGTGCTGTTAGGCCAAAGTACATGGCTGTTAAGCTGGGTTTGGCTTGGCAAATAATGCACTGTGCCAGTCTACGTAGCAGCACTACAGACTTAGAAAGACAGGCAGGACTGCTGACCTAAGAATACGCTATAGTATAGGCACACTCACAAGATCTGTGTTCTTGTACTACAGATTAGTCATCCGCAAAGTCACAGATCTGCATTTATTAAGTGGGGAGAGTTTATACAGCCGATTGGTTGAGACCCGACCAAGAGCTGCTCTGTGCTCAGCGACAGATGATCAATTATTGATTCTGTGCCTGCAGGATTCAGCAGTCTGACTTGGCTATTCGGAAAACAAATATGGCATAGTATGACTAGGCAGACATTTCCTTAATTGTTTTTCTCAAGATGCGCAGGAATCAGGTGGTTGCAGAGCTTTGGCTGACCAGGGTACTTGACTGACATTCACATCTAACAAAAGGAGTTCTGTACCCTGATGACAGTTCTGTAGTTAAAACATGCAGTCACTTCGCGCCTTCCACACACACACTCATCCTATCCTGTAAGCAGGTGATCTGGAAACCGTATCTCTTGCTCACTGTGCCATTCCCGTATTAACATGGGCAAGTAGTAGGGGTCATGTTCCCAGCCATACATCTCAAGTGTCTCTCACTGCGAAATAGATCCCTCATGACATAATGGAACACACAGGGTAATAAATACTTTCTTCCCTGAGAAATGCTCTATTCACATTATTATTTGTTCTGAGAATTCCTTCTTCCCAGCCTTCTGAAGGTTAAGTGGCAGGAAAGAGGGCCTTCTTGGGGATGGCTCCCACCACATAGAACTCCCTGTTACATGAGGATGCAGCTGGCTCCCTCTTTTCCAGTATTTTGGTGTAAGGTTAAGACCAGGCCTTCTCTGATCACCCCCAATGTGGATTCCCTTGGATTGTTATTTTGCTCTAATATTCTCTTTGTCTCTCTCTTGATTTATTGCTGCTGTTTTGCTTTATTACTCATCAGAGTAAGGGAAGGCAAAGAAAGAGAAAGGCAGGGCATGCATTTTAAAAACAAAGAAGAGTGATACATCTCTGAATAGCCTGCCTCACCTCATTGATCTTAAGCCCTGTTATAGGGTCTTTTCTGTTTCAGACTAAGGACATCAGCACAGGTGGGCCAAATGAACTCTGAACACATGGTTTTATCAGGGGAGAGGGTCCTTTTGGCTGGAACTGCAGCTGATGAACGAACAAATGAAGTATGATGTTTCCCTTGCAGCCCTTCCAAGGATGGCCTGACATTCTACCAGGGCTCAAGTCCTGACATTAGTTTTCATTCCTGGGGCTGAGTCCTAGAGTAGACAGTGAAAAAGATACTTCTGAACATATGCAAAGTGCCTCAACCACTGAGGCGCCTTTGCACACATACTTAAGATTAAAGAGCAGCACTTCCAAGACTGGTAACAAGGCTCCCAGGAATGCCCAATCCTAAACATTTCTCTTTTTAAGAGATCAGATATGAACCCTAACCCTATTACTCTACATCCCCTTCTTGCTTACACACACACTCCAGCAAAGGTGTCATTGTATGTACATCAAGTTAAAGGGCACTTGACTTGATTGCATTTTCATTATCCCTCTGATAGGAAACATATTGACATCTCTAAATACTTTAGTGCATGTAAGGCATCTCTAGCCTTACATGCACTGAAAAGACTGGCATTCCCAATGTCATAATACAACAGAAAGTTGTCTCTTATACACCTTGAAGGACAACATGAGCCTCTTGTTAGCCGTCACCCATTTACTTGAGCACAAAAAAATGAATCTGGTCCAAATGAACTGTGTCCCAATTGAACTGTACTCCAATTCAAAACACTGAACACCAGTCAGGATTCTAGAGGTGGGTGGGCGATTATCTTTTCAGGGTGGGCAATTATGTCGGGTTTCAGAGTGGGCAGAAAACTCAGGGTTGGCAATGCCCACCCTGGCCCCTCTGGCTACGGGCCTGCTGAACACATCACAGATCTTCAAGTTGATCCCAGTCTAAAACTGCTTCTACAGATTGACAAGGGACAGAATCATAGCCTCCTTCCATTTCCCTTCCCCACCTCCTGAATGTTCTATTTCAAATCACAGCAGCAGATTACACCATTTAAAACTGAATCTGTAAAGCACCAAAGAGGACAGCAGCTATTCCAGGGTCCCCGTAATCCTCTCTGTCTGATCTCATCATCTTGAAATCACAGACCTTCCTTACTGCATGCAATGGCCACTTAAAGCAGATTCCCTTCACACAACACACACCGACACCCATCCCCAGTCACCATACACATGCATACTGCAATGTCAAGTATCTCGCCTAAAACAAGACATCAGAGTGCATCGTCTAAAAGGAAAAAAAAATCAGCAAAACCATTGGAGAGAAATTATGTAATCTTTTCATTTCAGCATCCAGGGCTCTCTGAACCTTGTGTAGTATTGCAGAGCATTCAAAATTCCTTTACCGAAGGCCCAATACCAGAGAGAGAGAGAGAGAGAGACATCAATGCAGCCGCCTAGCATCCCAGTTTTCTTTTAAGAATACACAAGCACACATAGAAAGGAAACGCCTGATTCTCCTATAAAGGTACCTGAAGAAACCTTGATGTACTAGTATCAGGAAGAAGAAGCAGAGCAGATCCGAGAGAGGTAGCAAATGTGCTGAGCGGCTAAAACGGAGGAGCGGGAGCGTTGCACTGAGGTCAGAGCCCAAAGAGCGCCTGCGGTTCCTCTGCACATCATATTAACAATGATCTCCACAAAAGCAGGGCAAAAGAAAAGGCAGGGAAGCGACATTAAGTGGTCGCCGGGGAAGAGAAGCCGAAGGAGCGGGGGTGGGGGTGGGCGGCAGCCGGCGAGAGCCTGACTTACCCACGAAGAGCCAGATGGAGCCACCAGCCACGAGGAGAAAGGTGAGCATGCCTGCTGGAGCCGGCTGCAGCATGGGCGGCCTGGAGCGAGCGTGCAGCTTGCGGGGGGGACTGCAGCAAACTCACTGCAGTGACTGAGGTAGCATCGGCGGCGGCGGGGACTGGCTCTCGATCTGCCCGCTCGCCCGCAGCAGAGCAGGTTATTTTTAGCCGCTCATCCTGCTGCACCGGGTCCGCTTAAAGGAGGCGACGCATCGCTGCTGCCGGGGCTCAGAGGAGAGCAGGCGCACGCGTGTCGGCGGCCGTGCATGCGTACACGGGCAGGCAGCGGGGCACGCTCCCGGCGCCTCCCTCGCGGGCCGCCCGACGGGGGGGGGGAGAAGAGTCACGCGTGGGAAGCAGAACGCGGACAGCGCCCTTCTGCACCCCGCCTGGCCTCCGTTCCGGGCTGGGATCCCTGCAGACTCTCAGGCTGCGTCCGACACGCCCAAGCCCACCGCTTGCACTAGGATGACGAGGCACGCCTACCTCTGTCGAGGATCGTGGCCGTCGAGGGCCTGCCTTTTGTCTTGGTATCGGCGACGCCTCTTGCTTTCAGGGCCACGACAAGCATTGCAGTGGCTGGATTGTAGTCCAATCATCGTACCCGCGTGCTCGCAATGCAACACGCCCGATTCCAGTTTAGTTCTGCAGTACGACTCCGTTTTAAAATGTACGCGCTTTCCCGAGAACAATGCGTGCCGTGTTCTACGGTTTCTGTTTTAACCTAGTGCCCTAATTACTAATGATGCAAACTTTAACCCCTGAGTAAGCGTATTGCGTTGTCTAGTGGGTCTCAAACTGTTTGGCACTGGAACCCACTTTTTAGAATGATGATCCGTCCCAGACCCACCGGAAGTAATGTCATTAACCTGGAAGTGATGTCATGGCTGGAAGTTTACATCCAAGAGTTATTAAGGAACTAAAGAACGAAGTTGCTGACCTCTTAACTAGAGTATGCAACTTGTCCCTTCAAACAGCCACGGTGCCAGAGGATTGGAGGATAGCCAATGTCACGCCAATCTTTAAAAAAGGGAGAAGGGGGGACCCTGGAAACTACAGGCCGGTCAGCCTAACGTCTGTTCCGGGTAAGATGGTGGAAAGCCTCATCAAAGATAAAATCCTAAAACACATAGAGGAACAAGTACTGCTAAAAGAAAGTCAGCATGGCTTCTGTAAGGGTAAGTCTTGCCTCACAAACCTTTTGGAATTCTTTGAAAAGGTCAACAGGCACGTGGATGTGGGTGAACCTGTGGATATCATATACCTGGATTTTCAGAAGGCGTTTGACACGGTCCCCCACCAAAGGCTGCTGAAGAAACTTCACAGTCAGGGAATAAGAGGGCAGGTCCTCTTATGGATCCAGAATTGGTTGAGGGCCAGGAAACAGAGAGTGGGGGTAAATGGGCAATTTTCAGAATGGAGAGAGGTGAAAAGTGGAGTGCCCCAGGGATCTGTCTTGGGGCCCGTGCTTTTCAACTTATTCATAAATGACTTAGAGACAGGGATAAGCAGCGAGGTGGCCAAGTTTGCAGATGACACAAAACTTTTCCAGGTGGTGAAAACCAGAGAGGATTGTGAAGAGCTCCAGAAGGATCTCTCCAAGTTGGGGGAATGGGCAGCCAAATGGCAGATGCGTTTCAACGTAAACAAATGTAAAGTGATGCACATTGGGGCCAAAAACCAAAACTTCACCTATAGGCTAATGGGTTCTGAGCTGTCTGTGACAGCTCAGGAGAGAGATCTTGGGGTGCTGGTGGACAATTCCATGAAGGTATCGACCCAGTGTGCGGCAGCAATTAAGAAAGCCAATTCCATGCTCGGGGTAATTAAAAAAGGGGTTGAGAATAAAACAGCCAATATTATCATGCCATTGTACAAAGCAATGGTAAGGCCGCACCTGGAATATTGTGTCCAGTTCTGGTCGCCGCATCTCAAAAAGGACATAGTGGAGTTGGAAAAGGTGCAGAAGAGAGCGACAAAAATGATTACGGGGCTGGGGCACCTCCCTTATGAAGAAAGACTGCAGCGTTTGGGGCTCTTCAGTCTAGAAAAAAGGCGCCTGAGGGGGGACATGATTGAGACATACAAAATTATGCATGGAAGGAATAGAGTTGATAGAGGGATGTTCTTTTCCCTCTCACAACACCAGAACCAGGGGGCATCCGCTAAAACTGAGGGTTGGGAGAGTTAAAACAGATAAAAGGAAGTACTTTTTTACCCAGCAGGTAGTTAATCTGTGGAACTCCTTGCCACAGGAGGTGGTGATGGCATCTGGTCTTGATGTCTTTAAGAGAGGATTAGACCGATTTCTGGAGGAAAGATCCATTGTGGGCTATAGGCAATGATGGATTGTGCAACCTCCTTACAAAGGTGGTGGGCTACAGGTACCGGGTGTAAGGGAGTGGCAACAGGATGCAAGCATCTTGTTGTCTCCTGCCTCCCTGGGGCACCTGGGGTGGGCCGCTGTGAGATTCAGGAAGCTGGACTAGATGGGCCCTTGGCCTGATCCAGCATGGCTCTTCTTATGTTCTTATGTTCTTATGAAGTGACATCATCAAGCAAGAAACTTGTTAACAACCCCATACGCCTTTTGCAATAACACCCCTTAGTAAGTAAGTAAATGAAAAGTTGACAGTAAGTATAGTTTAAAAAGTTATTTAAAATAAATAAGTTCTCTTTGTTGAGAACTCCATTATCCACAAGCCATGTGGGGTCGCCTTTCCCTCTACAGAAATTAACATGTGTTTATTAACCAGGCAGCCAAATGTCAAGCAAGGGCATGTGTGTCTGTGTGTGTTAAAGACGCCAGGTGGGCTCCATTCCTCCAATTAGATAAACTCATGACATCACCCAATCTAAATTATTTAAATCCTAGCACAGGGCTGCACTCTGTTTTTTGCTGTGAAAAACTAATGCTGGTACATGGAAGACACCTTTATACTCTCCAGTAAGTGCAAGGATAGAAGATTCCTGGACAATGTAAGATGTTAGCAATAGGGACTGTATTTATGATCAAATATGGTCATGATTTTAATTTGCTTGCCCTCTTCCTTCCAAACTGCCTGCACACATCACCAGTTTAGCTATGTGTTGGGGTCAGGTTTGTGTGCCTTGTTCTTGAGCCGCCTCTCAGCTCCATCTGCTGAGTGTTAATAGTTATTCTATCCATATGTTCAAACTTATGTCCATCCAGCCAAATGCTGATGTTCAGACATTTCCATTCACCTGCTTGTACAGTTTCTACCTTCCCCCCTGTTTTCATTTTTCCATTTAGTTTATTTCTTTTCTTCTTCTGGATTTTTAATAACCTAGGTATTTTTTCTTCTTCTCCAGACCAGTTTTTCTGTCCAGTCTCTGAAGCCTGGGGTGGTGGCAGTGCTGCTTTTCTCCCCACCCCCACTTCAGCTGATGACCCAGATAAAAGAGACCACAGGGAGCATGAGCTAACCACTAGGAACTACAGTACTGTATTCCCTCTCAGTCAGCCTGCTTTCTCCAGATCCCTTTCCCTGACAAGACTACTCCTCTCAAAATGAAAGAAAACTTGTAGTCCTGCTGGGAAGGAAGAACTTGCCTTTATACCAGATGGGTGGTGTTCCTGCTGTGGTTCCTCTGTAATTATGGCACTTGCCCAATATTAGGGACAATCACTTTGTTCATAATTACTATTCCAGTGAGCCCCATCCTAAGCTATGTGACCTTACCATTCACCGATATCTAGACCTTGTTACAGCAAGTCCTCACTTAAACTGGTTTTGTTCAATGTCGTTTCATTACAGATTTGATAAGGACAAAGAATTGATTCCTGGCTGCGGACCACTGTCTGTGTGGAGTTTGTATGTTCTCCCCATGTCTGTGTGATTTTCCCCAGCCTGAAAAGCTCGCATTTATTTCAATTATTAATTAATATTGGAAGTCTTCGGGGTCTTTAGTTAGAAGTTTGGTGGTACTTTTGTGACTAGAAATATGCTGTAGGAAGGTTAACTCTTGTTTACATATATCAATTAGCCAGAGGAAAAATTGATTTTGTTTGCTTAAAGTTGCCGTTTCCAAGAACCTATTGACAACTTAGATGAGGACAACTTAGTGAGGACTTGCTGTACGCTCATGGAAAGGGCTGGGCAGGGCACAGGGTTCCATGGTAAGTGGCAGCTCATGTTCAGAGGGTTTGTCACATGGTAGGTGCAATAAAGGACAAGAATGGCAAGGACCTAACAGAAGCAGGTGAGATTAAGAAGAGGTGGCAAGAATCCACAGAGGAACTATATAAGGCCGATCTAAATGTTTCTGATAACCACAATGGTGTGGTCACTGAGCTCGAACCTGACATCCTGGAGTGTGAAGTCAAGTGGGCTTTAGAAAGCAACACTAACAACAAAGATAGTGGAGGTGACAGCATTCCAGCTGAGTTACTCAAAATCTTAAAAGATGATGGTGTCAAAGTGTTGCGCTCATTATGCCAGGAAGTTTGGAAAACTCAGCAGTGGTCACAAGACTGGAAAAGATCAGTTTACATTCCAATCCCAAAGAAGGGCAATGTCAAAGATTGTTCAAACTACCATACAATTGCACTCATTTCACATACTAGCAAGCTGATGCTCAAAATCCTACAAACTAGGCTTCAGCAGTATGTGAATCGAGAACTATCAGAAATGCAAGCTGGTTTTTGAAGAGGCAGAGGAACCAGAGATCAAATTGCCAACATTCGCTGGATCATGGAGAAAGCAAGAGAGTTCCAGAAAAACATCTACTTCTGTTTCATTGACTACATTAAAGCCTTTGATTGTGTGGATCACAACAAACTGTGGCAAGTTCTTGAAGAGATGGGAGTACCAGACCACCTTATCTGTCTTCTGAGAAACCTGCATGTGAGTCAGGAAGCTACAGTTAGAACTATTGGTTTCGAATTGGAAAAGGAGTACGACAAGGCTGTATAGTGTCACCCTGCTTATTTAACTTGTATGCAGCGTACATCATGAGGAAGGCAGGGCTTGATGACTCACAAGCTGGAATCAAGATTGCTGGGAGAAATATCAACAACCTCAGATATGCAGATGATACCACTCTAATGGCAGAAAGTGAGGAAGACCTAAAGAACCTTCTGATGAGGGTGAAAGAGGAAAGTGCCAAAGTTGGCTGGAAGCTCAACATTAAAAAAACTAGGCAAAAGGCCCATCTAGTCTGGCTTCCTGTATCTCACAGTGGCCCACCAGATACCTCAGGGAGCACATAAGGCAACAAGATACCTGCATCTTGCTGCTATTCCCCTGCATCTGACATTCTGAGGTAGCCTTTTTCCTTCATGGATCATTGCCTTATCGTGGCAAAGGGGCTTGAGTAGCTCAATGAAGCTGTGAGCTATGCCATGTAGGGTTACCTAAGATGGATAGGGCATAGTAGAGAGTTTTGACTAAATGTGATCCGCTGGAGAAGGAAATGGCAACTCACTCCAGTACTCTTGCCAAGAAAACCCCAAAACTGACTTGAAACTCAATATTAAAAAAACTAAGATCATGGCAACCACTCCCATCACTTCCTGGCAAATAGAAGGGGAAGAAATGGAAGCAGTATCAGAGTTTATTTTCCTGGGCTCCAAGATCACCGCAGATGGTGACTGCAGCCACAAAATTAAAAGATGTTTGCTTCTTGGGAGGAAAGCTAAGGTGAACCTAGACCACTTAATAAAAAGCCGAGACATCACCCTGTCAACAAAGGTTCGCATAGTCAAAGCTATGATTTTCCCAGTAGCAATGTATGGCTGTGAGAGCTGGACCATAAGGAAGGTGGAGCGCTGAAGAATAGATGCTTTTGAATTATGGTGTTGGAGAAGAGTCCCCTGGACTGCAAGGAGATCCAGTCAGTCAATCCTATAGGAAGTCAAGCCTGATTGCTCCCTGGAAGGACAAATACTGAAGCTGAAGCTCCAATACTTTGGCCACCTCCTGAGAAGAGAGGACTCTTTAGAAAAGACCCTCATGCTGGGAAAGATTGAAGGCAAAAGGAGAAGGGGGCGGCAGAGGATGAGATGGTTAGATAGTGTCACCGAAGCGATGAACATGAAATTGGGCAAACTCCGTAAGCTAGTGGAGGACAGGGAGGCCTGGTGTGCTGTGATCCATGGGGTTGCGAAGAGTTGGACACGACTTAGCGACTGAACAACAACAAATGGCTCACACATTCCAGAAACACCTGAATTCTACTAGGATGCCAGAATACAATGAAACTGTTCAAGGACCAAGAAAAAGTCATTTATCTTAAACATTCTTCTTTGGGCTACGTTTGGAGAAAGCATATCTGAGTTATTGATTACTATTAACCCATATAAGAAAAAAAGCAGAAACTTCATCTTTACTTTTGTCAGCATTTTAGACCAGCGTATTGAAAAGGAAGGCAGGTTTATATTTCTTAAAATATAGAGATATATTCACTTAGAAAGTGACTTCCAAGGAAGTCTTAGAAAGATAGTTTTACAGAGTAGGCTTATGCATGGGTACTTGGAAATGAGTGCCTATTGAGTTCAGTGGGGCTTCCTCCCAAGTAAACGTATGTAGGACTTCTGCCTATTCTTTCTAGTAGTTGAATTGAAGCTTAAGGGTGCTCTGCTCTTGAACCATCTTAACCTTAATTAAGAGGTCAAGGTCAACAGCTTTTCCATGATCAAGATGGCCTATGGCTTAGTTGGAAGAACAGATAACTTGTTAGCAGGATATCAGGTGGTGGCAGGATATTTTAATGGAGTCTTTCATGACACATTAGCTGTATCTAATTCTGCAAACTATGTGAAGAGCCCTTTAAAAAGTACTGGCTGATGAAGAGGACTTAATACATATCTGAAGGCAAAAACACCTTCATAAAAAGAACTATACCTTTTATTCAAGCAGACATCAATTTATTTAAGTATTTTTTTTCTGAGTAGAATGTTGGAATGGGTATTGAAATTAGTGCTATCCTTTATGCTGGTCATGCCCTTGTAAAGAGGGAACAAACCTGTCAAAGAAGAAATAATTCTTTTAGAATGTGCATACTGACTAGTTTATTAAAGAATGACTGTGTGGTTGAAAATCTTTACAATCGGATAAAACAATTTTTTGATCCAAGCTTGACTCATGGAATTGACTTCATCATAGTCTGACTTATTGTCAAGTCTTTATATGAGCAGGTTGTGTATATGTTAGGGAACTTATTTTAAAAAAATTAACAAAAATGGACTACAGGTAGATCATTCCTTATCCAGGCATCCAAAATCCAGACAGTTCCAAAATTCAGATTTTTTTTGTCCAAGCCTTTTTTAAACTTTCTGTAGTATGAGCATTAGAACGTCTTGTGCCCATTCCCACATACAGGCTGTAAGTTCTATTCTCTGATTTGTATGCCCTGGTATCTGCTGGGGTTCCGTTCTGGACCTGCCAGTGGATACCTGATACTGTGGACGACTTTTTAAAGATAGGGGAATATCAGTGGTTTTGCTGCAACAAGGTTAAAAATATATGTTTAATGTTCCACTATCTTTTTAATGGGCATCCCAGTATCCATGGTATCTGTGGATAACTGAAAATTTGGATACTAAATCAGTGGATACTAGGGCAGGCCTGTATTGTTGAAAAATGTCAAAGAGTGAGTGGGTAACAGTGAGACGAGGAAACATTTCTCATTATATTTATGCAATTATTCCAAAATCCAGAAAAATCCAAAATCTGGACACCTTCCTGTCCCAAGCAGTCTGGATAAGGGATAATCAACTTGTAACTTGCTGAAGCATGAAATAAAGCATTGGGAAAACATTCGTAAAAGAGATACTGTAACTCTAAGACATCAAAGCAAAGTCTTGATAGAGCAAGGGACAATTGAAGGGTGCATTTAAAGCATCCCAATTGCTATTATACTTGGAGCAGGAGATTTTAGAATATGGCAGCAAGCCAGGTGAAAAATTAGCAGTACTTTTGGCAGAACGAAACATTAATTGGCATCTCCTTCAGATGATGGAGCAGGAGCAGGAGGAGTTAGGGCACACAAGTGAAGGTCATTGGGGAGGAGTTTGTGAGGCATTATGAGGAATTGTATCTAATAATCCAGTTATAAGATGTGTGGGACATGGTGGCGCTGTGGGTTAAACAGCTGCTGCCGAGCTTGCTGACTGGAAGGTTGGCAGTTCAAGATCACGCAACGGCGTGAGCTCCCATTGCTTGTCCCAGCTTCTGCCAACCTAGCAGTTTGAAAGCACATTAAAATGTGAGTAGATAAATAGGTAGTATCTATTTATAAATAGATAGTAGATAACTTCAGTGGGAAGGTAACAGCATTCTGTGTGCCCAGAGCCATAAGGAGTGAAAACAAGACTCCTGGGGCAAGAAAATATTTTGCACCTCCCTTTCTAAACTCACCATCAGCACCTGGCTGTATGCTCTCGAGTTGTGGTGACATCATGTCACCACCCACTTCCTTATTTGGAGGCTCTCCAGCGAAGAGTTTAATGAACAAGGCATTCTAATCCACCCTCATTTCTGGTTCCTCCAGCTGTCGTTAGGAGGCACTTGAGTGGAAAGGAAGGTGGAAGCAACAGAAAAGACAGTATGAAAGAAGTCATACTCAGAAGTCTACTCAGAGGTAAGTCCCATTGTTGGCAATTGTGCATAGAGAAATGCCTGTGAGTAGTTGGGGATTCAGAAAAACGCATGCTGGAGGTGCTGTATTTTCTCCAATAGGGTTGCAATCTCTTGGCATTTGGGAGCTGAAAATGGAACACAGGCTTTTACACAGTTGAGTGGAAGCGAGGGTGGAAGCAGCAGGAAAAAAAAACCAGTATGAAAGAAGTCATACACAGAAAGAAGTCTACTCAGAAGTAAGTCCCATTGTTGGCAATGGGTCTTACTCCCAGGTCATTGTGCATAGGATTGTAGACTTAAATGTAAATTGATCTGGCTACTGAAATGGTGGCTGCCTGTTAACAGTCTGTCCTCTTCCAGCTTCTCCCCACCCCACCGTATTTCATGAATAAAATCTATGCACTGCATTGGTTGATTATCATTCTGTTCATCCTACCAAGCAGTTGTCTTTTTCTTTCTAATAAGTCTACAACCCTATGTGCGATTACCTGGGAGTAAGACCCATTGCTAACAATGGGACTTACTTCTGAGTAGACTTCTTTCTGCATATGACTTTCATACTGCTTTTTCTGTTACTTCCACCCTCCTTTCTACGCAAGTGCCTCCTTAGGACATGTGGAGGAACCAGAAGTGAGAGTGGATTGGAATGCCTTGTTCATTAAACTCTTCGCTGGAGAGCCTCCAAATAAGGAAGTGGGTGGTGACATGATGTCATCACAAGGAGAGCATACAGGCAGGTGCTGATGGTGAGTTTGGAAAGGGGGGGGTGTAAAATATTTTCTTGCCCCAGGAGAAATTCTTGTTTTCACTTGTTTTTCACTTGTTATTTTCTTGTTTTCACTCGTTACTGCTCTGGGCACACGGAATGCTGTTACCTTCCCCCCCCCCCCCGAAGTTATCTACTATTTATAAATTGTTGTTGTTGTTCAGTCGCTAAGTCGTGTCCGATTCTTTGCGACCCCATGGACCACAGCACGCCAGGCCTCCCTGTCCTCCACGAGCTTCCTGAGTTCGCCCAATTTCATATTCATTGCTTCGGTGACACTAAATAAATAGATAAATAGATACTACCTATTTATCTACTCGCAAAATATTTGCAAGTGCTGTTATTTACACCTGCGTCCTCTCATTTCTACACACACACACACACACACACAGGGACTAGGCGGTAGATGCTGGAAGTGGTGACTTGTCCCATATGTTGCACCCAAGCTCTTTCTCTCACACTAAGCCAAGAAACAAGAGGATGTTGCTGCACCCATGGCTGCAATTGGAAATAACAAGGGCCCTGGGAAGAGCAGTGTTATGGGTGTAGGAGCAGGAAGTTTGGAGTGTGGGCATAGAGAGGTGGAATAGGGTTGTGTAGACAAAGGTGGAAGGAAGGAATGTGGAAGTGTGACTACTGATTTGGATGGCAGACTGATTGTGTGACTAACAGATTAGATGGAGGACTGAGATTGCTGTTGGAATTAAAGTTGTTATTGGAGACTGGAGAATTGGTGAGTGGCTGCCACGCCCCTGGAGCCACCAGCTAGAAACAGAAGGAGGGCTGGTGTGGCTGAGCAGGCAAGCCTTTTGCTTTTGCTTGGAGGTTGGGCCTAGAGTGTTCTGAGCTGTTTGAGGATAAAAGGGAAGCTAATTAGTTTGTGGACATAAGATTCCAGAAAGGGAATTTGGCGCAACAGTTGCTCAGTGGTAATCCTCACATTCATTGGTTTGGCGTGCGCACAGGCATGGTGGGGAGAGACAGACTGGGTGATGGAGGCCAGAAGTGGCACCCTGTCCTGTATGCAGCTCAGCAGGAATCCTCATTGATGGTGTGTTTTTCAGTAGTAGTAAAGCACCACCAGAGGTGTTGTGTCCCTGCGGTGTGGTGATGTGTTGGCCACAGGTGCCACTGAAGGGGCTGGGTGCGCTGGCAAGACAAGCCAGCATGGAGCTGGGCCCTCCCACACACCCTCGTCCCTGAATCGCTCCATTTTGATTCCAAAAGCAGACGGTGTGGCAAGGCTGCACCGAAGGCACAGTGACGTCTTTTGCCACTGCTCCGACTGCCCCGCCCCGGGCACAGTCAGCGTCTGCTCCTGCTCGGAGCACCACTGAGAAGAGAAGCTCTGTTTGCTTGCCGCTGCTGGAGGAGACAGGACACCTACTTAGCCCTGGGGCGGGGCAGGGGTGTGAGATTGCACCGAAAGGTTGTTCAGCCCATGAAAACATGTTTTGTAAAGAGCACTCTAATGTTTCTTAACCAATTAGACAACTGTTAGCTCCTAAAAAATAGTAACATAATGGGGAGCTGTCGCCAATGGCCAGTCAGTCAAGGGAGCTGCAGGTTGAAAATGTTTGGGAACCTCTGCTTTAAACCTCCTTTGCAGCACTGAGACTTCTGTGGTACTCTGGTTTGAACAACAACACTGTTCTTTGCATCCCTGGAGGCAAAGGGCCTTTTCTTTTTCCATTCACGGGACTGACACCTTTGAGCCTCTCTTATGCTATTTGCAGACATGTGAGCATGTTTTCAATGTAGCATCTGAAAACAGAAAAGTTAAATCTCTACTACAACCATCTGGTGGCAGTTAAGGGACCCTTTGCACCTAACCCCATTGATCCCATAGGGTTGTTATCTGCAAATTTGCTATCAGCAAGGATTTCCAGGAGTCTAACCCTAGCGGATAATGAGGAGTGACTGTCCCAATTAATAATTCCCCTCACTGGTTCTTTTGGTAACACTCTATAAATCATTTCAAAGTACCAGAGCCCTCCTGCGGACATCACCGTTGTGCCTCCTTTAGGAGAAGCCCTGCTCCCCTTGTTTCCCCTCACTCCCCCTTGGCGATACACCCCTCTTGCTAAGGTATCCAACCATTTTGCAATAGACAGTATTTACCCGTGCTACCATCTTTGTAGTGATTGTACGTGCAGGCTTCTAATAGGTTTTCCTCCGTTTACTTGTCTTTCAAAAACCAGATGACGACAAGTAAGTGGCTGCACAGCTGGATACAATCGGCTGTGTTCTTCCTGCTAAGTGTGTCCTCTGCCAGATTATGGAAAACGTGCTGAAAGGCCCCCGTAGAAATAATATTAGTGGAATGAGTCACTCTGTGTGAGTTACTAATGTGAGATTGGTGGAGCTCTGATGAAAATTAATGCATCCTCAGTAGGACTCTGAAGCCCAAAAGAAAATACATTTGCAAAAGCAATTTGTTAGCATTGGGAGGTGAGTCAGCTTGTATTTTATGTGGCATTTCACATTCCTACCATGTCTAAAGACTGAATTATTTGTGCCAGGGCTGCTTTGTTTCTTGCAAAACTTCTGTGTGACAATCTTTTCACAAAGCATAGGAAAGGTGCTGTGTAAACTCTGTCTGTCTGTCTGTCTGTCTCTCTCTCTCTCTCTCTCTCTCACACTCACACACACACACACACACACACACACACTGAACATGTGAGACAGAGGCTTTGGTATGTTGGACCACTTTATTGAAATTAACAATTGCAGCAACAAAACTGAAACGCAACCCCAGGTTGTGCTCTAGCTGTCTGCTGCCCCCATGTGCACATGGGAGTACCTATCGGAAATTTCTTATTGGTGATGGGGGAAAGCAGAGTAGAGTAAGCATCGGATTTTCCTCCTTGGGGCATCACCTCACGGGAACCTCCCTCACCCAGGCTGACTGCTATTAGCAAAAGACACATGAGGCAGAGGCTTGGTAAAGATGCAAAAAGAAAGGTTTACTCACAGTTCCATCCAGTGCATATCTACAGCGTCTGATTAGGATCAGAGGTACAACTAACACTTAGAAGGCAAGGCCCTATAGCTGCATATGCCGTGCATGGAGGTGTGCTTAAGATGGCGGGTGCATCAGAGCCCTTGGTTTGCACATCTTATCAGCTTGGTGCTCAGAGGAGAAAGGATGGAAATAAGTTCAAGGTCACACCCCCACAGGAATCACAGAGAGGACAGGGTCTGGGTCATAGGACATCACATTGGGCCCTCTTCGGATATTAGACTGCCCCTTCTAGACAGCAGACGGAGTTGTGCCAACAGTACCGTCATGGCCATGCCCAGTTGGAGAGTGAGTGAGCCTAGCCAATGGAGTAGCTGGAAGCTATGCCGCCCAGGGACATACCTTCCAGGGCTGCCCCACCCTCCAAGCACAACTGGAGCTGTGCTCTGGTCACGTCTGGAAGTTGTTCTGAGGGAAGAGAAAAAGCAGCTCAGGTCTTGGATACATTTGGGATGTCAAAAGCCAGAGAAGTCAATTGTCAGGCATCTTGAGGACCTTAGAAGGTGTTGAGAGGCCCAGGGAGGCTGCAAGTTAGCCTATCATGACTGACTATGCAGGTTAGCTTATCATGGCTAAGGCTGAAGGGTGGAGACAGCAGGACAAAGCAGACCCACAGGCCAAGCCTTGTGAATCTCAGCCCAGGGAATCGCCCACAAGCCAGCACAAACAGTCCTGGCTCCTCCCCTGACTTTGATTACCTCAGATTGGACACTGACTACTACCTACCCAATCCACATGACGCCTGCCTAAAGTGACCAAAACAAACCAACAGTCCTCCAAATAGGTGAAAAATCTTTCCACAAAGCCCCAGACTGATGTGGTCAGAAAATCTACCAGTCCTCAGCCAATCAGACTGGCAGCAAAAAAATTCCTACCTGAACCCCATAAAGGGTAACTAGCTAGTCGGACTGAATGAAGAGTAGGTGAGAGGGGATCACAGGCAGCTGCACTTGCCTTGCCTTTTTGCCCCCACTTGGCTGGCCCAGCTGTAGTTTGCTATGCCCCGCCTGTGTGGGCAGGGCAGGGGTAAAAACATTGATACTCAAGTTGATTGCAAGTGTGAATGAAGCACATGGCATTGTGATGCTGCAGGCTCGCATGACCTGCAGGGCTGAAACCGTGGCTCGCTCTGGGTCAGATAAAACAGAATCATTATCCATGGTAAGCGAGGTAATTTCCCCTAAGCATGACCATATCACAGGCTTGAAACATCCATTGATTGTTGTGAACAGCACTGAACTGATTGTGCTCTCCAGCAGTGACTCATGTCTTCTTCCCATCTATGAGTAATATAGGAAAGGGCCATTGCTCAGTGGTAGAGCACCTGCTTGGCTTGATTCCTGTTGTTTAGTCTCTGGCATTTCCAGGTAGGGAGGGAAAGACCCATGACTGGAAAATCTTGAGAGCCTCTGACAGTCAGCATATTATACAGAACATGGACCAAGGTGGGCAAATAGTTTGATTCAGCATAAAGCAGCTTATTATATTCAGATGAAGGGATGTGGTGGCGCTGCAGGTTAAACCGCTCAGCTGAGCTTGTTGACCGGAAGCTCCTGCTAACCTAGCAGTTCCAAAGCACATTAAAATGCCAGTAGATAAATAGGAACCACTTTGGTGGGAAAGTAACAGCGTTCCATACGCCATGGCGTATAGTCATGCTGGCCACATGACCACGGAAGCTTGCCCTTGGATAAATGCTGGCATTAGAAATGGAGATGAGCACCGCTCCCTACAGTTGGTCAGAACTAGACCATTCAGTCGTGGGGAAACCTTTACCTTTTTATATTCAGATGGTATGTCTTAAATGGCACTGATAAGATAGTTACCCATTCAGTTTTTGTGCTAATTGCTGTTGTGCCAGACCTGGAGTCGTACATATCAGCAGTGCAATCTTCCCACTCAATTCTATGCATACTCACTATTAGGGTTAGTGTGGTTTGTGTGTTACACTAGTAACACACAAACTTCCCAATGTTTTAACACTGGGACCCACTTTTTAGGATGACAATCCCAAGTAGGTCTCTGTCCGGGACCCACTGGAAGTGATGTCATGGCCTGAAGTGATGTCATGGCCAGAGCCTGCTGCTTTCCTGAGAATGCAGCAATAAATTGGGTTATTTCTCAACCATTTTCCAATGACTAAGTGAATCAGAAAGACAGTGTCGTCATTGGGTGAATGAATGTTTTCATTGGGGTGTGTGAAGTAAATTGTTGTTGTTCAGTTGCTAAGCCATGTCCGACTCTTCGCAACCCCATGGACCACAACACTCTAGGCCTCCCTGTCCTCCACTAGCTTACGGAGTTCGTCCAATTTCATGTTCATTGCTTCGGTGACACTATCTAACCATCTCATCCTCTGCTGCCCCCTTCTCCTTTTGCCTTCAATCTTTCTCAGCATGAGGGTCTTTTCTAAAGAGTCCTCTCTTCTCATGAGGTGGCCAAAGTATTGGCGCTTCAGCTTCAGGATTTGTCCTTCCAGGGAGCAATCAGGCTTGACTTCCTGTAGGATTGACTGACTGGATCTCCTTGCAGTCCAGGCGACTCTCACGAGTCATCTCCAACACCATAATTCAAAAGCATCTATTCTTCAGTGCTCCACCTTCCTTATGGTCCAGCTCTCACAGCCATACATTGCTACTGGGAAAACCATAGTTTGACTATGCGAACCTTTGTTGGCAGGGTGATGTCTCAGCTTTTTATTCAGTTGTCTAGGTTTGCCATAGCTTTCCTCCCAAGAATCAAATGTCTTAATTTTGTGGTTGCAGTCACCATCTGTGGTGATCTTGGAGCCCAGGAAAATAAACTCTGATACTGCTTCTATTTCTTCCCCTTCTATTTGCCAGGAAGTGATGGGAGTGGTTGCCATGATCTTAGTTTTTTTAATGTTGAGCTTCAAGCCAGTTTTGGGGTTTTCTTGGCAAGAGTATTGGAGTGGGTTGCCATTTCCTTCTCCAGCAGATCACGTTTAGTCAGAACTCTCTACTATGACCTATCCATCTTAGGTAACCCTACATGGCATAGCTCACAGCTTCATTGAGCTACTCAAGCCCCTTTGCCACGAAAAGGCAATGATCCATGAAGGGGGTGAATAGGGGGTGAATAGGCTACCTCAGATGCAGGGGAGTAGCAGCAAGATGCAGGTATCTTGTTGTCTTATGTGCTCCCTGAGGTATCTGGTGGGCCACTGTGAGATACAGGAAGCCAGACTAGATGGGCCTTTTACCTGATCCAGTGGGGCTCTTCCCATGTTCTTATGTTCCATTTCAATACAGTCGATACCATTGTTAACCTGGTCACAAGACATATTTCCACCTCTTAAATATTCAAAACACTTCTGTGATTTTTCCATCAGCTACAATCCAAATACAGCCCAGCTTTCCCCTCCTCTCTGTGTAGATGTGGTGGAGTACAATCAAGAAATGTGCATCTAAAAATACAAAAATCCCAGTGAGTGATGAAGAAAGTTAAACTTTGTTCTCCCAATATTTTCCCCCACCCCATTTTTTCGTTCAATATGGTCTGTTTCCTGTCCGGATTTAATAATGAATTTAGAGAACATTGTCTGAGTTGGATTGTGTAGTTAGTTAGTGAGGTAATCATAACATGCTCTCCAGCTTACTTAGATCCTAATTGTTGATGATATTCATTATTGTTAGCAAACATAAGTAAACCATGAGAGTCAGTTCCAGTATTTCTTCCAGCACCAAGGACAGAGGTTCAAGAAGGGAATAAAAAGCTCAGATCTTAGAGATGTCAAAGACCAGAGAAGTCAGTCATAAGGTCAGAAAAATTTTCATGTCCCACCTGGGACACAATAGGTGCTTATCTCAGGGGAAGGGAACAAATGTCATCTTCCCCCTGGGAGGCCTCCTGAGACCAAAACTCCCCCATGGGATTCAGTGGGTGCCGCATTGGTGCTGCTACATCACTGTACTGGGGGGGATATGTAGAATTGAGCTATTGACAATCCCTCTTGATGATTTGCTAAAATAGAAAAATTCATGCATGATACAATGGTGCTTACTGCATGGTCTCACTCCCTTCACGTTTGTTTAATCACTAAATCAAGGCCCATCTCTGCACCTATCATCATTCACCCAGTGGCAATATCTACATTATTCAGGGTGCAAGCCTAACCAGCTTTCCAGGTCTGACCTAGCTGTGCCAATGGGGCTTGTGCTGCATCCTGCAGTTGGGAGGGGGGCAGTCAGGGAGGCCTCCTCAAGGTACGGGAATGTTTGTTCCCTTACCTTGCAGCTGCATTGCCCTTACCCCAGTGCTGGAATATTGGTCAAGAGAGAGAGATTTGCTGTCTTGAACCATTTATATTTAGCACAGGTCCAGTTTGGCTTGGGCCTCATTGTTAATCTTCCACTGCTAAGCCTAAGATTAAAACTGCTCAATATACTTTTTTCTTTGCAATGTCTGTAGTGAGCATCAGTTCCTGAAGTTCAGCAGGCTAGAGTAACATGAGGGCAGAAACCACAAACTACAGTTTTAAGATTCCTCGTGGGAATATTAATTGTTTGATACCATATTGGTCAGTTTCCCCCAGCCACTCTTCACTGCATCGAAAGGGGAAAAAGTAAGTAGCCCTCTAAAGCAGATCCTGAATAAATTAAGAGTGGAGATCAAAGCAGGGCAGAACAGCTGTCTAATCCATATAGATTAGTAATTTCATACAGTTTCCACTGCAGTCATTTTAGGCAAAGGAATGACTTTAATCTTCTATGGCTTAGAGGTCATACTTAGTTTTTTTACTCCACATGCTGAACTAGTGGTCTTGATTATAATTTTGTTTACTCCTCTAAAGCAAAAAATACTGATTTTAAAAAATACACATGCATCCATTTACATACCTAGATGCAAGTCAAAATGACCATGCTCTTTCACATCAAACTTGTTCTTGAAGTGCTGCCAGAAAATTGATTGCTAGTGTTTGTAAAGAAAGCCTCTCCAGTGAGATTACTCACATAATTATATTAGACTGTGGGCGCAATCCTGACCAACTTTCCAGCACTGACATAGCTGTGCCAAAGGGGCATGTTCTGCATTCTGCAGTGGAGTGGAGCAGTAGTCGCAGACGCCTCCACAAGGTAGGGGAATGTTTGTTCCCTTACCTCGGAGCTGCATTGCCCTTACCCCGGTACTGGAAAGTAATTTAGAATTGCACCCTGTGTGTGATTTCTCAGCTCCTCAGGGATGATTCAAGGAGCTGGCTTATGCTGAGTAAAAAAACCACTAGTCCTCCTAGATCAGTGATTCTCATACTTTTCTGTCCCACAAAACACATTCAGTATGGAGCTCAGAAACCTGGAAGTGTTTTTCACATTTTAAAAAAACATGCCTCTGAAGTGGTTCTCACTGATGAGCGTGTCTTTATTGGCTAGAACACAACATGACTGGACTGGTCCCGGAGAAGGCTGAAGACTTCTGAGCAGAGCACCAAGGCTGTGTTCAGTGGTCTTCATCCCACTCTGGGCTGAAATGCTCCATGTTCTCTGACAAAACATGCTTGTCAATGAGAATGCACTCTGGAGTTAGGGTTTTTGCATTTAAAAAAATGTGAAAGCTAGGCAACCTGGAAATATTGGTTGTTCTGGGCAGCATGCTACACCCCACCAGAAATGGGATCATGAGGACCCACTTGTGGAACACAACAAATTCAAAAAATACTGTTCTAGTTAAATAACGTTCTCCTCCCATGGTTCTCAAACTTTTTAGAATGACAATCTGTCCAAGGTCACCTGAAGTGATAGCATGGCCAGAAGTGTCATGTGACACCAGAGCCTGCTGCTTTCCTGAGAATGCAGCAATAAGTTGGGTTATTTCTTAGCCGTTTTCCAATAGCAAAGCAAATCTGAAAGAAAAAAAGTCTTGTTACAACCTTGACACAAGCAAAACAACCATATAGCTCTCTTCCCTTCTTCCTATGTTTTCCATATGGCTGCTCTAGGTGCTTCATGACCCATCTGAAATTGACTTGCGACCCAGTGTTGGGTCCTGACCAGGGGCGCCATCTTGTCAACATTGGGGGTGCCCATGGCCACGCCCCTGATGTTGACATGGCCATGCCACTGACGTTGATGTGGCCATGCCCCCTGTTATCGCTGCTCGCAGCACCCGCTTCCGAGGCTGGGGCGTGCGATTGCTATGGCCTGGCCTCGGAAGCAACTGCTTTGCATCACGGCTAGGCGTTGCAAGGCAGCCCCACCCCCTTCTGAGGGCAGGGGGGGGCAAGCCAATGAGCTTCTTCCTGAGGCACTAGTGACACCTCGGGAAGGAGCTCATTGGCTCAATTGCGCTGCCCTCAACTGGGCCTGCTCGCCACTGGGCCGGGTGCGCTCCCAGCCCAGCGCCGAACATGGGGGTGCCCCACTCTTTGGGGGTGCCCAACATTGAGTGCTGAGCACCCATTGCAAATTATTGTGAGTGCTGACAGCATACGGGCACCCACGGTGTTGGTGCTACTGGTCCTGACCCACAGTTTGGGAATCACCATCCTACTCTTATTGGCAGGAATACATAAAGGTATCAGACAAAAGTTTTCAGACTCTCAGCTACTTGTGATCTTTTAATTGGAGATATCCAGAACTGATTACCATCTAAATCCATACAAGGCATAAGCTCTAACACAAAGATGAGGTCCCTCCCTATGTAGTACCCCTGGATTTAGCCTTGATTTAGAACCAACTTCTATTGTCCCAACTTACTTTGCTTATGTGGTCAGGCCTGCTTTGAATGCAGTGTCCTGTAAAATAACAATAGCTGTTGTTAGAAGCAGGCCCCATCAATGTGTTGCTGTGGAGTTATGGATGTACTTTCTTCCTAATGTCCACAATGCTTCTTCCCTACTGGCATTTCAGAGGGTGTGTAAAACTGACCTCTTCCAGTTGGCATTCAGTGCAAAGTTAAGTATTACTTGAGGCTGGTTGTCACACTGTTTCTGTTTGTGGGTTTTTGTTGTTGTTGTTGTTGTTTGTTTCAATCCTTGCATTGATTTGATTTGTTTTTGCATTATTGTGTGCTGCCTGGAGTGTAGGAAAGCACCGCTGAGAAATGATGCCAATAATTAAATAAATCGTTAATATAAATGAGCTTCAAGGACTTGAAACCTTAAGCTGTTATAAGAACATAAGAACATAAGAAGAGCCCTGCTGGATCAGGCCAAAGGCCCATCTAGTCCAGCTTCCTGTATCTCACAGCGGCCCACCAGGTGCCCCAGGAAGGCATGAGACTACAAGATGCTTGCATCCTGTTGCCACTCCCTTGCACCTGGTACCAGTTAGATTTGTTTATCCAGAATTATGTGATTGTTTCCAAACACTTACCCTTGGTACAGATGTCAATAAAAGGTATTGCTTAGAAAAGCCAAAATTAAAAATTAAAAAATGAAACAACACCAAGGAAAGTTGGAGTTCAGAAGCCATTATATATATTTTTTTATAATACTGTGTGTGCATTTGCCTGAGTTTCAGCATCACTGAACACAATGGGATTTGCTTCTGAGTAGACATGCCTAGGTTTGTGCTCTGGTATTCATCTTACAAAATTCCTGTAGAAAATACTATGACTCGCAGACTGTATTTGCATATTCTGATGATGATGATAATGATGAACAGTTTAGGTACTGCTTTTTAACCAAAAATGTTCATAAAGCAGTTTACATAGAAAATGACATCACATGGCTACAGTTGTCAACTCTGACTGAACCTATGTCCCTCTCCCCCCCCCCGCATGACATAATGTTGGAAATTCCTGCTGGTCCCACTAAAAACTCTTAAAGGTTGCTTTCACTAGTTACCTGGAGATTGATGCCAGTCAATTCTGGAGAGTTGGCACCCTACGCATGGGAAATGACATCATTGTGAACTGCTATTTAGGAACCTGGCAGAGTTTTATAGAGGGAATTTTTCCATTTCATGCAAGATTATGCATGCATGCACTATTTCAAAATGTTCTTAATTTTAGTAAGCTGTTTCAAGAGTCTAAATAGGCTAGAGGTTTATGAATTAAGTAGCCAAGCCTTGCAGCTTATTAGCGGGTCACTGCAGTTTGAGACTCCTCTGAAGACTAGAGATGAAACGCAAAAAGAACCCTGATTTCTCCGAAAATGATATCAGAATCTCTCAAGGCTTCCTGTCTGATGTTGAAATCTGAGTCGTTTTCAGGCTCTGTTTCCTTATCGTGAAACACTGAATTAGGTTCAGCAGTCTAACAGCCATGTGGTTATGTATAACCACGGAACCGCCCCTATTTGGAACCTCCCTATGGAAGGTGGTTCCAGTGACAACCTTTTACCGATTCAATTTCCTTGTGTGAAGACAATATTTTTCTGTCTTTGGTTCCATGCCATATTTTCATTACTTTTAGGTCTTGAATTTGTCCTGCATTCAGTACTTAATCAAAGTACTCAAATTGTTATTTATTCAATAATTACTCAATAATTAAATAATTATTCAGATTATGAATGCAAATTCATAACAATTATGAGTCGGTTGCAAGTCCATGCAAAGTGTGTGTGTGTACATGTTTCTGTATGTGTGCTTAATGCCCTCTGCTGGAAAAGATCAGGAAAGTCCAGGAACTTCTGAAGGGTTTTTAAAAAATACATAAGCACAACTTCTGGGAAAGCAATTGATAGAGTGGGGCTGTTGCATTGTGGGAAAAGGGATTCAAACTTCCTTTGCTTCAGCATTTCATCACTTGAAATTGCGCCATTTTCCAACAGATTTATAATATTATAGTTAGTATTTCAAGAGAAGCACTGTACCTGTTTGTACATAAAGCATACCTGGTTTTTGTGGTCTGTTATGACTTCTAAACGGCGCTGAATTTCCTCATTTAATTAGTTTATTTTCTGATGTGGAGGCTGGCATACAAGTGGCAAACACTCCAATGCAAAGGAAGATCAAACAGCTGGTTAGCACTGTGGCAATAGCAGAGTAATTCAGCTTTCTTGAACTAAGACTATTGAACCATGTTGGCCTTTATGGATGCTAAAAGAAATGATTAATACCACACCACAAATTCAAGCACCACAAACTCCATGGAAAAGGGAGGGGAAATAACCTTGAATAATGGAATCTGTTGTTATCTGATGCTGAAGTTTCTCAGGTATGAAGATGTAGCTTGATATGAAGGCTGCTTTGATTTTAAAGGGGCATATATTATGTACATATATGGTACTTTTAGGGTTAATTAAACACTTTTAGAGCCTGATCCTGAGCTCCCCAGTGCTGGCGCAACAGCCCCACTGCCAACACTGGACATCACAAAAGTGTTGTAAGGCAGGGGTTCCCAAACTGTGGGTCAGGACCCATCAGTGGGTCGCGAGTCAATTTCAGGTGGGTTGTAAAGCACCTAGAGCAGCCATATTGAAAATATGGGAAGATGGGATGTTGGAAAGGGGGAGAGCTGTGTGATTGTTTTACTTGTGTCAAGGTTGTAAATAGGCTTTTTTCTTTCTGATTCACTTTGCTATCGGAAAATGGCTGAGAGATAACCCCACTTACTGCTGCATTCTCAGGAAGCACTTTGTCTTGGGTATGATCAGTGGTGTCATCCTGGCGGAATGGCCCGGTACGCCCTTCTGCCAGTTCCGCGGATGAGCCCGGGCCGCACCGCCTCTCCTGAGGATGGGCGAGCTGCTCCTGGGCCTGCCCGCCCTCCTGCGCATCCGAATCGCTCTGAAATGGAGTGATTCGAGGTGCAGGGAGGCGTGGCTGCCCTCTGCCATAGGGGCGGAGGGCTGCCAATCATCCGGGTGTTCTGGTTCCTGGTGCACCCGGATGACGTCTCTGGGTATGATGATGCCGATTGTGGGCTTTGGCACCAACTGTGATATATGTTTTGTGGGTCCCTCATCCCAGGCAGGTTCCCACAGGATTCAGGTTGTTCCAACACACCCCTGTCTCACAGCTCTAAATGCACAGTGAGCCAGTGGCGCATGTTCCTCAATTTGTCCTGAGTAACCACGGCTCTTAGGCTTTTACAACTAATCAAAGGGTCGAAACTACTGATCTCTTAATCGTTCTTACTATTTCTGGATATCTCAGGCTCACTGAAAGTCTAACACAATCACGCCGGCTCACTGAAAGTCTAATAGTCATGCCGGCCAGTCATGTCTGGCTGGAAATCTGGAAGCCTGCTGGGGTGGCTTGGAAACAGCTGGCTGGTGCAACTACTGGGGGCTATCAGAGAAGCTTTGCTGTGACTCCTGACAGAATGGTACACACTGATCACCCAGGGGAAGGGAAAGTTGGGTACCAGATCTGACCCACAAGCCAGAATCTGGAACACCTGCCCTAACAGATAGCAAGGTGCAGTTCTTATGAATAAACCAATCACTGGGTACAAGGCTTCAGAGTATGCGCATTGGCCAACTCTGCAAGCCCAGGGTACAAGGTCTACAGGACATAGAAGACCTTTGTTTCAGCATCTGCCACTACCTTGAATTAACAGCCAGGGTTAACAGCTTCAGGGTAGCTGAAGGCCTTCCGGCTACTCTCAGTTTTTACAAGCTCCAAGACCCCTCAAGACTACAGATAGCTATAAAGCAGATCAGTAGAATGACTAAGTGGCAAGGCTGGATTAAGATGGAACCAGTTCCCCTTAGTAGTTTTCACGGCAACACGCCTGGAGGCTTAAATGATGAAAGGAATAAAAGTTAGGAGTGCTTATCTTCAAGAAAGACATTAAATATTACATCAGACTTAACAGGAGGAACACACAACTAAAACAAGAAAGCTGAGCTTCCGGACTATCATTAACCCCTTCTGGACTATCATTAACCCCTGCTAACTGGGCAAGAGGCACTTTTTCAAGTGGTGTCCTCTTATATTTAGCAGGGGGAGAGCAATTGTCCCTCTTCACCCCCAGCACAGTGTCTTTCTCATGGCTGTTGCTGGTGGTGTTCTCCATTCTTTTAGATTGTGAGTCCTTTTGTGACAAGGAGCCATTTAACTTTAATGTTATTATTTGCCTGTAAACCGCTTTGTGAACTTGTGTTGAAAAGCGGTATATAAATACTAGTGATTGATTGATCATTGGTTCTTACTGCCACCCAGGCAGTTGCGCTCTGAGCATAGCAAAAGGATAGCTCATTCACCTGTTCTCCCAAGTCTGGCAAGAAGCCACATCCACGCTGGAAGTTGGTAGAAGCATCCAGAAGAAACCCACCCGTCCCCACCTAAGGGTACTTCTATATCTCTAAGGGTATAATCCTAACCTGAAATTAGGCCAGCATAAGGGACTTGTGCCAGCCCAGGAGTGTCACAAACACACTGTAAACTGTTTGGACCACTCTCGGAGTCAGGGAGGATGGTGTACATCACTGTCCTCCCCTTCCTTACTCCCTCTTTCCCCGCCCTGTGCTACACTGAACTTACCTGCTCTGGTGGGCATCCTCTGCTGTGTCAGTGCATGGAGGAAGGCTCTTGCCTTCCCACCAGCAGCGCTAGAGACTGCTGTCACAAAGTGCTTTCTGGCCCTTTTGCAACAGCTAGCGCCAGCAGCTGATCTGCCACTGCTAGTAACCAATAGGATTCAGCCAAACATCTATCATCAGCTGTAACTAAGACTTTCTCAGAATGCGCTGTAAAATTTCTGTAATGCATTGTCTTCTAGTCACAATACAAATTAGTGAATTGCATCAATCGAGAACAAGGAAAGAAAGGTGTGTTGCGCAGCTTAATGATTCTTTGTGGGAAAAGCCTTCCCTCCTTCTTGTAGTCTGTGGGTTCTCTCTGTGCCAGCATCTGCATAATTGGGTAGTGTGGCAAAGGTTGTGCTGTGATAGACACTGGGAGCACTTCCTGGTAGCCTTGTTCTGTATTGAGAGCAAGAGAGGCATTGCTTCAGTGATGTCATCTCAGTAGCCCTGCTGTCATCATATGCTGACTGGTTTCTTCCATGCATGGCTAATGTGAAATTATGGTTGCTGAACAACATTGTAATTGGTGGCTGCTGGCTGGAAACAGAATTACCCAGTTTGTTGTAAGAGTGGAGATCTCTGGTGCTTGTTTTTACTGCTATTATTGTGCTTGTGACTTTGCTAATGAGGGAGAACAGGATTCTGACTATATTATACCATAATGTAGTTGGATAGAGATATCCAGTGCCTACCGCTTAACGTGGCTGTATGTAGAAGGAAGACATGGCAAACTTGTCGGAGAGAGGACATTGCAAAGCAATAGAGAAGGCATCGCGGCTGTGAACTCAGCACAGCGCATGGCTTAGTAGCTAGCGGGGCTCAGTATGGGTCACTGATGTGATGGCCTAAACTAGAGTTGCCAGATTCTGGCCCATGGGCTAGATCCGGCCTCGGCCTGCTCCCCAGCATGAACAGCTCTTACAGTTCCACCGGGGATGCTTGCAAAGACCTCCAACTACAGCACCCAACTACAGCCAGCCAACTCTGCACGAAATTCTAGGCACAATGCATGCTGGGGCGGCTGACCAAGAAGCGGCTGGCCGCAAAGACCTCTGGGGGCTGTATTTGGGGTCTTTGCAAGCATGTCTAGTGGAATGCAAGAGCTGGTCACACCAGGGATGCTTTTCAGCACCACAGTGGTCTCCAATTTGGAGATCGCTGTCCTAAACCCATGCTACACATTACTAGCCAATCAGCAACCGCGTACCAGCAGTTAACAACCCCGTGCTTCCTCCACTTGACTTCCAGTGCTCTCTGTTAAAGATGCTGTGTCCCCCTCTCTGATTTAGCCATGCTCAGCAGCAGATAATAGCCTGCAGCAAACTCCCTCCTGAACTGCGCAGTTCCTGAAGACAGCCCTGACATAGAGTGACTGGCACAGTGAAGTGTACAGTGGGCCTACTTGTTTATTCAGAATGTATACAAACGGGGTGATCTTTCATTCATAATGAGCACATAGGGAATAGTCTGATGTTTATAACTGCTATCTTTTTTTCCCTCCTCTCCTTTTAGGGAATGATTGTGTGTGTGTGTGTTTCTATGGATGCATGCAATGACCTATTTCCCTGACCAATCATGACCGAATATGTTTAGGCTTTCTATGAATGTTCCCATATTTTGAGTTCATCAACCACATCCAGCAGTCTTTTGGTCTGCTGCAAAGGTTTTTTTCTGCAGTATGGAGAAACAAAGCTTTTTTTCTATAGAAAATCACTTCTGGTTTGCATTCCACAGGAAATTCTTTCCATTTCCTTGACTTGTTTAGTTCCTCTTTCTCAGGCCCCGATACAGAACAGCAATACCCATTTTTTGTGAGCAAGACACGAGTGACGATCAGTTTGTATGAGGAGAGGATCCTCTGACTTGTAGAACTTAGTTTCGGTTTCAAGAAAAGCATCATTCTTGGCTTTTTGCCACATACTTACACATTAACAAAGCTGTACTGTACAAAATGCTAACTGAACTCCTTTGCTAATATTTTCCTTATCACTTAAAACACAATGCGATGGGTCAGTAATTCTCAATCTGTGAGTCTGTGGTCCACCAAATCGTCGCAACCAAATTTGGGGGGTTGTGAAACTGCCCAGGCAGATTAGACTATGTGCATCAAGGGTTAAGACATACTACTACTTGGGAGAAGGGGGAAACGCTGCTGCCCTTGTGGCAGTGGTGTCATTCAAATGATTTAGGAACAGGAACTCACTTTTGATTGGCACTTGTCGGGAACCCGGAACCAGCCACGGAGCCTGTTAGGATCTGGAACGCCCGTTCTGGTCCGTTCCCCCTGAATGACATCACTGCCCTGTGGCATTATAGCCACAGCCCTTGTATTGGCATTTGTAAATCAGTCAGCCAAGTCTGAGAACTACTAGGATAGATTACATGTTTCTTCTATGACTAATCTCCAAGGTTAGGTGGCAGATGTGAGAGCCTTTGTAGGCTTTTGCTGGTCCTCTGACCCTTTTGGGAGAAAACTGAGCTGGCCACTATCACCTTGGCCAGGTGCCTTGATTTCATATCAGTGTCTAGAGGGCCACACCTGGCTGTCTCTGAGGAAGGTAGGACTGCAGCCTTGTTTTTAGTCCACCACATAGTCATCCAAAGAGGAGTGGCGGTCAGAGAAATAAGCCAATTGGCTCTAGTGGCTTGGGAATGATGAGGTGGTTTCATTGCTATAGTGGTGGGGATGTTGCCCCATTGGGGAGACCTCACAGGAGGCTGGCCACATCCTGTGAGACATTGCCTCATTCCTGTCACACTGTATGACTTTCCATGCTCTTTATGAAGGAGATGGCTGCAAAGGTTAATCAGAGGGCTGATGGCTTGGCTCACAGGGGAGGCGTGAACTGAAGGAAGTTATCAGAAAATGATTAAAAAGATGCAGTGACCACCAACCTCTAGACTGCCAACCTCACCTGTCTGAGGCATTTGTAGGGCAGGACTGAAAGAATAAGGGAACCTCCTGGGTTGGTGATACGCAACCTGGCAGGGTTACATCAAGGAGGGCCTTATTCTCAGTTAGACTATTGCCACACACATTCCACATGGAGCTGCCAATGAAAAACATTCAGAAACAGCAACTAGTGTAAAATGCTACAGTTTGGTGTCAGAGGTCTTGCACATGGAGCACAGCATTCTCATTTTATGTCATCTTCCTTGCCTCGCCTGTTTGTTTTTGGGTGCAGTTCAAGGTCTCTTCAATACTTTGAACACCCTAAACAGTTTTGACCCTGATTATCTTCAGGTCTACTTGCTCCTGCTTGATTCTGTTTGACTGCTTGATTCTATTGGACTTAGAGCACAATCCTAAACTGAGCAAACGTGCCATAAGGCACATCTGTGCTGTGGATTTGGGTGGTCATCTGTGCTGTGGATTTGGGTGCAGGCAGCGGCATCGGACACCATGCAGCCTGTCAGCTGTGCTGGCCAAGGGCTGGCTTAGTTCTGCCGGCGCTGGCCCACGCTGAGGGCGTGTCAAAGGCAGGTGGGATGCATTATGGGAGGAAAGATTTGTGGGTTGGCCAGCCTGAAGAGGAGGGCGGAGATGGGACACAGCCATTAGGCCATATGCTAACCCGTGTCCCCCGGCTGGGTGGCCCTGATCTGGGCTGCTCCTGGCACCTGCTATTTTGCTGGTGCAGATCCGAGCAGCCCTATATGGATTGCTGGGGCTTGTTCCATGGTGAACTGCAGCTGCCTTCCAGCCTGCATTAGGATACAGCACAGGCCTGATGGCCTGCATGCTCCAACGCAGGTTAGGATTGGGCTGTTAATATTTTAACAGTATTAGCAAATATGAACCTATCGGAAAGGGTCTGCCCCACAAAGCCTTCTGAGATGTCAAGGCCCAATCGATTTAGTCGAGAGGGTTAATGCCTCCGTTTGCCTGAAGATAAGAGCTGAAGGTCGCCAGTTTGGGACTACCGGAAGTCTTTGAGCGGCAGACCTTGTAAATTGCGACTGGTTAACAGCTCAGCTGTCTTCGGCTGCCTTGTGAGAGGGGGAGTTGTGCCGAAGTCAGCTGCTTCTCTGGTGGGAGCAGGAAGCCACTTATCAGCCAGCAGAAGACAAACGGGTGGCCAGAAAGAAGGACTAAATCCAGAAAGATCCATCTGTATGTGTGTAGTTCTTGTAAGATAGAATGTTTCTGTAAAATTGTAAAAACCTTTGGGTTTACGAATAAAGTCTGCCTATGTAAACCGCCTTGAGTTATAGTCATTAGAGAAATCTGGTGACCTAAGAAAGGCGGAATATTAATATTAATATTAATATTCATCATCATCATCATCATCCCCCACCCCACCTCATGAACCACTCTTGCCACTGAACCTACCTGCTCCATGCATTGCAGTATCTGGGTGATTCTGGTCTGTGGAGGAAGTCTCCATCATGTATGACTATGACAAGATTTTCCACTGTCACTGGACCTTTTTACGACAGTGGATTCCAAACTGCAGTAATAGAAGTTCCAGTGACCGGTGCAAATGTTGCACCACTGTCACGTACTATGAAGCCACCAGTGGCTCCCTGCATGCACCAGAATCTCCCAGTTGCTATGGTAGAGCAGGAAGGTTGTTAGCATTGGTGATTCATGGGTGGTTCTGGGCATGGTGAGGGGAGGAACTGGGATGGTTTGGGGTAGGGAAGGGTGGATTTCAGTGGTAGCTGCGCATGCCAGATCCTATCCCCCTTCTCAGCCTAGATCCACCCCCTTCTTCTCCTTAGACTTAAACCAGCTAAATAACTGGTGTAGGTCCAAGGAAACTCCTAGGCGGCCAGATGACCTACCAGGAGGTAAGTAATTTTTTTTACTTTTGCAATCACCTGGTTGCCCTTCCACCATAGCATGCACTGCATGTTCTGTTGGTGCAGTGCATGCTATGGAGGGGCAGGGGATAGGACTGGGCACATTTGATGCACATTTGGGACAGGTGCTCATCCATGCTGTTTCTCCATTCTGAGATCTGGAAGCCCCTTGCCTAGGAAATTCATGTAGGCCTATTTTTCTGCCTTTGATAGCTGAACAAAGCTGCGTAATTTCCATCCTGCCTTTGGGGTCACTTTATGCCAGGAGAATTAGTGCACTGTTATTTTAGCCTCATTTAACTGTTTCTATGCTTTCCTAACTTACTGATATTATTTTATTTATATTGCGAACCATTTGGAGCCGTATATCTTAATGGCCCTTCCCTTGGCAATTTCTTGCACTCCCCTGCAAATCTGCTCCTGAGGGTTGGGAGACTACTCAGAACAAGATGGTGTGTGGCAATGCAGTAGGAAGAGGAAATACAACCCCCATTTCTCTCATGAATGGCAGTTCTGATCCCAGAACACTTTAGGATCTAGCACAATATGTTTATTTCAGATAATGAGGTGACCTGGTGTCGTGAACAGCAGGGAAACAGGCTGGTTCAGCTCCATTTCGAGGCCTGTGCCTGTCTTTCCCCACCCCCCTCTGGGACCCTGGCGAAGAGAAAGTTTTCCCCTGGAGGCTGTTGTGTCTGGCTCAATGGCTGGAGTGAGACAGAGGGGCCTCTAGCAGGAAAACCTCCCAAGGACATCTTCTCTGTACCAGGACCTGTTTTGCCTCTGGCTCACAAGAGGGGCTGGGAAGGCGCGGGGGGGGGAAGTAAGAACAAAGACTCAGACTTTTGAGGCTTGAAGAGGAGAGACGATTTTGCCCTCATCACACCTGGTTCTGCTGGGTGAGTGATAGGTAGAATGTAACTAGTCTAGGAGATAGATGTTTTCTTATTTTGCATTAAGCATCATGTAGTTATGCCATGCTTTGGCCTGCTTTGAAAGCCCCTATTAAGCCTCTATGCTGTAACCTGTAGTTTTTAATAAATCATTATATTTTACTCCATGGTGTGTAAAATTAGCTGAATCCAGTCTTGACGCTGTGCTACACTACTGATTGGGCTAAGGTAATGCCTCCTGGGCCACTGGAGGTTGCTGGTGGCCAGGAGGGGACATCATCCCACGACCCCTGGTGGCAGTCTGGAAGGGCCAGGCTCCCGGGTATTGTGATACCAGGATAATCTTTATGTTAACATGGAGGATCTGTTAGGGTCATCAACTTATGTGATCATTCTAATGGCTACGATGCAACGCTATACACATCCTCTGGATGACTCAGAAAAACTCTGGATGACAGAACAGTAGGTTCTTTTATTTCCACAACATGAATGAATGTGTAAATGACCTAGACATAGCACGCAAGTCAATATGACTCGGTTGGTGAGCCCATGATGGTTCTGTGTTGGCTCCAAGCTCAGTGGCATACACTAGGATGCCATCCCCTTTTCCACAGCCCAACATGCCCCTTCATATCCTTGGAGAATAACAGGCATGAGCCCAAAGGAACCTATAGGCTTTACCTTTAGGTTTCAAGGGAGGGCGAAAAGCCCATAGGTGATCAGGAAGAGCTGTCCTCGGCTCACCGCATCCCCCAGCACTGCTGCCCCATCCTCTGTATCACCCGGCCACACCTCCCAGTGCGTGGAGTCGCTCCATTTAGGAGTGATCCTAACACAAGGGTGGGAGAAAGGCATACTGGTTCAGCATTAACTGAAAATGGCTTAAGGTCTGGTCTAGGATGGTCCATAGCAGTGTTTCCCAACCTGTGGACCACTGAGGCCAAAATTAGAATTGTTGTGGAATACATGCAACCCACCCACCCCCTTGCACACAAAAATACAGTTACATTTGTAATAATTAGAGAACATTTATTAGATGTATTATTTATAGAGAAGATTTTGTTGCTGGCCGAGGCTGTGGGCGGTCTGTTCTCCACCCTCTCTGGTGGTCCTTGGGGTAACATCTCACAAGCTAGCACTCCCTCATGGACTACCAGAGAGGGCAGAAAATGGACCACTCACAGCCACAGCTGACACGCCGGGGGTTACAGCACTACGTTTTGCAAGCAGCCGCTCCTCCTCCTCTTTGGAGCCATGCTCAGTGGGTAGAACAAAATGGAGGCTACATTGGCTATGAAGAGGAGGGGGAGTGACTGCTTGCAAAACTTAGTGCTATGATCTCCCTCTAGGTATGCCTCTGCTTCCTGGCTCACTGGGAACACTGCCTTTGGAACAAGGGAATGGGGTGCTTCCATATAGCCCAATGGAGACACTGCAACTAGAGATCATGAAATGGAATTCTGAATTGTGGCTGTGCCTGTTCCTTTATGCAGCCTTTCCCCATAGACTGGCATGGGCTCTTTGTTTTGCCAAGGCATTCTTAGTTCCCAAGGCTTGGGCTTGCTGGCTTTTTGGTGCTTTTAGGTTAATGCCAGATCTATGGCTCACTTTCTGACTTCATCACAAAGATTTGAGCACTGCCCTTTGATCATGGCAAGGGCACGGGAAATTTAATAAAGAGGAGATGGTTGGTTTCAGTCCATTGCTCTGTTGTGGCATCAGATGGCCACAAGGCATTGTGCCAAGGGCGTAATAGAAAAGGGTGGTTTTGAGATGGGAGATGGCAAGAGAGGAAGCATAATGTAGATATTCCAGAAGGCAGTTCAAGCATGTCTTTAAATTTAGCCCATGTATTTTTTAAAATTTCAAGGCAGTATTATAGTATAGTATTATATGCAGGAGGTGTGGACAGATGGTTGAGCTGCTGGTACTGCCTGAAGCTAAGTAGGATAATCTGTGGTCTATTTTTGGATGGGAGACAGAATGCCAGGCAAGCTGCAGTACCTGTTCTGACAGAACGGAGTCACTGTGGAGCTGATTAGCCAGTGCAGGAATGAGAAGGCCAGCCGGCAAAAGAACGGAGTCCAACCTTGAGGACCTGTCCAGGCTGGATTTATGATCACCTGCTGAAGCTCGATGTCACACAGCCAGAGGAGAGAACTACACTGTGAAGGCTACATCTGGGACTGAGGATTCGGTGAATAGCAGAATACTGTATATTTGTAAAAAACAAAAACCCATTGAAAAATTGTGGTTTAGACAAGCCTGCCCATGTAAGCCGCCTTGGCAATTTGCTTCGGCATGGGAAACACGGGGTATAAATTCTTCAAAATATATAAATAAAATACAGTAATTAGCTCATAAACCTGGGGAAATGATTACTGCTGCCAGAGTAGCCAGAGTACTGCTGCACTGCTAAAATTTGTGGACTAAATTTCCTTTGTAACTCTAACTCATGTCATTTCCTTTGATTTTCTAGAAATTGAGAGCCAGTGTGAAGCAATTGCTCAGCTGCTGGCTGTTAGACAAGGAAGAGTCCTCCTCAGACATATAAATTTAACTGAGACTCTGGACATCATGTTAAGGTAAAAGTGAAACTCTTCCTTTCCCCTTCCAGCCATAAACTCCTTGCATAGTGCCATCTGGTAGCTCTTGCTCTTATGCAGCACATCAGTTTTTCTGAGGACAAGAACTGAACATAATAGACCAGTGTTTCTTAAACTGTGGCTCAGGACCTACTTAGGTGGATTGTGAGCCAATTTCAGGTGGGTCACATAGTACCCAGGGCAGCCATAATTGAAAATATGGGCAGATGGGACACTGGAAAAGGGAGGGCTGTGTGGTTATTTTGCTTGTGTAAATACAGTCAATTCTCTTTATCTGTGAGGGGCTGTACATCCATGGCAGCGGCCATGGATGCTGCGAGGATAGAGCCGGTTTAATTTGGACAGCACTTTTACATTCATGGGCCCCGTGTTCCTGGCACAGGGGCCCCCTAAGTCTTTACATAGAGTTCCGGCGTGATCTTCGGGGTTGCTGTTGGGAGCTGGGTAGGCTGCCTTGGGGAGACATAGTTTGGGGCCGGTGCTGGGTGGCACCCCGACCTGGGTTGATGCGTGGCCCCAACGCGGGTGTGAGCCCCAGCGGAGGTGGGGCTGTTGAACCCCCGGCCTAGGGTTGCGCTTCCTGCCCCTGGGGCATCCCCTCCTCCTCCTCCTCTTGCCCAGGGTCGGGCTCCCCCACAGTGAGCAGCGCTCGTCCCCTGGCTGGGGTGTCCAGCCCTGGCCAGTTCCAAATAGGGGCCTCGCTTCAAATCTCACGAGAGTTTGGGTGGGAGCACCAACCCTCGCAAGACTGCAGCGTGCGTCTGCGCAGCGCACCAGGACCAGAGCCAAGCTCCCGTGGCCCACCCCAGCCTTCCTTGGAGGTCCCCTTGTGCTCTCGGTGGCACCGAGGGGGGACCAGGTGGGCCGCCCCTCCAGGTAAGGGTCTCCCCTCGCTGGTCCTCAGCCCCGCTCTGGGCGTGAGGCCGCTGTTGGCGCCGGCTGGGGCAACAGGGGCAGAATCATTATCAGCTATACAGAGACCTTTGAAAGGCTGCAGGGACATTCAGAATGGCACCTATGACCAGCACTGGCCCCTTTTAAGGGGTCTGTGCTGGTTAAGGGTGCCATTCTGAAGATCCCTGCAGCCTCTGGAAGGTCTCTGCAGCATTCAGAGATCTTTTGGCACTTCCTGCTGCACTCTGCTGGATTCTTCTGATGGCAGATAATGTACCCCTTGCACCTCACCCCATAGATCCCATAGGATTAATCATTTCCTATCAGGCAGGTCCCGGACAGATTGTCGTTCTAAAAAGTGGGTTCCGCTGCTAAAAAGTTTGGGAGCCGGTGTGATAGTCAAACAAAACGTATTGAACACAGCAAATTATAAAATACTATTTTTTCAGAGTTGGGAAGGCTACCTGAGCCTTCAGCTTTTTGCCAGAGATTATTCTGCCTTGCGACGATTCAGCACCTAATGTAGCACACACTGCATGCTGGGGGAGGGGCTCAGCATGAGGTAAGTAAAAGCTGTACCTCCCAACAGACTGCCTAATCACCTATGGTCTCCTTGGACCAATGCCAGTTAGTTTGTTGGCGCAGCTCCAAGAATAGGAAAGGGCAGCACAGGTTGAATTAGGAATTCCTAATTAGGAATAGGGTCTGGCCTGCATTTGTGTTACTGAGATCCACCCCCCTCCAGCCCACTCCCCACTGCTGCTTTCCACCTCCTCACCCCAAATCTTTCCCTGCTGCCCTCTGAAGTACACTAGATACTGAACTTCGTTAGAGTGTTTTCTCCTCCTGGCACATTTTTTTTTTCTATTTTAAAACTTAACATATTCATTAAAAAAATGTTGCTCATTTCATTCCACGTTCTTGGAGCGAACAGTGGTTTGTTTAAAAAAAAAAGTATAACCATTTGAAGATGGTATAAAAATCTTTTATTTATTTTTTAAACAAAAATAACTTTTACAAAAAGTCTATTTATTTAAATGACTTATAGCCTGCCTTTCTCTCAGAATAAAACATGTCTTAGAACGCACTTCTGTGCATGTTAGTATGCAGAAATAAGACCCACTGCCTGAGTCTTCTCACCCAGCAAAATAAAGTTAAAAAGCCCCCATTTCCTTCTCTGGGTTCATGACTCAGTTATACCTTCTCCCATCTTTCCAATCACTGCCTTCTCTCCCCTCGCATGAGCCATCTCCATTTTGGGGGGCATGGAAGACCCTAGGCAAATGTCTCAGCTTGCCTTCTGTTGTGCCTGGCTACATTTCAGGTCATTTCATTGAAAAACGTTTCAAAGGCAGAACACTGAGTGCTGGTACCCCTGATGTCAGTGCTCCTCCAGACCTGGAGATCCCAAAGTCAGAGATGGCAGAAGCAGCATTTTGTACCGGAAACTTTGCCCCTCGATGAACCAGCCCCTCTAAGACAAAGACCACCTGGGGGGCCCTAGCCTGCATATCAGCACTAACAAGAGGCAAGGAAGGATGTGATAAACATAGAAGGAATACATGACTCCAAGCCAGAGAACTGTGTCTTAAAATTTTTCCAATCCCCAGGAGAGAGATAGAACCTGTGAAGGGTACTCTGAGCATGGAGATCTCAGTCTACCTCTGGCCCTTGTTGGTGCTTTCTGTAGTTCTACAGTTGCAACCCAGTCTCCCACTTGCAAGACTGGACAAGCAAAACTTGCTATCTCAGGAGCTTGTAGAGATGCCGCGGTAGTGCTCGGTTTCTTAAGGAAGGGTTGAATATCCTTGTGTTACTGCATCTCGGAGCCCTCCAATGCAAGCAGTATGAGAGTACTGCTCGTGCTGGTGTCATAAATGTGCTGTCAGGCATGTACAGTGTGAGCAGTAAGCTCTTACTTACTTATACCACCATCCCCTCACTGCCAGGAGGCAGCGACGCAACACTGGCAAGAGGTAAGGTTATCCCTTGCTGGTGTTGTAGGGAGAGGCAGGTGTTGTTGGGTGGGTGGAAGGGAGGGGTGGCCCCATGAGGAGGTAGGACCTGGCAGTGGCTTCCACCACTGGATCTTATGCCTGGTGGAGGCCCGAGCAGCTCAACATAGGGCTGCTTGCTGCCAGCAAAACAGCCGACCATGAGCTGAGAAGCCCCATTGTGGGTGGCAGGGTTTTCTCAGGGGAAGGGGACAAATGCTCTCCATAACCACAAGAAGAAGCTCACACACAAAGAGCTCATACGCAAATGTCCCCTTCTCCCGGGGAGAGACCAGTGACTGCCTGGCCACCACTGGATGCAGTGGTAGTCTTTTGACTACCGCTGCACCCGTGGTGCCAGGCAGTTCTGGATTGCTCATGGCAAGCCTGGAAGACATCAGGATGTTAGGTCCCAGTTTAGCTCTTACTCAGATTTTTTAAAATTCCATTAGTTTCCAGTAGAGAATGGAATATCCCCTGCGTTTTGGATTATGACTGCTGAGTGATATAAATAACTCCACCTTTCTTCCCATGAATATTCTCAACAGAAGAACTTAAGATATAGCACTGATGTGTGGTCTTGTAAGTCATTTCAATCTATGTCTCATCATTGTGGAACCTGACACCACAAACCAAAATAGTTCTGAAAAAGTCATCTTGATGGAGGCCCTGGCAATTGGGAAGGGGCCGGGTGGAAAAATGTAGTAGATCTTTTTCATCTCACGACACACTGGCAAGGTGCTAAAATTGTCAAGGCACACCATCAGCTTTTTAACAATTAACAAGGCACATCGTGATGCTGGGGGAGGGCGGGGTTTCACCTCCCCAAAGGCCCTACTAATAAATGACCCTTCCCCAAATTTCCACAGCACACCTGCAGACCATTTGTGGCACACCAATGCTCTCCATCACCACCAGACGAAGATGCTATTTTTCAAGAGATCACACCAAATGTTCTCCCTCTGCCATAATTCTCTTGCAGTTCTCCCTATATTTTAGTATTTTTGTCATTGTGATGCTTTGTGTGATTGTGTCACATTGTGTGATGGCTATGAATGAGTATTTACTGTATGGGATTGCATTTGTGACACAATTCCCCTCTTTGCCAACCTAATAGTTTATTGTTATACAGCTCAATCTAATTTACTTGAACAAAAGAAAACGCCTCTTAATTGCGCTGGGTTTTGCTAAGCAGCTACACTAGAGAGAAGAAAACCTGTGGGTTTAATTGTAATATCTTTGGCATTGACGCATGGGGACACATGAACAATCGATACCAGGTGACTGACTCAGTGACCTAAGACTTTCTCCTTGGTTTCTGGTACTTTATGGAACTGATTACTTTCCAAGTTTCAGTAATCATAACGTTAAGAAACTTTAAAAACTAATGAAAACTAATTTTTTTTAAAAAATGAGGATAAATACTGCTCGGAATCCAGCTTTAACCAAAGCAATGATGAAACAAATGCCCAAAATGTGCCCAACCCTGGATGGGGTTTCCTAGGTGGGCAAGTTATGCAGTAAGCTGTCAGTGATATTTTCCTAAGAAGCATTGCTACACTGAGAGGAAAAACCTACTAGTGTAAAGAGGAGGAAGGTGGAGTCCTCAGCAGAACTGGAAGCCGAGAGGAGGTTGTAAAAAAAATTGAGCAGAAATATTTAATTAGACAAACTCACTGTATAAACATATATAAAATAAAGTTCTGTTCTATTAAGAACTCTGACATTTGAGGTCATTGGTTACTATAACAATATCAAAGGTCTGGACTGATCTCTGAGTGTCTCCCCTATGGTTTGAGTAAGCTGTATAGATGTGTAATAGCAGCTGTTATTTTATTATCGTGTAATTCTTATATGTCATTTTATATGCCAGGTCTTTGATTTTGATTTGAACATCAAGGGTCTATAAGGATGCCCAACTGTGCTCTATGATCAAATCAACTCTGGTTATGAGAAAGAATTTGAGCAGCTACACTTAACACCCCAAAATGGTGGTTCTCACACTTTTTAGCACTGGAACCCATGTTTTAGAATGACAATCTGTCCAGGACGCGGCAGAAGTGATTTCATGGCCAGAAGTGCCATCATTGTGATGCCAGACTCTGCCGCTTTCCTGATAATGCAGTTATAAGTTTAGTGGTTTCTCAGGCAATTTCCAGTAGCAAAGTGAATCAGGAAAAAAAAAACCTATTTACAACCTTGACACAAGCAAAACAACCACACAGCACTCTCCCTTTTCAGCATCTCACATTCCTATATTTTTAAAATGGCTGCTCTTGGTGCTTTGAGACCCACCTGAAATTGGTTTGCAACCCACTGGTAGGTCCTGACCCAGCGTTTGGGAACTACTGCCCTAAAGAATACCCAGCTAGATGAGTTGAGAGCAGTGGTGTCATCCAAACGATTTAGGAACAGGTACTCACTTTTGATTGGCACTTGTCGGGGTCCGCCCACCAGAAGTGAGGTCATAAGCCGGAAGTGACGTCGTGGTAGGAAGTGAGGTCATAGCCAGAAGTGATGTCATGATGCCGCCGCCACCACACTGCCTGCCTCCTCACAG
>JAJKFI010000005.1:23034814-23083236 GCA_029204185.1 Lerista edwardsae
GTAGTGGGTGCATGACATCACTGGTCGAGAGGTCCATCTAGACCAGTATCTTGTTTCCTGCTGTGACCAACCAGCTGCTTCTGGGAAGCTTTTGAAGTGGGACATTTAAGCAAGTAGCCTCTGCTGAGTTCCAGAAACTGATATTCAGAGGGATGCTGCTTCTCTGAAGTTGCATTCATAAGTCAATGAATAAACCATATGTATTTTGTGACATGTGCATATGTAACAGCAGTTCACATGTCTCCTGCCACTGCTTGATTTTAATCAATCTCTCACTTTTTTAAAAGTTCCTGTGTGGTTATAATCAAAAGCGGCAATCTGTAGCAGTTAATGGAAATTTGTCTGCCAATCAAAGATGGTGACATCTTAATCATTTTACTTTTTCCAGCTATGAAACTATCTGTTCCCATGATTTCACTCTCTCAGTTCACTCCTCACCACTGCATTTCTGATCATCATCACCAGATGATGCACCAATTTTGTAGCTTGTCACCCAGCTTAAGGACTGCAGAAAGTGATTGACGCCCACAAACCACTAACTGAAAAGTACTTGTACTGAAATTGCTGTACTGCCTGGTTCATTGTACATTTATTCAGAAGTAAATTCCAGATAGTTTAATGGGGCTTACTCCCAAGCAGGTGTGCATTGTACTGCAGTCTTTATTCCACTGAGGTCTATGGGACCCCAGAACATCACTAACCCATTTTAAGAGATTTGAAAGTCAAATATTGCACAGGCACACTCTGGACAACACAGGAATAAAACCTGGTAAATGAAGGAACAGTTTCCTTTGACAATTGTGGGGAGACCCTCTCATGTAAACCGCCAGGGATGCCAAGATAGTATTATATGCCAAGAGGTGCATATTTATGCACTAAATATGATATAAATGGTATTTCCATATTAGTCCAATTTTAGGCTATGGTTTTTGATAAAACTATATGAAAAATCAAGCTCTCTGATCTGAATTCCTTGCCACAAGAGAGTCCCTTGGCAAAGAGTCACCTCTTAAAGTTGGCAAGACTCAGGCCTCAGTGCAAGAAGTGCTGAGCACACTGCAAGCTGATTAAACAATGAAGTTGGATTGAAAAATAGCATTCACTATATAATTCAATAAGTAAATGAATAAGTAGGAAGATCTGCTGTCATCAGATGTACCTTAAGGAATAAACACAGGGAGAAAATTCTTTCCTCAGCACTCACAGTTATGGCTCCTTTTTAAATTTTCCTTTTTGAAACCATGCAAAACCAAAAGATCAAGGCATGGCACAGAACTATGGATTGCAACAGGGTGGTCAACTTTGACAAGCAGCGCAATTCAAACCCCCTCTTGGGCTGACGCAAGTGGCTTGCATTGGCCCCGAACTGTCAGGCACATTCTGTAAAGCATCGATACTTTACAGCTTGCGTCGATGCTGCACTGCTGGCACAGGCTGCCGGCGTGCCACTTCTGTGCCTGCTGAGTTTGGCTCAGCTGGCGCAGGAGCACTTCTGGGTAGGGGGAGTGAGGAACAGGGTGGGGTGGGTGTGCCGAGAGGCATGCCGGCCCGGGGAGGGGGTGGAGCTGGGATATGGCTGTCAGGCCCCCATCCAAGCTCCTGTCAGGCCTCACAGCTTTCTTGGCTCTGCTCTTGCTAAACAGCGGCTGGCAGCTGGCGCCCACACCAGAGTAAGGGCATGAACGTGCCCTTGGCCCATGGAGGCTCCAGGCAGCTCCCAACTTGTGCTGGATACAGCACAGTTATGTCGGCTTGTCCGCTCTAGTGCAAGTTAGGATTGTACTCTGAAGCTATTCCTGGAGATTCCCCCCCCCCAAATATGTTTTCTGGCAGTCCTTTTGGAACCTCCAGGAATTATTCAGTAGTCGGCTGAAGATTGATGGTGGGTCAGTAACTCTATTGTCAAAGTCTTTTAGTTTAAAGAAAGAACAAAGGTACCACACAGTACCAGGTGCTAATGTGTAAAAAATATGAAGATAATGATCCAGTATGAGATGCACAGCTGTTCCTTAGAATTGTAAGGACTACCCGCTAACTAGTAGGGCGTTAGGGCCCAATCCTATCCAACTTTACAGTGCTGATGCAGCTGCAATGCAACCCCAACATAAAGGCACAAACATTCCCTCATCTTCAATGTTCCATGTTGTTGTTATTTTAATGTGTTTTTATTTATTGTGGTTACATTATATTTTGTTTGTTCTCTGTAAGCCGCTTTGGCATGGGAAAGGCAGGGTATAAATTCTTCAAATAAATAAATAAATAACTCTTGAAGAGTTAAGATGCAGTGCATGACCTGTTGGCATAGCTGCAGTAGTGCTGGAAAATTGGATAGGATATGGCCCTAAATCAGCGTCGGCATTGGTTGGAAACGACCCCACAATTCCAAATCCTTCCACATCCTATATATTTTTTTAAAAAAAGAATTATATTGAAGTATAAGGTGTAATTCTACAAAAAAAAATTAAGCACATTTAAGTCCCATTGATTCTAAGAGAGAAGATATCAGTGCATCTGCAAGTCTTTCACTGAAGCCAATGGATACAAGTGCTTACCTATGTCTGGATTGTGCCCATATATGTATATATTCCCCTTTGAACACTGAAGCAGACTACATATCAAGTGACATACACCTCAACATCAGATAAGCATCTAGGAGATTCCATTATTCAAGGTAATTTCCCCCCCTCCTCCTCCCTTAAGTATGTTTGACTTTGTGGTGAGATATTAATCATTTCCTTTAGCATTCATATGTATATAAAAGAGCAACAGTCTTGCCAGGTTCAGTTCAAGATAGCTGTCACACACTGCCATTGCCAAAATGCTAAACAGCTGTTTGATTTTCCTTTTAACTGGAGTGTTCGTCACTTGTAGGCCAGCGACCTCCAAACCTCCAGGAAAACCATCAAGTCAACTCAATAAGGAAATTCAGGATCATTTGGACAACATAATAGGAAAGGTATGCTATATCTGCAGACAGAAACAGTGTTTGTCTACATTTTAAAACCTTTTACTTTTCAGTGTTATATTTCTATTATCTAACTTATCTGTATTTTCTTGTTTGCAGTCTCCCGAGGTCCAAAATCTAAACACGGTAAGAAACCCAATCTGCAGTCTTATATGCACTTAGCTAGAATTAGTAAACTATGACTATCCACATAGTAAACTAGGACTCAACTTGCTTGGGAGTCAGCCCTATTTACGATCATGGAATTTACATCTGCATAGGATTGGGCTCTCTGACACTTCTGAGTCCAGTGGGCCTTCGATCTGAGGACAGAACAGGATTGGGCTGTAAATGTTTGCCTGGTTAAATTGCAATGGTGAGGATTAGAGTAGTGAAATAAAGTAAGGTTCATAAGTGCAAATAAATGTCAGGAAATCCATACTCTATTCTCTAGCAGCTCAACCAAATTGAGGTGCTTTCTGAAAAAAATAAAGAGATACTGAAGATATTGTAGTCCGAAATAAAAGGACATTTGTTTCTTGAAGTGCCACTGGTATAAAAGTGAAGACTGAGGGATGGGAGGAAGGAAAGCAGGTAAAAAGTGGAACTGAGGGTCTGATCAATAGCAAGGAACTTTCCTTCAGCATTCAAAGGGGCCATGGAAATGATTGTGCGGCTGAGGCAGCCAATACCCATGAACCTGGTATGTTCTTAAGCAGGAGACAGAACTTGGAAGGTAGTAGACTGAAACTTGCAGGACATGCCTAACCATTTCCTTATTCATCTTCTGCTCTGACGTTTGTGCATCCACCACTTAACTCTGTTTTGTCATTTGCTCTTTGCAGACCACATTTCATATTGCTGCCTTCTCTCCAAAAGTAAGAAATTAAAATGAACATTTTTAAAATTAGAAATGAAGATATAAGTTTATGAGAAAAAAGTGCTTAAGGTGTTTGAGTTGCTGCAGGGAATAATACTGTCTAAGGTTAAGGAAAACTAACAGGCAGGGTGTGGAAATGAGGATCACTTATTTGCTGTTAGGAAGGATGTCATGGAATGAGACAGATTTGGAGTAGGGTAGTTCTGCAAAATGAAGCTATTTTGACAACAGTGAATAGTCCTTAAAACATGGGATAGGATGCAGCCAAAATTAGGTTCCACTGTTTTCAATGAGATTGAAAAATGCTTACCTATGTTACAATACAGTGGATTTATAACCACATATTATACCTTATCTAGAGATAGACAATGATGCCAGTATTATACCAGCTTCAGTTATTTTAAAAACCATTTCTCTTGGACTTGTGGAATGCAGAATATTTACAGCCAAAGGCATTGGCCATTATTTGTGGATCAATATCCCACAGACATTCTTAACCTGGGACAGATAACTTGTGAAAAGAGTAGACATGAAAATTTCCCTGTGAAATAGAAATGTGAGCTACACAAGAATGTGAGCTACACATGAATGGGTTGAACCTTGTCTTAAATAACTGTGGCATATATAGCTACTCTACAATACCCTCTGAATTCCAATATCTGTGATACACTGTATAAGACTGATAAATTTGTAAATGTACATTAAATGTGAGAAAATCGTCTCATTTCAGGAACAATGCGCACTGTCTAGATTGAGAGCACTTATCAAGTTGTTGGAACCAGTAAAGATTGTCGGTAATGAAGATTTGGACGTATCCTATCAAAAATTGTATGCAGACCTTAAATATTTTGAGAAATCATGGCCTTCACAGGAAGTAAGTAGATCTGTTTCAGCTTACTTTTGAAATATTATAATATATATATAATATTATAATACATTATATTAGTAATATAGATTTAAACATTTTGCTTATGGAGTTACAGTGTAACTTCAGTGACTCTTGGCAATGGTTGTTCTGATTGTGCCACAGAATTCAAAGCCATCACTTGGACCAAGCACACATTCTCTTGATGTAATTTTTGAGTTTTCATTTGAAGCATGGTTGTATCACAGGCAGCCGGATCGTTGCGCTATTTGCAATGGCACAAAAGAATGGTTTGCACAGTTTCAACTAATAATGCACCATCCTAAGTAAGGCAAAGGACTGGCTCATTCCTTTCTGTTTATCCTCAGATGTCTCTGAAATCCCAGTGTGATTCTCTGAATGCCCATTAGCACTTCCTTGACACTACCTTCATAGTCCTACATCATAGGTGCAATTTTGTGCTAGTGCTGGAGGTCAGTTCAGATTCTTAGAAACTGACAATAGTAGTTAACGCTGCTTATTTTTGCAGTACTTCAGTAAAAACCAAACCCATGTGAGCATCTAAAATGCACTGGAGAGACAGAGTGCTGCTGTGGCCTTGGCTATGTTACTTGGCTTGCTGGACCACGTTCCACTGGGAGAAATACCCCTTAGGGATCATGGAAGGGCTGTCGCCTTTTTCCATGCAAGGTCCTACTGCCCCATTGCTGTAATGCTGTCAGTGCATAAGCTCACAGAATTTTTCCCTAAGAACTAGATTCTGTCCTCTCCTGTTGGCATTTGACAATGTAGAGCTGCACTAACCAGAAAGACGGTAACATACAGTAGTAGTGAATCTGCTTGGGGTATTTGTTGAAGACTATGGCCCCAATTCAGCTCTATTGCTTATAACTACTATTGGCCCCTACCCAGATATGTATCCATATCTCCTGTGTAACGTGGCCCCTCCCCCTCGCCTCCAGAGCCATTTGCAGCTCAGAGAGCAAAGGCCCTGAGCTGGCTCTGAGCAAATGGCTCTGAGCAGTGAATTGCTCTCGAGGTGAAGGGCAGAGGCCACATTTCACAGGAGTCCAGGCTCCTGCCACACTTGGCATTTTGACCCCACTGTAGGAAGGCCACTGCTCAGACACCTACTCTTTGGGGAGAGACAAGGCGCCAGAAATCACGTTGGTGAAAACTATCAACACACCATGATAAAAACAGCTTCTTTGACTAAACAGCAATATATTTTTAAAAAAACATGCCTTACTGGTTAGATGCAGCGTGTTGTTGAAATTAATGGCCAGTCATATCACCTTGAGGGAGAAATGTGATTAAATAAATACTGTCTGATAGGTGGGTGCGGAAAGAGTCCCTGATACATAACCAGGGGCACCATAGACAACTCCTCTGCACTGCAAAAGACAACCTTCAATTATATCTACCATGAACAGAAAGAGTGAGAAGGATCGTAAACAGTTTGAAATTCATCACAAATCATTTTTTTTTCTTTAACAGAATAGTGACAAGAACTGTAAGACTAAAGAATACACCCCGAAAACGTTCATACAAGTTCTAAAAGACATTGAAAATGTTATGAAGGAATTGTACTGCCTTCAAGAGGACTGTCATAAGTCCTGAGTTGGGATCATCCAAAGTCGTCTTCCTATATTGTTCTCAAGAAAGAAATCATGATGTTTTATTGGACCAAGTTTAGTGAAGAAAACCAAAGGCGTATTGACTCTCAGCCACATCCATTGCAGAGATGGAAAAGAATGCATATTCTGCTGTCATTTCTAATAGCAGGATGGCAGTGGTGGTAGCTTTTAAAATGCAAGTCAGGGCTGTGATCTTTGGCATGTTTACACAGATGTAAGTTCCACTAAAGTAGGACCTACTTCTGAGGAATCATGTGCAGGATCAAGCTGTACACCTTTTTTTTATGTATATTACTGAAATAATGTGCCACTTTGAAATATTTATTTATTTATTAATTATAATATTTATTTTTTGCTATTTTGATGTATTTATTTCTTCTGGTGAAAGGGTGGGTTTGGTCATTCTGGTAATCATTTTGTTCTGATCGAACTTGATTTTTTTGTATTGCCTTTAATGGGCACAACCCCTCTGGAAATGACCACTTTGCACAAGTTAGGCACCACTTTTTGAAACAGATACCTGAGGTGATGCTTTGGCCTGGGTGAAACTGTTCTCTTCACAACCCCATTTAGACAATCCCTGCCCTACCTTCACCGCTTATCCACTGAAGAGCATTGTTTCCTCAGGGCCAACAAAAACCAAGAGAAAGAGATGGTTCTGCTGCTGCTCTATCCTGTTAAGCTGTTGAAGAAGGGGGGAAGGGAATTTCCAAACTGGTACTCCTGAGGGGTGGCCCCTTGGATTCCTGCCCCCTTCATGTACTTTCTTCAAGTTTTCTTTTTTAGAACAGTACTTTTCGTGGAATTTTCTCCTATTGTGCCTAGTGGTGTGCTGGGGAGAGGGAAACGGCTCCATTTTCTCTCACGACAGAGAGTCAGGGCAGAGATGCTGTAACCCCAGTTGGCCTGTGCTCTTAGCTCTGAGGAAGCATCATGGCTAGCACTTTTGTAGGGTGTGCCCCAATGCCTCGTTACCCTGTCTGTGAACCATGGCTAAGATGTTGCTTATAAAAACATTACCGGGGGGGGGGGAGAGGGAAATGAAGTTGAGAGCAATGTATTTATGATATTTATGTAATGTACTATTTTAAGTTGGTGCTTTTATAATTCTTGTGGACACCTAGGGCATATTTATATTTCAGATATAGCCTCATGATGAGGACTCAATAAATTATAAAATCTAAATTTTAAAAAATGATACAGAATTCTTGTGTGTGTAACTGATGGTTGATTGAAAATTAAATAAATAATAATTAATGTTATTTATCTAGCATCCAAATGTTGCTTTATGCTTGCAAAAGAAGATCAACAAACTATGAAAGTGTTGTAGTTATCAAACTATATGCATGTATATTTGAATAAATTCTGAGGCAGAAGTTTTTAGTTTTATCGTTACTGTGGAATATGGGAGGATGGCTAAAAATACATGAATATACTTTGTTCTCTGTGAATGAACAACAGTTATGCACTGTGGCTGGGGCACTCTCCACCTCTGCCACTGTTTCCACCCACATTTGCTGAGGTTTGACAGAAGGATGAAGGATGCTTTGGGGTCAAGTTCTCTTTTAACAATGGCAAAGAAAAATTCAGGGCCAAAAAATAAATGCTTTCAATCCTGCGATTGTTAGAACGTCTGTGCCTACATAGCTCTGTCACCTACCAAAACTACCATATTAATTTTAATGGATGCAGAAAATCTCTGGGTGGATCCTTTTTTACACCTGTATCAACCCCCACCTCCTCTATTAATGAACAATTTCAGATGCAAAATGCAACTGGAACATAAAACTCCTCTTGCTAGGACAATAGACCAAACCTATTCTTGGCACAGGGGCCAAAAGGCCAAACAACATACCACATGGAACCCATTTTTGGATTTTCTGCCTTTTTTAAGGCTGAAAAGGCTCCACTGGAAGGGATTGATCTGGGACCATAGCAACAGGAAAGGGGGATTAATGCTCACCATACCATGTTTATGCTTGCCTTTTCACAGTCCCTTGCCCCAATTTGCTGTATACCAAAATGAATGGAAAAGAGAGTCATAATTCAAGAACCTGTCATTTTTCCCTTGCTTTGCAAGGATGGTTTATTTCATCTAGTGAAATGCTTTAATGAGAAAAGGAGATGCCTCTGCCCCACAGTGCTGCCACCCGGATCTTACTGAGCCTCTCTGCCAGAAGCTGCTTCAAAGTATTTTAAAATGTTCAGGAGATCTGACCATAGAACTGCTAGGAATCATGTTCTCTAGCCCTACTGAGTAACACTTGCATTACTGAGCCTTCTCCATAGAGGGCAATAAACATGTGCTTGCTCTCTCTCTCTGTCTCTCTCTCTCTCTCTCTCTCTCTCTCTCTCTCTCTCTGCTTGTATCACATCCATAATTGTTAGAGATTGTTCATGATTTGGAAACTCCATGTCTAATATGGAGAATTTTATGGATGCAGTTTGTTCATATCTTTTGTAATAAGAAAACAAAGTGTCCAAATACATGTAATCAGACCAAACACTGATGTTACACTTTCAGGAATTTTTATTGCAAATTGTACAAAAAGCATAATAAATAAGGGTGTATCGCCCTACAAAGGCAAGCAATTACTGGCACATACACCCCAGCCCAAAATAACCTGCTCAAAATTTCCCATGCTGCACTCTGATTGCTGCTTGGAGTGCCAAGAAACTGCTACTTCCTACTTCCACATTCCATTAAAATTGCCCCCAACATGCACTATGAACATGCGTGTTCATGCAAGTTTAAGCAAGCTTCCTCCTGTTTCTGCTTCCTCCTGTTTCTGCCACTCCTCTTTCTGATCCCTTACTGAAAACTTTGTGTGGATTCCTCAAAACTGTGTCAAAAATTGATCTAAATGTGTGTCAAACTCCGTCAAAATAATAAAATGCAGTGTTTTTTGCATTTTTTCCTAAATTTGTTTTATGTAGCATTTTTGGTAGAAATTCTCATTATTTAGTGTTCTGTGTTGATCTCTGAAAAAACCATCCCTACATATAAATCTCCATCTGCAGGCTGAAGTGCATATAACTACTGAACTACATATAAATAAGTCACCAGGCCCAGATGGTATACATCCAAGAGTTATTAAGGAACTAAAGAACGAAGTTGCTGACCTCTTAACTAGAGTATGCAACTTGTCCCTTCAAACGGCCACGGTGCCAGAGGATTGGAGGATAGCCAATGTCACGCCAATCTTTAAAAAAGGGAGAAGGGGGGACCCTGGAAACTACAGGCCGGTCAGCCTAACGTCTGTTCCGGGTAAGATGGTGGAAAGCCTTATCAAAGATAAAATCCTAAAACACATAGAGGAACAAGTACTGCTAAAAGAAAGTCAGCATGGCTTCTGTAAGGGTAAGTCTTGCCTCACAAACCTTTTGGAATTCTTTGAAAAGGTCAACAGGCACGTGGATGTGGGTGAACCTGTGGATATCATATACCTGGATTTTCAGAAGGCGTTTGACACGGTCCCCCACCAAAGGCTGCTGAAGAAACTTCACAGTCAGGGACTAAGAGGGCAGGTCCTCTTATGGATCCAGAATTGGTTGAGGGCCAGGAAACAGAGAGTGGGGGTAAATGGGCAATTTTCAGAATGGAGAGAGGTGAAAAGTGGAGTGCCCCAGGGATCTGTCTTGGGGCCCGTGCTTTTCAACTTATTCATAAATGACTTAGAGACAGGGATAAGCAGCGAGGTGGCCAAGTTTGCAGATGACACAAAACTTTTCCGGGTGGTGAAAACCAGAGAGGATTGTGAAGAGCTCCAGAAGGATCTCTCCAAGTTGGGGGAATGGGCAGCCAAATGGCAGATGCGTTTCAACGTAAACAAATGTAAAGTGATGCACATTGGGGCCAAAAACCAAAACTTCACCTATAGGCTAATGGGTTCTGAGCTGTCTGTGACAGCTCAGGAGAGAGATCTTGGGGTGCTGGTGGACAATTCCATGAAGGTATCGACCCAGTGTGCGGCAGCAATTAAGAAAGCCAATTCCATGCTCGGGGTAATTAAAAAAGGGGTTGAGAATAAAACAGCCAATATTATCATGCCATTGTACAAAGCAATGGTAAGGCCACACCTGGAATATTGTGTCCAGTTCTGGTCGCCGCATCTCAAAAAGGACATAGTGGAGTTGGAAAAGGTGCAGAAGAGAGCGACAAAAATGATTACGGGGCTGGGGCACCTCCCTTATGAAGAAAGACTGCAGCGTTTGGGGCTCTTCAGTCTAGAAAAAAGGCGCCTGAGGGGGGACATGATTGAGACATACAAAATTATGCATGGAAGGGATAGAGTTGATAGAGGGATGTTCTTTTCCCTCTCTCACAACACCAGAACCAGGGGGCATCCGCTAAAACTGAGGGTTGGGAGAGTTAAAACAGATAAAAGGAAGTACTTTTTTACCCAGCGGGTAGTTAATCTGTGGAACTCCTTGCCACAGGAGGTGGTGATGGCATCTGGTCTTGATGTCTTTAAGAGAGGATTAGACCGATTTCTGGAGGAAAGATCCATTGTGGGCTATAGGCAATGATGGATTGTGCAACCTCCTTACAAAGGTGGTGGGCTACAGGTACCGGGTGTAAGGGAGTGGCAACAGGATGCAAGCATCTTGTTGTCTCCTGCCTCCCTGGGGCACCTGGGGTGGGCCGCTGTGAGATTCAGGAAGCTGGACTAGATGGGCCCTTGGCCTGATCCAGCATGGCTCTTCTTATGTTCTTATGTTTAAGTGGTACAGCCCAGACACAGTTTTAGCAGCTCAGCTACGGTTTGTGAGAACTAAGACTTTAATGCAAAAGTACATGGCTTGTCATGTGTAAAAAGAAAAAAAAACTTTTCTATTGGAGATGTGGAGAACTAGACACAGGTATGTTTTGCAAGCAGTACTGTGCACACACTTTTTCCTACCCAAATGACATCACTGTTGGAAAAATTCAGTGTAGGAGCAGCTCCAAGGCTGACTTGATGCATCACATTACACATGCAGTCACAGATGTGGAAGGACTGTCCCTTTGTTAGGCAGCCACAGGCTTCACATCATGAACATTTCTGTGAAATGCAGAGCTGTTCCTTCTGGCTGTTTTCCAAATTCTATCATTCATCGCAAACTTTCTTTTGAATGCAGCCTGTTGCAAAATTCTAAATAAAGATGTGAAATAAAAGTTACACTTGCCTGCAGAGTCACTTTTGCCGCTGTAGTTCATCACTTGGAGCAATGAACCACAAGGTTGCGTTATCAACAGCCATACTATATGGGTCATGCTTGTAACAGTAAGGCAATAATAGTAAGGTGACCAACCGTCCTCCTTTAGGGAGGACAGTCTTCCTTTTGTAAGTTCTGTCCTCCCTCGAAAAGTGTCCTCCTACATGTCCTCCTTTTCGATATTTGAAGACTAATCTGTAAATCTCCATATTCGATCGATGCCGATCCGATCCGTTGCATGTGATGTGACGTATTTGTATTTGACATATTTGTATTTGTGACGTATTTTTATTTGACATGTGTGATGTGACGTATTTGTATTTGACATATTTGTATTTGTATTTGACGTATTTGTATTTGACGTATTTGTATTCGTCAAGGCTCGGTGTAAAGAGCAAACAAGAAAAAGCTAGGCCCTGGCTTGACTTGATTTTGAAAGAATTGTAACACAAGCAGGATTGAGAGAGCTTATTTCATTGGTTGTTTGCAAAAGGTGTGAAGTTATAGCTGGGGTCAGGAATGCAAGCTATTCAGAAAGGTTACATGTAGCTAGTGCTGAAAACAGGGGATGGCCCCTTTACCCTGATAGGCTAATTGATTGAGCCTGAGGGGTGTGGCCGCACAACCACCATCAAGACCTTCCAAACTGCAAGACTCCTCCAGATCATCCTCCAAGAAGATCATCAGACCTGATAAAGCCCCGCCTCTCCTTCAAGCCCCGCCTATTTACGATATTTTTTTCTTCAATTTATTTGTGTCCTCCTTTTCATTGTAAAAAAGTTGGTCACCTTAATAATAGGGGAAATTGTAGCAAAGAAAATCTGTATTATATATGTATATTTACAGTGTAGGCCACAAAACCAAACGTGTAAGTATAAGGCCTGAGCCTTATGTGGCTAGAACTGGGTCTTCCGTGCTGGAGTACAGGGGAGGGATGCACCTCACACTATGGATGTTCTGCAGCTCACACTATGGATGATCTCCCCTCATTCTGCACACACACAAGGTATCTTACAGCCCAATCTTATGGGCTCTTAGTGTTGGTATAACTAGTGTTCTGCCAGTGGCACCTGCCTTATGGCAGTCACAAAAGGCATTCAGTCAGTAAGCAAAGATGCAGAGTAGGAAGCTGTAAAGAGCAAAAGAAGGCTAGGTCATGGTTTGACTCCATTTTGTCAACATGACTCCATTTCATGGGAAAGAGCTGAAGCGCTAAAATACCAGCTGGTGGTAATCAGCTCACTTCCTGATGTAATCAGGAAGCACAAACCTAATCAAGAAGCTTCCATCCAGCTAGTGCTGCAATCAGGAAGATTCCACACAGCTGAGACCCAGCACTCAGGTTGTGTACCTAACCTTTTCTGACCGTTCTGTGACCTCTGAACGTCCATCACCCCATCAGGAGATGGCTGACCTTTATCCTGATTGGATAATTGATTGTGCCAGAGAGGTATAAAGATACCCAGTTTTGGGGATACAGAACAACACACACCATCAAGAACATCAGACCTTCAAGACACCATCAGACCATCTTCAAAGAAGATCATCAGAACCCTTCAGATCTCCATACCTACAGATCACCTTCTCCAAGCCTGTCCAAGATGCCCAGCATGGAACTGCTGCCTGCTTGGACCAAGAAGGAGGTGAACCAACAAGGCTAGCCACCTTACATGCACTAGGGCCTAGTCAGAGGCGGAAGAAGGGTGTAGCGGGGGGTGGTGGGAGCCATGGGTGCCGGCAGTGGCTTGGTGCCATTGTGCGGAGCAACCTGTGTGCTTTTTTGCCCTCCCACTCTCCCCTGCACTCATATAGCTCCAAAATGGATCAATCCCAGGTGTAGGGAGGCATGGCTGGGCAAACGCTGGGGGCGCATTTACATCACCCTGGCCCCGGCGCACTTGGGACTCTGTGCATCTCTGGGCCTAGTCTAGTGTTAGGCAGTGAGTTGTTTTCTTATTTTAAGGTGTATCAAAGTCTCTGTTAGTTCTTTTAAGCCTTTCCTAGTTTTGGTAACTTTTGTTTTCTTAATAAAGTTTTTTCTTAACAAATTACAGTTAACCTATAAAGCTTTGTTTGTGAGTATTTGGAACCAGACTAAATTCAGTTTTGCTGCTTTGGCATGCTTACCAATTTTAAAGTTTATAGCTTGGGATAGATCCCTGTAGTTGGGGCCTGGTTTAGCCTGGGGAGTTTTAAGGTTAAGCGACTGTTCAGTGCTCTTAGAGGCTGTTACTCTTAGCTGTGGTCCCAGGCTGGTAGCAGAGGATGTGTGCCCTGTTGCCTTGGATTATAAGTGCTTAAGGACACACTCTGCTGAATGTTCACACCGCATATGGGCCCTGGGTTGGTTATAGGGCATATGAGCCTGTGTAATACAGAGGCTCAGAGCCTTCTTGTGTGCATTGGGACAGCAAGAAGAACCCACCGAGGCAGGTAAGGCAGTGTGGGGGGGGGGGGCTGAATGAGCGCAAGGGAGTAGAATGAAGTGGCTATGGGGGCAGGGGAAGGGCGGAGGATGGACAGGGGCAGGGAAGTATTACATTGTCCATATTTCACCTATCAGTTGAGGAATGTAGGAGAAAAGAGTTCTATATTGTAGTTGTTATGGGCAAGTACCCCTCTCCTGGGAAAACCTTTTCTTTTTCTCTACATGACAGCTATTTGTAGATGAGGCTGACATGGTTTTCTATGCTCCCCAGAGCTCCAGTCATGTATTACAGATAGATAACATTCAGGTGGGCTAACTGGGTTCTATGACTGCCTTGTATCACCAGAGAACAATTGACCCAAACCGAGCTCACACCTGGATTGGATTGGACCAGTTTTGCTCACTGGACTTGAAAGTGGGAAACTAGAATGTCAGTTACCTTAAAACCAGCCTATCAGAACTTCAGGGTCTAGGATTCCAAAAAGGAATAAAAAAGAACTGCTTTGCTTGGAGGGACTGCAAGAAACCAGAGTTCCAGCTCCTGATCCATAAACAGAGCATGAAACCCAGTCACCCAAGGTGCAAGCCTGGCTGCTGACCAGCTAGGAAAGAGTTGATTTCTTGGAAGATCTTTCCCTCTGGTGCCAGGAGGATGCTACAATTGTAAGTGGATGCTGAAGTTGGGAAACTCCTAGTTAGCCTCTGTTTTTACTTTATTTTGGAACTTTTCCTCTTGATCACAAGTACCAAATTTGATTGTCTCACCCCTTGTGTTTTATTTTGATCCCAATAAACCTTTTCCCCTGAGTTGGTTAAAACCATCTTCCTAGTGCTTTCCCCCATAGAGCAATTGACTTTCACTCTCTTATGCCTTGCTCAGCTTTGCAAGCTAACCAGAGAAGGCTTGAGTGTGTGGGGATGTGTGAATGAGGAAAGTCACTCTCTATCTTCCTCCCTCCAAAGGTAACTCAGAGCGCAATCCTAACCTGGAGTTAGGCCAGCACAGATTGGCTGGCACAAGGGACACCATAAAGTATGTTTGGACCACCCTTTAAGTCAGAGAGGCCAGCACACAGATGTGCCCCATCCTCCCTGACTCAGAGAGTGGTCCAAAAATGCTTTACGGTGGGCCTTGTGCTGGCCAAACATTGCTGGCCTAACTGTGCCAGCCTAACTCCAAGTTAGGATTGCACCCTCAGTATGAGGGCTGTCAGTAGGCAGACAGGCTTTCAGTTGGGTGCCTGGGTGGAAACATGATTCAGGCAAACTCTCCACCCTTTGTGCAGCCAGGGCAGGACTTTACAAGTGGTGTTGACATGATACCAGGTTAGCCAGAAATACCAGATTTCCTAGAGGGGGAACATTGTCCTTCTGAGTGCTACCCTGGAGATTCTGAGCGCTACCTTGAAGTGCTACCTTCAGCATTGTTCAATAGGCCTTTATAAGCCTATTAGAAGCTATATTAAATTGTGCCTTGCAGGCTCTTTCCAGATCCAAAGCTTCCACACAAACTAGTGAACATTTTCATAACTCGATGCCCCTTCCTGATATTTTAAGAAGGCAAATTAAAAGGTTTTCCTGTCTATGGCTGCCATCTACGCATCTTCCAATGCTCTTCCAATTCTAGTGCTTGCTTGTGAAGATCAAACATTTCTATAGCAAGCGTCTTGAGAAGAAAATTATTTGGCTACATAGTCACGAGCCCTTTGGCCACAAAGACAGGCAACAGAAAATGTTGGGGCCAAAACAAAACAACCAAGAACCTTGAAGCCCCTTAAAGACTTAAAGCACCCAAAGTTATTTTAGCCTATAGTACAGTCTATTGTTCATAGACCAGCGTTATTCTAACTGTGGTGGGTCATGACCTGATGATTCTAAAAAGTGGGCCCCAGTCTAAAGTTTGAATACCCCTGAGATAGACTAGTATAGTGTATTTCACCAGATTGCTTCTGATGAAGTGGAATCCAAGTCACGTGCCAAATCTTTTGCTGAATTTAATTTGCTAATCTTCAAGGTGCTACAAGCTCTTGGTTGTTTTTACTGCAACAGCCTAACTCAGTTATCCATCTGCAAGCAGAACTTGTGGAGTGACCTTTTTAAAAATAATACTCAAAGTATTTTTCTCAACTGTTTTTTCTCATTGGTAGTGTAACAATGCAAAACATGCTATTGTAACTGGCTTGTCTTCTAATGGAGGTACATTCAAAGTGTACTTTTTCTTTTCTTAGGCCCTGTGTTCAGATCAAGATAAAATCAGAAGCCACGAACATGAAGCTGAGACTATCAGCACTGAAACCGCAATGAAAAATATCCGTTCTAAAAGTGGTCTGTTTCCTGGCAGATGTTTCTGCCACCTTTCAGAAACAGATGCTGACAGGTCAGTGTGTCTGAAGAGATCCAGGAATGGCTCACTTGTCAATGACCCTTTTCCAGAGAGGGCATGCTGGAATCAATGCATCTGCAGTGCAATTGAAGGCAATACTGCAGCATATCAACTCAAAAAAAAAAAATCAACACGTGAATTTGCAGTTGTTCGTGGATAGATATCTGACCAGGTGAAATCTGGCCAAGTGGCAAGATTCAGAGTGCAATCCTAACCAACCTTCCAGCACCAGAGTAAGGGCAATGCAGCTCCAAGGTAAGGGAACAAACACCACTATGGCACCACTATGTCAGTGCTGGAAAGTTGGTTAGGATTGTGCCCTCACTTTTGCAGCTCTTGGAGATGTCTGGAGGTCCTGTCTTTGGTCAATACCCATATAAATTTTTTGAGGATTTGAGCAGGACCTTTGAATATCATTGCAAGAAGACATAAGATCAAATGGCTAATACATACAACACTTCAATTTGGTATGCAATTAGGGTCCCATGAAGTCAATATGACCCATGAAGTCAACTGAGATTGATGCCTCCTGCCAATCTCTGCCCACCCCTGCCCAGCTCCTTAGTCTTCCCACTCCCTTAATTTGAAAAGGAATAGGAATGTGGTGACACTGCGGGTTAAACGGCTGCTGCTGAGCTTTCTGATTGGGAGTTCGAGACCACGTGACGGAGTGATCTCCCATTGCTTGTCCCAGTTCCTGCCAACCTAGCAGTTTGAAAGCAGATAAAAATGCGAGTAGATAAATAGGTAACACTTCAGTGGGAAGGTAACGGCGTTCCATGTGCTACGGCGTATAGTCATGCTGGCCACTTGACCACAGACGCTTGTCCTTGGACAAACACCGGCTCTACAGGTTCAGAAACGGAGATGAGCACCGCCCCCTACAGTCAGTCATGACTAGACCATGGGGAAATCTTTACCTTTAGGGAAACAGAATGGACAAGGAACTGTGGAAGAAAGGAGAGTGGTGGCCTAGAGAGAACACTCCTACACACTAGCTTACCACTCTCCTCTACACTTTCTCATTGCTCAGTTCCCTTCTTCCTTTTCAAATCCAAGGACTGGGAGGAAGATGAAGAGGGGTGGAGGCTGTGGCTCTGCCGCAAGGTTAGGGATGGTGGAGGCCGCATGAAAAAGGTTAGAAAAGGCATTAGAAGAAGGAACCCTCTCTGAAGGAAAGGGGGTGTCGTTTACAAATCAGATGAGACTCCTATAGCTCATCATTTCCGGTTGGCAACAAATATTCTGAAGGAGTTGCTTTGTTCACTCAAAGGAAAGAAAAGTATACTTTCCAACCTTTTTCCCCTTTACTTTCACTTGTAACAGCTAATCATGAACAACTTCCTGAACTCCTTGGTTACAGGAAGTGGTTATTTCCAATTATGGCTCAGTGAGCAGCAGTATTTAGGGGAAATAGTTCTATGCTACTCATTTTCTATGCAATTGTCTATGCAAATACAAAGTACATTATTATTGTATTACTATTAATTATTCTTAATTTATTTTCCAGGATTGGGTCATGAGCTGTTGCCCACCAAAAATTACAACACTGTAATGGTGGCTGGCATCAGTTCTGCAAGGTTTCAAAAAGGGGGCCTTGTCTCCAGCTTTTCCAGGAGATGTTGAGACTTGTCGAGGTTTGCATGCAAAGTGTAGGCTATAGCAGTTGTAGCCCCCTCTCTATGGCCATGGGGCATCTTGCGTGTGGGTTGGTCATCAGATATTATTTTGGTACTACAGTATAATTCTGGTAATATTTTCTCTAAGATAGTTTGATGTCACATGATCCATGTTTGAACTGATAATAATTGAGCTTTTTTATCTAATGTAATAATGAATCATGTTGCTAAATATGTTTTGTTTTCCCCCAACTTTGCACAGTTCACACAAACACAAGATAGTACAAATAATAGTCATGCTTCGTTTGATGAATCTTTCTTTCTTACCAATGTTAAACAAATACCTGTTGATCAGTGGCTACATTTAATTTGCTTGGAACAAATGGAATTTTTGGTCATTAGTGAGTAAAAAGTAAACTTTCATTCCTTCCAATGGTGGGGATAGAAATGATGTGTTTCTGCTTTCTTAGAATATTCAGGGTATGAAAGAAAAATTTCCAGCTCTGAAAAGTTCCCAATAGCCTGGACTTCAAAACACCTTTCTTCTACTTGTCAGCTTTTTGTGGTTAACATCTCAGTTTCTCTAAGCCCACAAAGGGTAGTTTTCTCTTTTCATTTTTCAAATGCAGCTTGACTATTTTCAACCTGCAGTTTACGCGCCAAATGCTGCAATAGCAGAAGCTGCAGCAGCAACAATTCACACCAGTAAATGGCATTAAGAGAAAAGCTTGCTGCTGCTGTTATACAAGGTGACCAACGCTTAGACTCTGGGGTAGCCTGGCCATTGATCAGGGAGAATCTAAAGGCCAGTGGCCTAGTCCAATAATCTGAAATGCTAGGCACTCTCTTCTGCAAGGCTTTGCTTAAGGAGGAAGATGTGGAGAAAGAAAGCTGAATGGCAGCATTTCACTGAAACTCGACTTAAATGTAAGGGGGCAGGACTAACAGCCCAATCCTAATGGGATAGGCGGCAGAGGCAGGGGAGAATAGGATTGGGCTGTAAATCTTTTTGGAATGACAATTGCCTGCTCATTTGTTTGCTTCTGTACCCTTTTTGATCTCTAAATGGAAACTGATGCTGTATAATTTGCCCTGAAGTTCCCACTGCTCAGGGAAGGGGGAACACTACACTGATACACATTTGTGGTACTGTCACTAGAAACATAAATAAGTGGACGTCCCCTTCCTTTCCTTTCAATTAATCCAGCTGCAGTCAGCTTCTTTGAAAATAATGGCTAGGCATGAAGACTAACTTTGCAGTAGCTATTATAGTTTGCAAACTCAGAGATAAACATGCAGGAAATATAGTGCTATATCTTGGATTTTTTGGTCTCAGGATGGGCAGAGGCAGATCTAAGGGAGGGCAAAGCTCTAAGTTTTGCAAGAAGCCTTACCTCGCAGTGGAAATCACTCCTCTCCTGCACTGTTTTAGCCAGTCCTCACAGGGAAAAGCAACATCTTGGCGTTGCTTACTGGCTACAGCAGCAAGGGAGAGGAGGGATTTACATGACAGGGTAAGGCTTCTTGCAACACTTAGAGCTTTGCCCTCCCTGTAGATCTGCCTCTGGTCTGAGGAATATTTGGCTTCAATATTTCTGCATGTACATCATCTTTCCCTCTTCCTTTAAAGTTCCTCAACTCTGATCCACAACATCACCCAATGTTTATCTTGAATTCCTCTGGACCCATACTCTTCTTTATGACTGAACAGCTTTTAAGTGCCTCCAGACAAACATGTTCTCCCTTTATTCACAAGCCTTCCTTCCTTCTATTCCCTTGGTCTCTCTTAAACTCTAAGCCAGTGTTTCTCAAATTGTGGGTCGGTCACAAGCCAATTTCAGGTGTGTTGCGAAGCATTTCGAGCAATCATCATTGAAAATATGGGAAAATGGGACACTGGAAAGTGGAAGGATTTGTGTCAAGGTTGTAAATGGGCTTTTTTCCCTTTCTGAATCACCTTGCTATTGGAAAATGGGTGAGTAATAACTTATTTCTGCGTTCTCGCCATGACATCAGTTCTGATGGGTAGATTGTCATACTAAAAAAAAGGAGTCCTGGTGCTAAAAAGTTTGAGAACCTCTGCACTAAGCCATCTGTGCACACATTATGCTTTATTCTAAAATCAGCATCTTCCTTGAGACATAAGGGAACACCAGAGGTGTCAAGGGGAGCAAGCACTCTCCAACAAGTAGTTCACCCCCTCTGCTGCCTCCATTTCCGGACCTATATATATCCCGCAACCATCATGGCTATTCCTCCACTCTAAGTACACCCCAATATTGCTATAATTAACCTATTCTGTGGGCTGCAGACACCAGTTTTTTTCCCCCAGTGAGTGCATGTGAGTGTGTGGTCATGTCCAAATTTCCTCTTGCTAATAAATTTTAGGCATGTATAAATTGGTTTAAAAAAAAAACCCCTACCACTGCCCATGGTTAACCTAATCCTTCTGATTGTATATAATGAACAGCTTTGAAAAGCCTCCTTTCACTTCATAGTTAGAAAAAGACCAGAAATAAACCTACCTGTTCAAGATAATGGAAGGTGCCATAATAAATGAAGGCTGTTTCATGAGTGTGTGTGTTCCAGCATCCATATTTCAAAGTTTCAAGTCATTGGATTCAACCCAAGTGTGAAGTCTGAATGTTGTTAACAAGAAGCACTCACATTTCAGCAAAAGTGATCTTCGCCTGCTTGTCTAAAATAGGAAAGCAGAACAATGAGATTTGTTGATAGGACCGTACCTCAGGCCCCAGCTGCAAAGAAAACTGTGGCTAAGAAGGGAAGTCACAGTGAAAGAGAAGGATGTCTATAGTGGTCATTGCTACTTCTTATTGTTTCCTGCCCACTCTTTTCAAACCAAGTTGTTTTAAAGTTGTGCTTTCTTACTGCTGAAAATCAGCTTAGTTTTTCTAAAAGAAGGCAATTTAAGTGTGACCAGAGGAAGCCACTTCGATAATTATGTAGGACATAATCGCATGGGTTGAGTTACAGGCCAATCCTATGTAACTCCACGCGTGGAATGCAGTGGGACTAATGTGGCTACCACTGTGTTCCATGGGGAAGTTTCAGCATATGGAGGCTTCATTGGGGTAAGGGAACTCTAGCTGGCAGAAGTCCATATTTGACTTAGGAAAGTGGACAAGGTCCAGGAAGGCGGTTAGGATTCAGTGGTTTTCATTGTTGCTGTACTGCAAGCAGTTTTTGAAATAGTACGAAGAGTCCTAAACAGGTTGCTGTGTGTGTGTGCATTTGTGTATGTGTGCATGCTTGTGTGTATGCACGCATGTTTGCATGCAGGTGCAGGCTATGCAGAACAAGAAATACAAGCCCAAGACTCTGCTTTGGATTGTTGCTAACATGTTTAGAATGGGGCTGCAAATTGTCTAGTCCCTATCAGACATCTAGCAGGAAAAAAAAAACCCTCAGAAAAGAAGATTCTAATCGCAACTCCTCTTTTTAGAAAAGAAAGCAGTGCATAATCTTTGTTTCACAGATGCAGAACTGAAGCCCTGGGGCTTGCTCGCTTTAGGGACAGACCAGAACTCTCCCGATTGTTCAGGTTTCATGAAAATCTCAGGGCCCAATCCTAACCAACTTTCAAGCGTCAGTGCAGGCATGCCAACAGGGCATGCGCTACTTCTGGTGTTGTGAGGGGCAGTTAGGGTAGCCTCCTCAAGGCAAGGGACCATTTGTTCCCTTATGGGAACTGCATCAGTGCTGGATAGGTGGATAAGGCTGAGCCCTTGGTCTCTTTTTGTAGAGATACATGGTAAAGCAGGCAGGCAGGATTCTACCCAGGTTCTCAGGAAAGGAAACCTGCTTCCACTTTCTAATGTTCTGGGCGATCAGTGGGAAGAGTCTGGAATAATGCCAGGCTCTTTTAAAACAAATTTTTAATTGCATTAACTTCTATATTATTAAGCAGTAGTGGAGCTAAAGAAGAGTCATAATGCTGTGACATAGTGCTATGCATAGTACCTCAACACATTGTGCACACGGCCCTCTGGAGCCATTCTGGGTAGGTAGAGTAAAACAGAGGCTTATCCTCTGTTTTGCTTTAGCTGCCTGGAATGGCTCCAAAGGGGAGGACCACTTGCCCAATGTGTTGAGGCACCATGCAAAACCGTGTGCTGTGACCAGTGGTGGGATTGAAATAAATTAACAACCGGTTCTATGTCCTTCAGGGCGGCCTTCAGGGCCATCCGCTGCCTTTCTTCCATCTCCCAACCTAAAATTAGTAACCGGTTCTGCAGAACTGGTGAGAACTGGCTGAATTTCACCACTGGCTGTGACCCCCTCTAGCTACGCTACTGCTATTAATGCAATTAACTCTAAACATAGGCTACTTTTATTTATTGTCTGCAGTTCTCCTCCTCACCACCACCACAATGTTTTGGCTGTGAGATGTTCCAATGGAAAAATGTTAAACTAACCACTTGATGAAGGCAGAAAAACCAACCAGCCAAAAAGAGCGGCTGTCTAGTGAATATCACTTGGACAAATCAGTACTCCAGTTACAGCAGTGGCCCGGTCCCCTTGCCCTTTCAGATGGTCCAACCACATCCTGCTGCACAGTCCATTCAGAGAGTGGGCGGGAGGCAGGAGGTGGGTGTAAAAGAGCAGGGAGGAATGGGGAGCAGAGTGGGATGGGGAGGAGATCCTTTTGAGGATAGGAAGCGGGAAGTATCAACAGCAGCACTGCTGCCAATATTCTAACCCCTTTCGCGGCCTTGATTTGCCTTCCTGGGTTCACACAAATTTGTACCAGCCCAGATCCAAGTAGGGTGGCAAGGACTTACTCCAGGGCAGCGGTTACCAAACTTGCAACCACTGTGTATCAAAAACCCCTTCCCTGTCCTGAGTGGGGCTTACTGTTCTGTGCAAGCAGCACTTCACTTTCATGCAGAATCGGTGGCAGGGATGTTCTGGGCAATCATGTCTATGCCCAGCGTGCCACACCAACCAATAATCTTGCCACATTTCATGTTGCTTTTGCCCTCATGGTCCCGGAAGCAATTTCACTATATCTCCCATAAATACATGCCCCTTTCTGGAATTCCAGGCTTAGAGTGGGTTTTTTTTTCCTGAAAAGGCATCGAATGTGCATGATTATATCCATGCAGGACTCCCTCTGATGTATTTGATATACATTAAAATCTTTCCCTGCGATCGAATGGTCTAGTCGTGACTGACTCTAGGGGGCGGTGCTCATCTCCATTTCTAAGCCAAAGAGCCAGCGTTTGTCCAAGGACAGGTTTCCGTGGTCATGTGGCCAGAATGACTATACGCCAAGGCGTATGGAATGCCACTACCTTCCCACCGAAGTGGTACCTATTTATCTATGCTACTATTTATCTATTTATCTAGTTGCATTTTTACATGCTTTTGAACTGCTAGATTGGCAGAAGCTGGGACAAGCGACAGGAGCTCACTCGGTCACGTGGTCTTGAACTGCCAACCTTCCAGTCAGAAAAGTCAACAGCTCAGTGGTTTAACCTGCAGCACCACATTACTGGGTTATATTTTGGCTTTCCAGAAGTTCTTAGCTGAGGGGAAACAGCAATAGGATTATTTGTGCTTCCTGGTCTACTGTGCCTTGATGCTTCCTGGAATTTTATTTAGCTTCGAAACGAAATTAATTTTAAAGAGAAACAGCACATGCTTTTTGTGGGTCTGTAGGTTAGTCCAGTCTTTCAATTGTCTGTAGTTACCCACCCCAAGTTAGGGGACTGGAGAGGGTTGGTCTCAGTGGCAACAGTACCTGCCAGGATTCTATCCCTGTTTTTCCCCCCCATCTCATCCAACCTCTTTCCTCTCCTTGTACTTACACCAGCAAAATAGTCCAAGGAGACCCAATGGTGGCTTACCAAGGGGCAAGTAAAGCTATTTTTCCTAATCTTTAGTTGACCATCTGATCACACCACCACCACTGCATTCACCGCCTGCTCTATCAGTATGGCTGCATGGCAGAAGATGAAAGATGTTTTTCCTTATCTCTTGTTGACCATCTGATACCTCCTTCCCCCCCCCCCCAAAAAAAAAATTGAATTGAGCGCCTGTCCCATCAATCTGGCTGCATGGCAGAAGATGATTGGGCTGTAAATATTGCATTTTAAAAATCAGAATGCTAAAGACAAAGTATCTAGCCACTAGGAAGACGTCTGTGGGTCCAATCCTATTCAACATTTCATCTCCTATGCAGCCATGCCAGTTGGGTGTATGCTGCATCCTGCCATGGGGAAGCAGTCACAGAAGCTTCCTCAAGGTAAGGAAACATTGTATTGGCCCTGGAAAGTTGGATAGGATTGCGCCCTGTGTCCAATAGCAAAGGCTTGTACAGTTTGTTTTTAAACAAGAAACCTTCCAGCAAAAGGAAAAATAAATTCAGAGCGCAATCCTAACCTGAAGTTAGGCCAGCACAATTTGGCCAGCACAAGGGACAGTGTAAAGCGCATTTGGACCACTCTTGGAGTCAGGGAGGATGGTGCACATCTTTGAGCTGACCTCTCTGACTCAGAGAGTGGTCCAAACATACTTTATGCTGTCCCTTGTGCTGGCTGAACTATGCTGCCTGACTGTGCCGGCCTAACTCCAGGTTAGGATTGCACTCTCAGTCAAACAGGATTTAGGCTGCAATCCTATACACATTTTCCTGGGATGTGCCTCAAAATGTGCCTCACTGAACGCAATGGGACTCACTTCTGAATCGACAAACATCAAATTGTGCTGTTAGAAACTGAAATTCCTGTTTGTGTTAGTTCTAATTTCTATAACCAAAAAACTGAAACTCTCTGGCATGGCAACTTTTCCGAAAGTCATCCCCAAATCTGACGTGGTGATTCGCATATCAGAAGCAGTGAGATGCCATCAGATATGGCTCCTGGCAGCAGGAAGTGGGGAGTAACACTTCTCAGCAGCTGCTTTTTGGGTATATCATTCTGTCATCTTCTGCTCTGACATTTTGGAAAATCCCCACTCATTTCTGAACTGAACTGCTTTAGCCTCTCTCTGCCTCTCAAACCAGGGTGGAAGCTATTAACGGTCATTTTTAAATTCGGTGGCAATGGGAGTGTGGGAAGAACTGGTTTGTGAAACTTGTTGGGTGCAAAATACTTAGAAAACACTCAGTGATGAGTGGAAATGTGATGAATTAAAGGAAGCAAATACACGCAAGGATTTCAATGGGTTGGGGGTTTCTTTTTCAAAAATGCATCCTGTCCATTCTTGATGTAGGCTACCAGTTGTGTCCCTGGCCCGCATGCTGCCATGGGGCCAGCCAGGAAACAGACTGCCTCTCCCCATGAGGGCCACCCCTCAACTCACCTTAAGCTCCAAGCGCCTCTCATAGGACGGCCCATTGTGCACTGAAAGCATTCTGAAAGCTTCAGAACTCTTTTAAACAATACTTTTGGTTTTCTCACAAAAACCAGAGATATTATTTACAGGTGCTCTGATGCTTTCAGAATGTTTTTGGCACACCAGAGGACATCATGCAAGGCCTGCAGTGGGCACTGCCTGGGGCAATTGCCCTCTGGCATAACTGTAGAACCGCCGCTATAGGCTACCAGGTATTGTACGTGCATGCAAAGCTGCAACCCTGAGCCATTCACCGAAGACTGTCATCTAACCTAGCGCCAGCGCTCCCTCCTCCCACAGTATCGCCAACATGCTTTATGGCACATTCGTGTCACTTTTAGCCTGCAATACAGACTTATTGCTGGCATTATGGCCCTCAGGATTTACATTACCCAAATGACTCACGGCAGCCCCCCCCCCAAAATGAACCACAAATTGTCATGAATTCCTACGTTAAAAACGTTATTTTGCAGAAATAATAATTATTTCTGTACCTGTGTTAGTCTTCCTTGATTCTGCACTTCAACACCAACATACAAAAGTATAACATGTTCCTATTTAATAATGATTTCCTCGGGAAGCCCTGTACCTCTTTTGAAAATTTGGCACAGAAATTTGCTACAGTCAGTCAATTCTGCATTTGCCAGTTGCCTGCAAGTTTCATGAACCTTGGGCAGAAAAGAAAATTATTATAAGATCAGTTCCCTAATACCATTTTTTTATTGATAACGCCTGCATTTATCATGCTGAACATCTGAAGGAGCGTACCTAGAGATATCTTAATGGCTTGTGAGTTTCACTCACTGGCCATTAAAACCATGTAGTAGGACCAGCAAAACTTTTTTTTTAAATAACCAAATTTCAGTTAGAATGAAAACTCCAACCCCTAGGGGGATGATATTTTTCAGGATGATATTTAGACACCCCCCCCCGAATGGCTTGTGTTCCTGAAAATTTCATCCAATTCTGAAAAGAAATTTTAAAAAACCCTGTAGTGAATAGAAATTTGCCCATTAAAATTAATAGGAAATTTAAAATTGAGCCAAAATGGAAATGAAACAATGAGCACAATCTAACCTGGAGTTAGGCCAGCACAGTTAGGCCAGCAAAGTCTGGGCAGTACAAGGTTGGCCACTCTCTGAGAGCGCAGTCCTAAACTGCAGTTAGGCCGGCATAAACTAAGCCAGCAAAGTTTGGCCAGCACAAGGGACACCGCAAAATATGTAATGTTGGACTATTCTCAGAGTCAGAGAGGCCAGCACACAGACGTGTGCCACCCTCCCTGACTCCAAGAGTGATCTAAATACACTTTACAGTGGCCCTTGTGCCGGCCAAACTTTGCTGGCCTAACTGTGCCGACCTAACTCCAAGTTAGGATTGCGCTCCAAATCAGAAACAAATTGAAGCAAGTTGTTCTGAGCCAGCAAAATGAAACAGGCTATCAAACAAAGCATCAAACAAGATCAGTTCATATATACAATGTGTACACATCACATATCTGTGATGCTGGCACGCATATGCTGGCACGCACACACAGGGGAATAGAGAAAAAGTGTAAACTGTTGCACCAAATGGCCATGAAAGGGAAAAGGTCTGATTTGTACCAATTTTGTGTATAGCCTACGTATGTACAAGATAAGTACAATGACCTTCCACAACGATATCTGCCATTTTGTAGTGCTTGTGTAGCACAGAAAACGATGCTCTTCAGTTTAGCCTGCATCATAGAAATCAAACGTACTGGAAGTTCTCTCTGTAGTCTTCCACAGAAGTCCATTGGGGAAGAAAGGTGACTTGCAGGTGAGCAACACAGAATGTCCAATAAGCACCTACTGAAATACTCTCCCATTGGTTTCTGGATCTTGCCATTTTGATGTCATGCTTGGGCCTATTGAGTTATCCACACAGAGGCTTAGCCCAGAGGCGGAGGGAGCCTATGGCAGCAGGGGGCATGAGCCTTGGAGTGCCATAAGGTGGGGGGCGCCGTTCACATGGCGTGCCCCGCCCCCAAATGGTGCTTGCCCTGCCCCTGCAACTGCCCAGGCCCACCTCTCCTCCGCCGTGCATCCCGCGAGCGTGAGAAGCTGCCATGTGCCCCACGAGCCAGGGGAGAGATGGGAGCTTGCCTGCAGGCAACAGAGGCTCAGCAGTGGTGCGCATGCCCAGGCAGCCGCTTTGCCTTCTGGGACTTGAAGTCCAGTTTGTCAGAGTTGCAAAGGTGTTTCCTGAGTTGGCAGTATGGGTTTGTTGCTGTTAGGCTGTGAAGCTGTAACAGGCTTAAAGAGACCAGGCTAAGGAATTTTGTAGCTTGGGAAATACTGGGAGAAGAGCAGCTAGTTAAGGCAACACAGCACAGCTGTATGTTGTAAGTACATGCCGCAAGGCATACTCACCTGAAGTGAGTTACCACTATGATGAATATAAGCAGCATCCAGAAGCTTCTCTCCAGACAGTGTCTTTCCAGCTGGTGTTTTTCTAGTGTGTGTCTCTCTCTCTCCCCGTGTGAGAGTTAGTGTATCTGCTGTGTTTTGTGAACAGTGTGTTACAGTATATATGGCCTTGGAATATGTGTTAAGAAGTCCTGTAGAATTACTTGTTACTGCCTGATACATCTGATTGCCCACTGGGTTTGGACCTGGATTGTATTGCTGACAACTCAACCTGCCTAATCCCTTGGAACCTAATCTAATACAAGTCTTAACTAAGGTACCACACCTTTTTGCCTTATTTGCTTGGATTTAATGTGGTTGCTGATGTTCATGGGCATTTGCTTCACTCTGCTGGCTTCCTGACTTTCATTAAGTTTGGTTAGCCATAATAATTGCCAAGCCCGGAACCGCACTTAATCTCTGCTAAGTGGCCTGTTGTTTTATATCTTATGATTTTCAGGAACAACACAGAGGCAAAATAGTGGTGTTCAGTGTGGGATACCACTGTGTCAGAGTGCACTGAAGTCAAAAGCAAAAGCTAGCTGAGCTGGCACAGTTCCCGGACTCCAAGGACAAGGTGGACATAGCAAGGTTTTCTTCCCCAAGTTGTATTCACTGATATGTACAAATATTTACAGAGTTCCAGAGCACAGGCTCACAGTGGACCACTGAGGAAAATCTCTCACCAAACTGACATAGCATCAGTGATGTCATTCAGGGGGAATGGACCAGAACGGGCGTTCCGGATCCTAACGGGCTCCGTGGCTGGTTCCGGGTTCCCGACAAGTGCCAATCAAAAGTGAGTTCCTGTTCCTAAATCATTTGAATGACACCACTGCATAGCATCCCACTGCACTCCTTCAATCACCCACTCCCTCCAGCAGCTCCTGCCTCTGCCTATATATCCGGGCAGGCCAATGGGAGCTTGTTGCTGGGCAGGCTTATCTCATCAGCCACACCCTGCAGCACCTGTGGCTGCAGTCACTCAGCAGGCAATCAGGCCTCACCTGCTGGGTGACTCAGCACGTCTGCCTCTGGCTCAGAGGCCTAACTTTCCCAGGCCAAGCTGGGCTGTCCAGACCCTGGGGCTTCCAGCCTGTAACTCCCCTCAGGTATGGGGCACATACTTGACACACTGTTCCTACAATGCACCCAAAACTGAAATCAGGAGGCGGCTATCAGCAAAATAGCTGCAGAAAGGAACAAAACAGCCCAACCCTTGCCACACAGGTAAGTCCCTTTGTGAAACGTAAGGGGGCCCACCCCCAAAGAAGTGACTCTTTTGGCTTATCTTTATTTTTAAGCTTGTTTAGATCATCTTCTTGTCGTCTGGCCGTTGATGCTGCCATTTTCAGATATTTATCCATGTATAATATCAGCCTATTAAGGATGTGGCTTCGGGTATCTGACAAGGTGGACTGCTGTGGTCCACAGCAGCTTCTGCTTCTGCAAATATGCTGATTTTTAAGGCACCACAAAATCCTGTTTTTGCTGCTAAGGTCAATAAACATAGCTATGTCTCTGGCAGCAGTTCCTCTTGGTTGCCAGTAGGTGGCAACATTAACAGGCTTACAGCACCTTACAACTCCTCTGCCAGCAAAATTCCTTTCCCAAGACAGAGATCAGCCTCTGCTCCTGTTCACTTGCCCATTTCTCCACTGTTCTACTGCTCTGCTTTCTAGATGCCCTGTGCCAGTGATGGTGCAGCTGCCAGTACAAAAGGAAATGATACCAATATAGTTTGAGGTATAAAAACCCCAAGAGGGAAGGGCAAAGCATTTTATCGGAATCTCACCAAACACTGATCCCAGACGCTGAACATGTGTGAATGCAGGAAGAGGAAGTGTAAGTGAGATTCTAGTTTTAAGAAAAACAAACATTTCCCCCAAAATATTCATTCCCAACAGATCTGGGGTAAAAATACGCTGCTGTACTTGGCAGAGAAAAGGAGGATGATAAAACCTGATTATTCAAACAAGTATTGTTTGAATGCCAGGTGCAAGGGAGTGGCAACAGGATGCAAGTATCTTGCTGTCTTGTGTGCTCACTGAGGCATCTGGTGGGCCACTGTGAGATCCCGGAAGCTGATGGGCCTTTGGCCTGATCCAACAGGGCTCTTCTAAACGTTCTTATCAGCCTGACAGTGATTAGCTTACCACATTTTCCCTTACAGCATTTTCTACTCCTCTCACCCCACCCACTGCTCCTGTCTGTTGGGGTGTCTGCCAGCCAGCCTACCCAGTGGTGAGTGGAGATTGCGACAGTGGGCCCAGAGCAGTGGAAGGCACATTGGCTCCCAGGCACATGTGCAATACCAGGACTCAGTGGCTCAGAGTCCATGTGGTGGCTGGACTGGTGCTGATCCTGTTAGTGAAAACACACCCCCTCTTCATAATATCACCTGGGCATTTTCCAACGCTTGCTTGTTGGCAGAGCCAGTTCTGGCCCCACGCAGACCAGCCCCTGAGGCAGCCCCAGCCTTTTTCCTGGTTGCCACCATCTCCTTTGAATCGGCTGGATAGGATCCATCCGGTTTAGAGGAGCCAGTGGAGGAGAGGAGGCAGCAGTAGTGGGATGCGGCAGCAGGATTACGTTGGACACTGGGGGTGGCAACTTTCTTGCTTCTCCTCCAGCTTTGCTACCACCATCTTTGACAGCGTTGCTGGAGATCCCCCCCCCAGTTTGCTCACCTACTGACCCTTCTTACCTTTGTCCATCTCCATCCTTGTTTGATTGCTCTGTTTTAAAATAAAGAGGCTGAGCAGCAGCACCCCCAACTCTCTCCCAGACTGGGGCAGGACTGCAGACTGGTGCCCCCCCCAGCGACAGTCGCCGCCCCCACTCACCGTAAACTCCTGGAGCCTCTCACGGCATTCCATCGCATGCCAAAAGTGCTCCTAAATGTTCAGATCGCTTTTATACGTACAATACTTCCAGTTTCCTGATGAAAGCTGGAAGTATTACTTATAGGCGTTTTGAACCCTTCAGAACGCTTTTGGCGTGTAATGGGAGGCCTGCAGTGGGAGGTGCTGAGGGGCAGTTCCCCCCACCAGCTGAATAGTAGGTCTGCCACTGAGGCTGAGCTAAACCCAGAGAAGCTGGAAGAAGCATTGCCGTGTTCCCCCAAAAGGAGGTTTTTATGGAAGTGGGGCGAAATGACACTTCCTGCTTCCTTGTTCTACTAATGCCTCTCTAGTTCAAAACACAAAGTGGCAGGGTGAGGATGGAGGAGATAGGCAGGGGCACATGGAGGGAAGGGAAGGTGGCTGAAGTGCGCATGCCGGTTTTGCCAATGCCAGTGCCCGTCCAGTCCCTGAAGCAGTCCACCTCCGCTTGCCTCTTATATGGGCCAACCACGGGCAAGGGAAGGCGAATACACGGCTGCCGTTTGTAGCTGTGGACCCATGCTCACCCTAGTGACTTGTTCTACCCATGGGGTGTATGCCACAGCAGAAATAGGCTCATGTTCCTGGAGTGAGGGGAATTCACCATTCCCGTCAGCTGCTGCTCCTTCTCCATCACTTCCTCTAGTGCCAAAATTCCTGGGATACACACCTGGGTATCTCAGGAATTTTTTTCCAACTTTATCTGTGGACAGTAACCCTTTTGGTAAAGATTGTAAACTAATTCAAAATTTAGGGTGAACGGGATCCTGTGATCACAGTGGCTAACTTCCAGAACTGGGGTCCCTGAGTTTTGAAGAGGGCAAAAAGTGCCCCTCTCACTCGATGTTCTGTGCTTTTGTATGCTTCTGTGCTTTTGCTGCTCCTGTTTGTGCAAAAGCAGCATACGGTAGTGAATTGGTAGTGAGTGACTGAGAGGCTGAGCTTCAAATAACTATCCCTCTGCTTCACTCTCCCACCTCTATTTGCTTTGTTGTTACCGTGCATCCAACTTAGAAAAGCAACTGGAGTGATAAAGAAGGTCATTGGTCAGAGAAGTATTTCTGGGTTGATAATTGCCGCATGGGACATTTAGAGAATTTAGAGAATAGAGAACACCGTAAATCTCATTATGAATCAGAGACCCTGGTGACATCATGCCCTTCATTTGCTAATTGAAAGCAGCACATGGTCCTCGAGGCCAGGCACTAAAAAGCACAATCAGAGGAAGAGACTGCAGAGCTGTGGTCTTGTCCATTGGATATTGTTAGCACATACCAGACAGACATTTTTTTACTCCTTTAATATCAGATCTTTGTTAACCCACCATGATGTACACTGAGAAGAATTTTTGAATGCTGACATGCAAAGCAGGCATCTGATTGATGTAACTGGCTTTTCAAAAGCCCTGTGCTGTATAACTTGACATCGTACTACAAATGAAGGAGGACTGGGCTCTTCAGTATAGCCCTTGAAACCAGCTGCCATACACTGTGCCAGAGTATTCAGTGTGGGAATAGGGAAGGAGTTATAGCCCAGGAATAAGGTGCTCAGGAAGATGAGGCAAAGAGACATGCAGTGCCTTTCATTCAGATTCAGTTTATTATCTCTTCTCTGGCCAAGGCAAGATGTCCTGATCAGGATAGAAGCAAAGTGCTTAGCCTTTATGGTACAGAACGGAGCAACCATTTTCTAGGAGCTAAGGCACAATTTGACTCCAGTTTTGCATAATCTCAGTATAGTTCTAAATGCATCATCGGCTTCCTGCTCATTAAAGGGGAGCGGATCATTTGTTTCCTATCCACTTACCTCAGTCTTTCCAACAATTCAAGAAGGGTGCTGATTGGTTTGTTTCCTGATTTGTTTAAAAAGATGGCTTAAGAAAGGAATGCGGTGAATGGATTTGGAAGCGAATCACCACTGCACCACTATGTGGCTTTCTCAGGCACAGCCAGTGGCAATCTAGTTCCCTATCCACTCGCCTTACTCCTTTCTTGCTTTAAATAAAACACAAAATGCAGTCCCCATTTCCTCTTTTGTGGAAATAGATCACACAGTTTCTGTTAAGAATTTGTTCTCCTGATCTTTCTATCTTCTGCCTGGAACCTCACCCAAGAACCTCACCCAAGAGGAGAGATACAATATGGACAGCACAAATTGGATAAGTAGAAATCCAATAAGGAAGGTTAATAGAAATATTGGTTAATACAAACAAGGTAAAACCTTCCACAATATGTTTTAGGGCACAACCCTAACCAACTTTCCAGCACTGGCATACTGGTGCCAATGGGGCAGGTGTTGCATCCTGCAGTTGGGGGGCAGTAATGGAGGCCTCCTCAAGGTAAGGGAATGTTTGTTCCCTTACCCCAGTGTGAGAGTTGGTTCGTACTGCGCCCTCAATTATTTAGCTAGTTATGGGATTCATGTGTCTAATCAGGAATAGAAAAGGAAGTGCAGAGGAGGCGAGAATGGTGGGTTAGAGCATCTCCATTCTAATCCACCACTCTCCTCTCCTCTGCACTTCCTCTTCTGTTTCATTTCTCTTTACATTTTAAAATCCTTGGATGAGGTGCAGGAACAAATGTAGTGACGGCAGAGTGTGTTTGGCAGGCAAATGGGAGGACTGAAGGGTGCACTTACCGACGGTCTCAGTCCGTCTTATGGACAGGGTGGCCTTGTCATCAGACATTGTTGAAAAATTAACTCATAGCCATGACTTCAGTACAGCTCTGGGGTCTGGCCTCCACTGCAGGTCTGGAACCTGCTCTTAGTTAAACCTGCAGGTCCCAAATCTTCAGGTATGGAGGTGGGACGTGTATTGTAAGCGGCCTTGAGCTTCTGGAAAGGCAGGGCATAAATGGTTTAAATAAAAATGAAATAAAGAAAATAATGAACTAAATACATATTTGAATACGCAGTGATCAAATGATGTGTTCTTGCTTGGTAGGGGAGTCAGGATTGCCAATGGAGGAAAGCAAAGACTTGCAGCTTAGAGCATGTATCCCAGCCCAGATCAGGTAACTACGGCTGCAATCCTATACACATCTTCCAGGGAGTCAGCCAAACTGAACACAATAGGAGTTACTTCTGAGTAGACATGCATAGGATTGCGTCAATAGGAAGGAGCACAGTTTCTCCATAACAAAGGAGATAAAACCCAAGGGCAGAAACTTTGGATGCCCTATAGAATAGTAATAATAGACAGAAATGTATAGAATGTCTCTAAGTAACATTCCAGTAACTAATTCGTGTGATTTCTTTCCCTTGAAACTGGATCTAATGATACTGACAAGTGAAATACAGGTAGATTATCCACTATCTGGATATTCAAAAACCAGACATTTTTGTCCAAGACTTTTTAAAAACTTCTTGTAGTGTGAATACTAGAAGGTGTTGTGTGCTTTCATAGGCTGTAAGTTCTATTCTCTGATCTGTGGTATGTGCCATTGTTGAAAAATATCAGAGGCTAGCAGATACCTGTATGGGTAATAGTGAAAAGAGCAAGAGGAAGCATTTCTCATTATATTTATTCAATTATTCCAAAATCCAGGCTCCTTCCTGCCCAACTAGTCCAGATAAGGAATAATCAACCAGTAACGGAGACAGTGATTGTTGACCATTCTTTTTTTTCCTCACAACTTGGTCAGTTCCTAATTAAAAATAGTTTTTGTTTGTGTAGATTAAAAAAAGTACAATAAATGTGCTTATACAGTAGTATATTTGGATTTTAGGTGATTTCCTATATTGGTAGAAATAATATATTTTGAGATTGGCATTCACACTATCTTGGAAACACATTTGTAGCATGGGTGGGAGGGTTGCAGAATGAGCAAGCCTTTTTCCATGGAGTCAGGGAGCAAAAATACCCCAGCCTTTTGGTAACATTAACATCAAATGTACATTGTTTGGGCAGTAAAAGTTTTTTATATTACCAGATTTAGATAGCATATATTGGTGCAGGTTCTTATATTACATACAACCAAATGCTAAAGGCTTCTGAATTTTGTAAAGCAAGATGCACAAAATAAAAATAAATTCTGAAATTCAGGGTGCAATCCTGGAGCTAGGCCGGCAAAGTTTGGCTAGCACCAGGGCCACTGCGTTTGGACCACTCTCGGAGTCAGGGAGGATGCCGCATGTCTGCGTGCTGGCCTCTCTGACGCCAAGAGTGGTCCAAACATACTCTACGGTGTCCATTGCACCAGCCAAACTTGCTGGTCTAACTGTGCCGGCTTAATTCCAGGTTAGGATTGTGCCCCGAGTTCCTAAATCTCACGGATAGCATCATGCCAGCAAACTGACAGAACTGATCAGCAGGCTATATGGTACTTAACTAGGTACAAATTTGATGAGTTCCTGCAATGTGAACAATTGAAACCTTGCAGAGAATTTTTGTTTATTTGATTTGAATGTGCTTAGGAAGATAAAAATTATAAGATAGAAAATAAAAAACACAGAACACCACTCTTTGGGGCTTAAAACATCTTCATAAAAACACAAAACACCACATTTCAGTGTTTACGTTACTTTCCAGAAATTAAAACAGATTATTTTTCTAATTAGAACTAATTCTGTGGCTGCATCTGCTGACACTGTATTCACCTACCTAGCATACCTTTATAGCTTTTAAACATCATAAAAATTAGCACTTGAAATGAGAATAAAAACACATAACGCCATTTTCTGTCTTTCAAATCACGAAATCTATGAAAAAAATAACACCATTTTTGAACACCCCTAGGTATGAGTCAGGTATGAGTCACCCCTAGGTATGGCTAGTCAGAGCCACAAATATGTGTCACAGTTGGGCCATCCACCTCTGAACTGACAGCTCTAACTGTCTGAGATCTTGAGTTTCCCAAATCTCTGCTATACCAGAAGTCAACTGAATGACCTGCTCTGTTACAGCACTACAGTCAATTTAAAGCTGGTGCTCTTCTTAAAAGAAATAGGCATGTCTGTGAAGCCACAGTTCTCTGGAACAGAAATGTTTGCATTTCCAAATGTTTGCATTATTTGCTACTTACATATGGGACTGTTTTCTAGGTCTGAAGCTTTACAGAGTGATGGAAACCTCAGGTGATCACAATTTAGTGCACCTAGTATTTAGCTTCAGCAATTATAGACGCTTGAGGACTCCAAAAGCATTGGGGAATGTTTGTTCCCCAACACTACATTCTAAAAACTTTCAATTTGAAGCTGTGGTTTTGGATGAGCTTCAACTTCACCCCAATGTTTGTGTGTCTGCCATATGCTGCACACATTGTTAGAAAGCACAAACACATTCTTCCCTGTGTTGTTATTGCTTGCCTAGAGCTTTTGTTCTTTCTGCTTCAGTCCAAGAAAGGCACTGGGTGGATAGTCAGAGCCACAAATATGTGTCACAATTATTAATGGCTGAGAACTGTGAAAAGCTGCAGAAAGCTAGTTAGCGTGTTGTGATCATGCGTATGTAGAAAGAGGGGAAAATGTGTTATAATTTTCCCCTTTGGGTTTTGTGGTGGCTCCATGTGTGTAGGAAGAACAGGAGGCTCACCACTATTTTCTGCTCTAATTGCCATTTCCGCTTACATGGACAAAGAACCAAATTTGCTTTTTACATGGTACAGCAGCACAACTTGAGACCATTACTCTGTTTGCATTTTGCACTTAGCACCAGAATGTATTTATACTTCTCTGTAACTCAGAGCACAATCCTAATGTAGTCTAGTGCAGTTTTAACCTCACAGTCGGTTAAAAGTGCATTAGAAAACTCCCCCACCCCCCAGAGAGAGAGAGAGCTTCCCCTGGCCAATATCTGATCACTTCCCCCTCCCCTTTTCTGTTTTCTCTTCATCGACACAACTCTCCACATTCCTTGCTTTCTAGATAATCCCAGTTTTTGGGTGTTTTAAACAATCTCCATGGGATAGCAGAGAAACATTTCAGCATAACAAGCCCGGACCCCAAGCAACAGGGTCCGCCCCAGGAGAGGAGTGTGCCTCCACCAGGAACAGGAGGGAACTCCAATGCATTAATTCTCTCTCTAATCCTTCCAAAGGATTTCCTCTTCAAAAATGTTTTTCCAAAAATATTGATATTCTACCACCTTTCAAGAATTTATTCTCTCAAAAATAATTTTCCTTTTCAAGATCAGTTCCCCTCTCTTCCTGTGCAGATCAATTTTGCCCTCTGCTCCCACAATCCTTTTTCAAAATCCATTCCCCCTCCTCTGTTTCATATGCATGCATGCAATTTATTTTCTAGCCCTTGACACTGTTAGATACACGATGTGGTCCTTGTGCCAAAAAGTTTAAGAACACCTGCTCTGAGGCGAGGACTCTTAGCTCCAGAGGAAGAGTCCTTGTTCTGGAGGAAAAGAAACTGGATGACACCTAATATTTTTCTCAAGTGACTCGTCAGACCCAGCATCCTTTCCACAGAAAAGCTTCCAACAGCAAGTGATTGAAACTCTAAGGATGTCGTATTCCTTAGCAAGAGACACAGAACTTGAGATTTCACCCACATAAGACTCCAGTCTCTGCAGCAGAGGAAGGCCTCTGTCTCGATTTCCCTCTTATCAAAGTGGTGTGTAGGTCTGGCATGGTAAGTAGATAACCTTCATCAATAACAAAATGCACATGACACATGACATTACTTTTAAAATAATATTTATGGGTTGTTTTTCCTGGTTAAAAGTTGTACATCCTAAAAATACAGTAAGGTTTCAATACTGTACGTTTGAAAAATTGATTTAGTGACACAATCTTTAATAGCTAATGTTCAGAAGGCACAGGGCTAGTATGCCCAAACACACTAAGGCCCCAACCCTACGCACATCTACTCAAAAGTAAGTCCCAGTATAGTTAATGGGGCTCACTCCCAAGTAAACATTGATAGGATTGCAGCTTGAGCTGCAACCCTATCCACACTTACTTGGGAGTAAGCCCCATTGGGTACTTAGTGGTACTTAATTCTAAGTAGATGCGCATAACATAGGATTGGGTTCTTAGTCACCAACAGAACAGATCTGCTGCTGTTTTGGAAAACAGAGAGGGTGGGATATAAAAAAGGGAGAAAAAAACCCCCAACAACACAGCATGTAGCACCAAGTGTACAAAGAGCTTTCTTTTTTCACTGACAGACACTGCCTTATATTTTAAATAAAAAGCACCATCATTCTTTCATAGTAGAGTAGGAGTCATTTCTCAGAAATGAACTGGTTGATGCACAAACACATGGGCAGACTGGAGGAAACCAACTAAGGTACAAGCCAGCTTCAGTCAACTTCTGTTCTCCCACACGGCCTTAAAAATTCGTTTCCTCTTTCATGGAACCATTTGTTTGATACTGGGAAGAAGAAGAAGAAGAAAACCAAGTTACACCTGTAACATTTGGGCCAGTTTACAACATTGTCATTATATTATGGCATTTGGGAGAAAATTGCACTGAGACATGTTGGGCTTCAAGCCCAGGGGCAAAAGCAGAGGTCAACCAAGTCAAGTGCTGGCCAAGAACCTATACCTATCAGAGAGCTCACCTGGCCAACACCCTGAACACACAGCATCACAGGAAGTTGCCTTATACTCAGGCCATTGGTCCACCTAGGTCCGTGTGGTTAACATAACCTGGCACTGGCATTTGAAGGTTTCTAAGAGCACAATCCTAAACTGGAATTAGTCCGGCATAAACTAAGCCAGCAAAGTTTGGCCAGCACAAGGACCACCATAAAGTGTGTGTGGACTACTCTGGGAGTCAGGGAGGATGGCTCACATCTGTGTGCTGGCCTCTCTGACTCTGAGAGTGGTCCAAACTACTTTACAGTGTCCCTTGTGCCAGCCAAACTTCGCTGGCTTAGTTTATGCCAGCCCAACTCAGTTTAGGATTGCGCCCTAAGAAGAGTTCCTTTCTGCCCTAAGTAGAGTTGTCAGGGATTGAATCTGCTTTCTGCGTGCAAAGAAAATGCTCTACCACTGAGCCACAGTCCCTCCCAAAAGGTCAGGAAGCACATATTTCCTCTGTACACTTGCCTCTGCCACGCACCACACACTGCCAATAAACCTGGGAAGGGAACTAGCGCAAAGCTTTCCCCACAGCCTCTAGGGACCTGTTGCTAGTGCACGCCTCCCGTTTTAATTCTCCTTCTCCCCATTATACACAGAACACCAATGAGAAGCAGTCATAACTATTTAGCAACTGCAGGTACATTTTAAATAGACAGGTCTATGTTTGCTGAGAACATCCAGCTGAAACTTCAAAATTAGGAGCATTGTTACCCCATCCCATGGGTGCAAATATGGATACAGGAGGAGATCAACACAGATCAAAGGAGCTCTCTTCTCTCCCTTCCACCTTCTTGTAGGATTCTTGATTCATTTGCACATGCAAGTAATGTAGTCTGGAGCACTGGGGTGGGCATTAACTGAAGGACACCTACAGGGGTCCCTAAGTACTGCTGATAAGCTGCATCCCCTGGGCCAGCTGTGTAGGAGAGGTTGGGAAGAGATGGCCCATGCTACTACCCTGCAATGCGCACAGCTCTGCCTAAGGATCAACGGCTGCCCACAATTGTCCAGTTTTAGATCTTTCACAGCCAAAGCTCCTGAGTATTGAAATTTCAAGTGTGAAATTGTTTAAAATGTCATTTGAATGTCCTCCCTGCTCATGCATGCACTGTTTTATCCCTGGGATCATAGCAGCATAAAAAACAGTATAAAACATAACCTATCTGGGAACTGAACTCCAGAATCATGGCTGCAAGTCCAACAACAAGGACATATTAATATGATAGGATATGATCCAAGGATATCTCATAGCAAAAGCCAAGTAGCTGCCCAGGGCTTTATCCCGCAACTGCTTAGTGGGTCTGCAATTTTGGCTGCTGAAACCCAAAAGAGAGCTTCTTCTACTTACCCCACTTGCACCCTACTAACACTGGGCACGCTGCATGCCTTGTTCGGTAGTCACCCTCTCCACTTCTGAAGAGATTATACCAAAATACTGCTGTTCCCTGAAAATACAAGAAAGACTTCACTCATTTATGCACATGCAAATGCATGTATTTGTATGTATTATATCGCTTATAGTGGCAGATACTTGAAACACATTGCCAGCTCATTAGAAGTCATTTTGGAGGATCCTGAAAATTTCCCTTATAGCCCAATCCTATGAGAGCCTTGTGCTGCTGGAACTAGTGTTCTGGCATCACAAGGTTCTTTACAGCTGTTGGAAAATGTGACAGCGTGGCTGGGCTGCTGCCGCAAGTAGCTGAGGCTACATGCTAGTGGCCTGTCCATCACTCATGGCACCAATAAGTCTGCAGAGGGGGCAGGAGTGGGCAGAAAAGGGAACAGACCAGGGCAGATTGAGGTTGGAAAGGGAGAAGAATCGGCATTTGACTTTCATCTGATATTTGACATAGCTTATCCTCCTTCCTGGACTCAATCTATCTTCTCAGGTTTGCTCAGATTCAGGCCAGCCATATAGCTGACATACGTCTGAATGGAGCAGTGCAGCAGCAAGGGGCTTCCCCCTCCCCCCAGGCAAGGCAACACATGTTCTCTTACCTGGAAGAGACATTTGAGATTGCCCCCCCCTTGCAGGATGCAGCATATGCTCTGGTGGTGCAGCTGCATTGGCAAGGGGGCTGTTTGATAGGATTGATAGCCTTTGATAGGATTGGGCTGTTAATCTGATTAGCCTGAGCCGAACGCACACACTTTGGGGGTGAATATTTTAGGTAGTATCACAACATATTTGCCCGCCACCTTCGATGATTTTTCAGCCACTTTTCAAATGTGGTTGCTAAATTGCCTTCTTTTGATCTGTCACACCGAACTGATTTCAATTTTTGCTCAGTGACATCACCAAATTTGCTTGGCTATATTACGTCATGATGCCACTACGTTCATTACATGATCCCTGATTGGCTGGGAGCACCCGTGTGATGAAACAACCAGTAACAAGAAGAGGGAAAGAATGTTGCTGAAACAGGAGCAATAGCTAGAGGAAATAGTGGTATCAAATATTTGGGAAGAAAGGGGAATGTTTTTACAGTTGGAGTATTTTGGAGTTACTTCATTCACAGCTTCTTAAATTTAAAAGTCAAATGAAAGACATCTGGCATAGCCATGCTTAAACCTCGCTGGCCAGTCTCTGGTGAGGGCAAAGTACTAAACCAGTCATTGTTCAGTTGATGTATGATGAGAGATGTTCAGGCCAATTATGGTTTATTAACCAAATTGGAGCTGACATATCCAGTTTGAGGGTGCAAATCTTAACCTATTTTCCAGCACTGGGGTAAGGGCAATGCAGCTCCGAGGTGAAGGAACAAACATTCCTTTACCTTGAGGAGACCTCTGTGATTCCCCCCGCCCCACTGCAGGATGCAGAACATGCCCCATTGGCACAGCTATGTCAGTCCTGGAAAGTTGGTTAGGATTACACCCTCAAACTGTTTGTGCAGGTTCAAATACAAAAACTGTACTCATGACAATATTGATTAAAGTTAAAAAATTTATGACTAGATTTGACACAATGAAATATGTCTTCAATTAAATGAGCAACACATTATGGGAAAAGCTGCATTGACAAAGACAGCTGCCACATGTCTAATCACACTCTTAGTACCCTTAATTTGCATCCAGCATCTCTCCAGGGCCTCTACATTTTCAGTGCATTTATTCTAGACTTGATTTTACAAGCTACATATGTTTGCATACACCATTAGGACACTGCAGAAGTTAATGGCCTTAAAGGAACAGAGATTCTGCCTATTGCTCCTTAATATCCTTCCAAATGCAGTCTTATAAGTGCAAGTGACATTTGTATGATGGGTCAAGTAGAAATGGATCAAGAGGTTAAACAGGCTGTCTGATCCCCTATTAACTTTCAGTCTGTGATTGATGCTAATTGGCACTTCAATAGTTTCCTACATTTCCATTCCAATGTGAGTTCAGCAAATGCTTGGAAATAATACATGAATCTGTGTCCAAAGCAAAAACGGTTGGGGACTAGTCTTTGGTTCATGCCCTTTTCCTGCCAAACGTGCAGCCTCCAGTGCTGGAGGACAGAGCTAGGAGGAAAACTCGAACTAAATATAGGAGGAAAAGGTATCAGAGATGCCAACAGATACCCATGATACTTGTACAATCATAACATATGGACCCCTCCAAATGCCACAGGGTGATGGAGTAAGAGAACACAGGAAAAATATTTCACTTTACCACTGGAAAATGTCCCCCTCAAGAAACATTCTAGTTGTGAGAAAGTTTTTGTACTGTATGTAATAATTAAGTACAACTGAACATTTATTATGCAGCAAACAGGTTTCTATAAACCCCAATTGTGTACCTCTTTCATTCAGGCACTGATTTCAAATTCTGCATCTGCACAGCAGTAGAGGTTCCCTGGACAGGGCACAGCAAAAGGCCTCTGATTGCAATCCTAACCAACTTTCCAGCACCGGGGTAGAGGCAATGCAGCTCTGAGGGAAGGAAGGAAACACTCCCTTATCTTGAAGAGGCCTCCATCACAACTATTCCACTGCAGGATGCAGCACATGCCCCATTGGCCCAGCTATGTCAGGGCTGGAAAGTTGGTTGGGATTGCGCCCTCATATTCATGCTTTTGGTGGTATGTTCTCATTGTTAATGGTATTTCCCTGACTATATAAGCCGAGAAAATTTTTTGGTGCATCTATTAATCAAACTAATGATCAAAATTGCAATACCAAATGTATGACTGGGTAGAAAATAGCACAGAATAGAAAAATATCATGCAAATGGTATTCATGGCAGTTTCATTAGGAAAACATGCATAACGGACAAGCTTAGCTGCTACCTTTTTGGGCCAAATTGCAGCTCCAAAATCTGGGAAAACTGTCGCACCTCCAGCTTCCACATCACTCATCTGAGAAAACAAATACGCATAAAAGCACAAAGTTGATGATTTCGTATCGCAGTCAGCAATAGCATTGCAGATTTTATAAAAATGAATACTTTAGAAATATACAGAAGGGCTGCGCAATCCTGAGCTGCCTGACTGCATGGGCGAGCGGCGGTAGCCAAGTGGATACTGCTGCATCCTGCGGCAGCCCTGGGAGGCTCTGCAGGAGAAGGGGATCCTTGTCCCCCTTCCTTGCAGTAAGGGCACGAATGGGCGAGCAGTCTACTCGTCTCTGTGTCAGGCCACACGGCCCAACATGGAGGTCGGGAAACAGCGGCGCGAGTCACCGCCAGTCCCACCCCCGCTCCGCCCCTCCACCCACCCAGGAATGCCCTCCCACCCTGCCCGAAAAGGACTCACCGCTCACCAGCTTACCGCCTCTGGGCAGCACAGGCTGAGTGTTTAGCAGTTGCCCAGTGCCAGTGGTAAATGCTTACCACCAGCACTGGAGGTGCCTTAATGGCACCTTTTGCGACATAGGTGCGGGCACTACACTCCTACCACCCATGCTATGCCCAATAGGATCAGGCCCGAAGTTAATTAACTTCAGGCCCGAAGTTAAATATGCTAATTTATCTAGACAAAAAACGACAGAAATGTAAGCCATAAATCGTAATCATAATTCAGTCACTCATATTTACATAATTCTAAATGTCTGCATTTAGAAGTAAAGACGTTTACTTCTTGGGAAGAAAGCTATGGTGAACCTAGATAGCTTAATCAAAAGCCGAGACATCACCCTGCCAACAAAGGTTCGCATAGTCAAAGCGATGGTTTTCCCAGTAGCCATGTATGGCTGTGAGAGCTGGACCATAAGAAAGGCAGAGCGTCGAAGAATCGATGCTTTTGAATTATGGTGTTGGAGAAGACTCTTGAGAGTCCCCTGGACTGCAAAGAGATCCAATCGGTCAATTCTCCAGGAAGTCAAGCCTGATTGCTCCCTGGAAGGACAAATGCTGAAGCTGAAGCTCCAATACTTTGGCCACCTGATGAGAAGAGAGGACTCTTTAGAAAAGACCCTCATGCTGGGAAAGATTGAAGGCAAAAGGAGAAGGGGGCGACAGAGGATGAGATGGTTAGACAGTGTCACCGAAGCAATGAATATGAAATTGGGCGAACTCAGGAAGCTAGTGGAGGACAGGGAGGCCTGGCGTGCTGTGGTCCATGGGGTCGCGAAGAGTCGGACACGACTTAGCGACTGAACAACAAATGTCTGCAATAATGTAGAATTTGGTATTTAAAAACAACAATTTTATGTTACCTCAGTTTAAAGATTAAAGTTTAAGCGATTAAGGGCCCCATCCTAAATGGGGGCAGCACCGGCAGCCACCACGCTGCCCCAGCAACAGATGTTGCAAAAATGCCTTCAGGCACCAGTTGTAAGAGTGAAGAACGTGCCGAGTCAGTGCTGGACCTCAGTGCCAAGAAGACTCCTTGGGCGAACGGCAAGTGGTAAGTTGCCCTGCTAGAGGGCAGAGAGGCCTTTCAGGGTGGGGGGAAGGCAGAGGGGATGCAAGGGGAGGTCAGAACTGGGCAGCCCAAGGAAAGGGTTAGGCCCAGAATGGGGGTGAAGATGGTGGCAGAGTCCACTGCCAAATCCAATGCCCCCTCCTGAACCCCATAGCCCTACATGGGCTTCCTCATGCATTGTCCAAGGTATGCCGGCATCTCTTCTTTTTATTCTAGTTGAATGAAACCAGTTTTAAATATAATCACTGCAGTAGGAACTGGGGTTGTCGGGATACATTGTACATTTAATGTGAACTGTTGTAAGCTGCCTTGGGCAGTTGCTCCGGCATGGGAAAGATGGGACACATTTTATTCAAATAATAACAAACAATACACTTTGGGGAGAAAGAGCTACATAGCAATTCAGCTACACATTTCCATAGCAAATTGGAAGCATATCCTGGCACCGACTGTGTCCAGCACAGCTTAATTACACATCTCTGTTGGCCCAATACTAACAAAGCAGGGCACCAGCACAATGCACATTGCCAGTGGGCAGAAGCTGCTTTATGGCAGATGCAAAGTTTGCTTTGGGCACCTCCTGGCAGGGTGGGGAAAGGCAAGATATAAATACTTTAAATAAATGTGTGTCTCAGTCAACACTTAGTAAAAATTCTTCTCTGTACCACATTTTCACACTGCCATATTTACAGACTTTACTGAAAGTAGGACAATTATACCAGTTTATAGAGCAGTGCAGGTTGCAATCGTTTACAAACAGGGGAAGGGAAATAGATTCTCCTTCATGTTTGCTAGGATTGTATCCAACGCTGGAAGAACCAGAGGATCCCCATATTCAAGGTCTTCAGTGTCTAGAAAACCCACTACATGTCATGTAAACACTACAAATCAACACTGGCAGTACAACAGAAAAATCTCAAACTGCACATACAGGGTTGATCATACTTACATAGTTTAAAAAAGTAGCCACACGATTCCCAGTCCCTAAACTCTTGAAAGCATCAGGCTCCTCTTTCTACAAAATTAAATAAAAGTAAACAGCAAAGCAGACGAAACACAAAGGTACTTACATAGTTAAGAAACGTCGCTAGCCTATTTCCATCCGTTTTGAGAGTGCTGTCAAAGGGTCGCTGAAACAAACAACAACTTTAACCAACTTCCAAACTGGTGCATCTTTGTAGCTTTGGAAATGGTTTCCTAACTATGCAGCCCGATCTTACGCCTGCCTGTTTGGAGTGAGCCCTGTGGAACTGTTCCAACGGGACTCACTCCCATGCAAGGCTGAGCATAACTGCAGCCTTCACATCCCAGGCTAAGCAGGTTGATACCCAACACAGTTTACCAAGCCGACATATCCTGCGGCCACACTGGGTCCACTCAAAGCATGCACCAGGCACACTGAAGTGGCATAAGAAGAATGAAGTGAGTTCTTGTTCGTTATCCATCAAAACAGCCAACCACTAATGATAAATTTGTTGCTGAATAGTAACACTGGTCAGGAAAATTGTATAACCCTCAGGGACAACTCATAATAATCAGCTGTACTCTCTTTCTAAATCGCAGCCAGATGGAACAATAGAACAGTTCACATTAATCAGAGATCTGAAAGCTGTATCGGAGAGATGATGAAACAGCAGCACAAGAGGTTTCCCACCGAGAAAAAAAAATTGTTTGTTTGTTTTGCTGGACTTAGAACAGTAATGACAATCTCAGCTACGGACACTGCCAACTTCCTGGAGTTAATGAAGTTAGTGAGCCTGCTTCAGGCCACACAAATGTACAGTTTTGGAGGCTTATGAAATAATCCCCTCCCTCTCCGAAAAGCTATTCAAGTTGGTTAAATGGCCCTGGTGCTAACAGCTCGAAACTATCGTGTATAAGATGCGCTGTCATTACAAAGTGATCAACAATAGTACTGACAGCGAGTCTGAGCAGACTGAGGAGAAACAAACAACATTTTGTGATCAGCAAACAAAAACGTAAAGACAGAATTAGCACTAGGATCACATGAAGACCCAGGCACCAGTTTGTGAGGCATGTATTTTAGAATGTCCCAACCCTGAACACTTTCGTTAGTCAATGATGCTTTCAGTAGATAGGGCTTAACGTTTACCGATTTTGAGCAATTTTTCATTTAATTTCTGTTAAATTTGACAAATCCCTTCAGAACAAGACTACGTTAAGATACGTAGAATAAGATACAAGAATAAGATACAACATTAAGGATGTTTGCAGCCCTTTCTCTGCCTGTTTGCGGCTTTCTGGTGGAATGCTAAAATTGCAACAATTGCATTAAATCCCATCAAAATGGTAATTGGTCAATGCGCTGGTCTACCTCTCCCTGGATTCAGAGGCACATGATAGAATTGGTGCTCTTCTTTTCAGTCTGCCATGTGGCTACCTGTACCAGAGACTCCTTCACTTGCATGAATGTCTGCATGCCACCAAACACAGCAAGGTGTGCAGCAATAGGGGGTGCAGAGAGACCAGAGGCATAGCTAATGAAAGCATAGCCCAGTGCAGAGGGCAAAAGGTTGTCCTGTAAGTGGCATCACAACAGGAAGTGATGTCACAGGTCACATTTTTCTGGTTTTTTGGCCATACCATTTGATAGAGTAAAGATATTACACTCTGGTTTGTTTCATTGCATTTGGCATTGAATTTCCTTTTTCAATGTTATATAACAACAATGGTATTATTCATGCATATCAAGGTTTGCACAATTTTGGCCACTAGTATCAAACTCAGCTTGTTGCCTGGTGCAGTTGCACCCCCCTGAGAGAGACCTATTGCGGTATACAGGAAAAAAAAAAAGCACATGGAATGAGAAAATAGGGATGGCTAAGAGACAGAAGTGCAGAGAGACCTGCGGCAGGGAAAGAATGAGGAGAACTGCTGAAACAAGGAAAATTAAAATAAGAGAAAATAGAAAAGGAAGTGCAGAGGGACATATGATGGTGCCAAGATTGATGAGTGTTAAAGAAGGAAACTGAGCGATTTTGAAATGGGGATTCATGGAAACAGGAAAGAGGAGGCGGCTGAGACCTGGAATTGCAGTCCTGCAGTCACAAAGAGAAAGAACACAAGCTCTGGGGTCAATAGGGAAGGAAGGGAGACAAAGCACTATGCAGTGGAGACAGACAACAGGAGAAACAGTTAACAGAGACCTGTGGTAGCACCAAAAAATGAGAGACTGTAGTATAGGGTGCTGGTAGAAAAAAACAGGGCTAGCAGTGAATGGGGCAACAAATTCTTTGTTGCAATTGTCCCACGGGGATTTTCCAGAGGCAACAGCAATGTGGCCCTCTTGAGTTAGTGAAGCTATAAAGTGGCTTTCAGAATGTATTGTGGGCTGTGACAGGCTGCTTCTAAAGAATGCTCATTTGGGCTGGACACCAAATTAATTTGCAATCCAGAGTTGCAAAACAAACAAGCAAACAGCTGCAGAACTGCTTGGGAAATATTAATCACTGTAAAGCAACAGCGAACAGCTTCGTGTTTTTAATCTCTGTGCTGCATGCAGAGCCTGGAGGACCAGTCCAAACCCATCATAAATACAGCTCTGGACTTTCCTTAACCTTGGCAGTTCCCTGGTAGCTAAATTCCAAGTGTGACTCCACTCCAGCCATCAAGTCCAAGTGTGGAGATGTTGCTGGTTGTTTGTGATGCTTCTGTTAATCTGCGTTAGCACAGAGACTTTGAATGTGTAGCTACACCAATGTGTAGCTAAAGCCCAGCACCCCCATTGGGAGATGACTGTCCTCTCCCTTTACTCTGTGCAAGAAGGCAAGATCTCGATTCATCGGTGTGCGTAGGGAGAAGGGTTGGAAGTGATCATCCAGGCCCTGCCAATGCAGCTGCAACAGCGGTAGTAGTAACAAAGTAGAAAAAAAATGGTTTTTATTTAACAAATTTAGCTCAGAAATGCTGAATTAAGAATATTATGCTTTAGGGCTAATTTTTGGTTTCAACAACGAAGATCCCAGTCCTGCATTGGATTCCCTTGAGTGAGCTGACGTGATCATGGAACTAAACACAATAATGGAAAAAAACAGAATTTCTTACCTGAGAATTCCTGTTCTGGGATGAGGAGAGGGGGGCCATTCGAGACCTCTGGGATAGCCCCTCCTACTCCGGGAGGCAGAGCCGGTTCAAAGTTCGAGGCATCTCCTGTAGGGGGCTTCCCAACCCAGTCCGGACTAACGAGCAGGAACGAGAAAACCCCCAACTAGAAAACAACTAGAGAAGACACTAACAGACCCCAACGGGGGTGAGAAAACCAGACAGCAGAAATAACAGGCGGACAAACAGGTGGGAGGGGAAACGAACAACAAGAAACACCCCCAAACCTGTAAGATCCTACCAAAAATCTGAGCCTGGTGAGAGGTGGGTCGAATGGCCC
>JAJKFI010000005.1:23100085-23111708 GCA_029204185.1 Lerista edwardsae
TAGTAGTAGTAGTAGTAGTAGTAGTAGTAGTAGTAGTAGTAGTAGTATACTGCCTTTCTTTGGTCATTAGATTGCTCCTCTGACTTTAATTCAAAGCGGTTTACATAGGCAGGCTTTATTTCTCTAAACCCGCAAGGGTTTTTTTACAAATTACAAAGAAGTTCTGTCTTTCAAGAACTACAACAACATACAGATGGAACTTTCGTGGCGTGGTCTAGTCCTTCTTTCTGGCCGCACGATTGCCTTCCTGCTGGCTGATAAACGGCTTCTCTGCTCCCCACCAAAGAAACAGCTGGCCCAGCACAGCTCCTCTCTCACAGGCAGCTGGAGACAGCTCTTATCAGTTGCAATTCTCAAGGTCTGCCGCTCACGGAAACTTCGGTGTACTCGAACTGGGGACCTTCGGATCTTATCTCCAGGCAAACGGAGGCTTTAACCCTCTCGACTAAACCTCCTGCCCTCTCAGCTAAACCAGATGCAAATTCCCAGAGTGTCCCTGTGGCCGATCAGCTGAAGAATGGAGCAGCTGCGAGATGGAACAATCTGCACTGTTCGGGATGGGGAAGGTCCACAGTTTGGAGACCACTGGTCTAAGGTGACACTTCTGCTTGCATCTTCCCTCCCTTCCCCACTATGTACAACAAAGGTGATCCTAGGATCCTAGTCCCAGGTAGGATTGCTATAACCATCCCTCTTAATTTTCTCAGGATGATGAGGGGAAATGTAGGTCCATATATAGAAGTGCGCATTCTCATAATAGAGCAATGAATAACCTCGCCAGCTGAGAAGAGTCAATAGGCCACTCCTCCCTCTACTCCTTCCCAGCTCAATCTGCTTGCTAATGATTGCTTTAGGCCTGGATACTCCCAGGCACTTGGGGGGATTTTTAGAGAAGCAATCATGTTAAAATGTGAGAAGATCCCATGGCAATTTCCATGGTCTGTGACTCCTGCAATCCCAGCAGCAAGTATGATTGCTGCACACAAAAGTGTTTAATATGGAAAGTGGCCCTCTGCCAAACAGGATTAGGAATCAGAAGTCAAATTTCTGGTCTAACGACATATTCCTATTTTGGCAATTGTGGAATTTTAGGTACCCCAAATCCTTTGACTGCAGTCCTATGTCTAGGAATTTATGTGCCTGCTTTGCTAGAGCTGGAGTCAATCAACGGAAAAAAAGGATCAAAACAGAGCCAGGTTTGTTGCAAAGATTACTGTCTGAATCAGGAAATAATAGTCTTAGGGCCAAATCCTATCCAATTTTCCAGTGCTGGTACAGAGATACCAAAAGGGCATGCACTGCATCCTGCAGTCAGGGGACAGTCATGGAGGCTTCATCACTGCAAGGGAATGTTTGCTACCTCGGGGCTTCATTGCAGCTGCATCAGTGCTGGAAAATTGGATGGGATTGGGGCCCTGGAACATGTCTTGTTCATGGATGGGATTGGATGGGATTGGGGCCCTGGACGAATCCATTTTCATGCGTCTTCCATTAAGGTTTTGCTATAAAAAATGTCTGAGGTGAGAAGGTTAGGTGGGTTTTGTATGTTCTTGTTATGTTACGTTATTTTACTTTTGCATTCTTCCCTTCTAAATAACTGTGACACAGAATTCTCAGGCTGAGAGTTCTCCTGAAACCAAATGCCAAATACTTAGTTCTGAAACAGCTGAAACCATATTTTTTTGTTATCATCAACCTTCCAAATAAACAGACTGCCAAAACAGCTAGCAGCAGGCATGCAAGCAATGCTGCGGTTGTTTCACACAATAATCAGATCTGATCCACGCGAACATGCTTTAATTTCTGAAAGAATTTGTCACAGCTTTGTGGTAAGTCAGACGGTTCGCATCAGCACAACATAAACAAGGCAGCAGTGCCATTCTGAACCTCATTACCATGTTGAGTCCAGTTGAGTGCAACAGCCGTGGATTCTGACATCTGTGGATGCCAGACTGGCCCTGCTCCCAGGGCCGCCGAGCCCAACTGAAACACAGCTCTGGTCGGGTCTGGAGGCTTTCTGAAGCCCAGAGAAGTCACATGTACCAGCCCATGGCCTTTCCGGGCTTCGCCGAAAACCAGAAGTTCACAGTCAGCCTTTGTAGGGCTCAGAAAACCAGTCAAGAGTGCTTTAAAGGGAACTTCCAGTTTTTGCTGAAAACAGGAAGTTCACTTCAGGATTCATTTTGAAGCCCAGAGAGGCTGCGGGTGTACATCCGTGGGTGAATGTCCGTGGCCTCTCCGGGCTTCAGAAAGCCTACAGAGGCAACCAGAGCACTGCTCTGGTCACCTTTGGAGGTTTAAAGAGGCCATGAAAACCATGGCTTTCATTATCTGCAGATTTTGGTATGGATGCCATGGAATGGATTACATGGGCCTCCTGTATTTACACAGTGAGCTGATGCAGTTACACATGCAGCAGGGCTGGCTCATCCATCCATGAGGCCAACTGAAGCAGTTGCATCAGGCAGCAGATTGAGCTCCTCCACAACTCCACAACTTGCCTCCACAACTTCACCTTCTCTTTTCACTCCCTGGAGTGGAAAAGGAAGACAGGGAAGAAAAGGAAATGTGGAGGGAAGGAGTGTGCTAATATAGAATACTGGAGAATGGCAGAGGCTGACACGTCATTGGGGAAGGGGAGGCAGCATGCCAAATTCTCAGTAAGTCTTGGGCTAGCCCCACGCAATTACTGGTAGCTGACCAGGGGACAGGACTATATCTTGAATTCCACCCTGCACATAATCATCAGTACTGTGTTAGCCAGGCCAGTCTTAGGAACTTGATATAAGGCTCTTGCCTATGTGAGATGATTCGCTATTTACAAAGTAGAAGGTGTAATGTTAGCAGAACAGCAGGTGATCTTCACAATTCTTCCTGAAATGCCAGGTATGCATGCTGTCGCTTCAAGTAAGAAATGAGAGTGAGATGAATCCCATCTGCACATAATTCACATTTCGATGTAAGAAATAATATAATGCCTAAATCATTTTAGAAATTTAAATTTCTAGAAATTCAAAGTCTCTTTCAAACTACCTTGATAAATAAAAACATCTCTATTATCCTTTAGATAACAGTGAAATAGTCCTATTCTTGTGTGCATTAATCGTTTTAATTATAATATCTGATCCTTAGATACCCATGTCCTTTTATTTGAACTTTTCTGTTTATTTGCCAGCCGAATTGTCCTTTTTATCTGCTGTTATTTTACTTTATATTCCTGTTTATCTTCACTTTTTTCAGCTTAATTGTTTTTTGTTTAATTGCATGGCAAAAGGTGGAATATAAATATGAAAACAAATCAAATAGATTAATCCATACATGTGAACTTATTTAAAGTTGAGTCTGGTTTTTCTGTTGTGAAGAAGCCAGATTGTTCACTGCCCCTCTTTTTATGTTGTATGTATGTAACATGGATTATTGGATGTCTTTATGCGGCCTTTAAGTTTGCCTCTTGGAACATTCCGGTCATTTTACATTATTTCTGGATCACATTTTCCATTAATACAAATTAGCCTAGCTGCACACTAGTTTCAAAACTGGCTTACGCACCAGCTGAACATCTGTTTCCTCATGCATGTCTCATTTTGTCTAAGAACCTGGTAAGAGAAATGTCACATGATTATAATCTTAAACAAATTCAAGCATCAGAACATTATACCCACCTAAAACCATGTTCTGTGTCAACTCTCTCAACACTTGGTAAGATTAAATGAAACTGATTCTTTTAGGATGTATGCCTATTGGAGTACAAACCTACAATTGACTCTACCCAACAACTGTGCCTATAAATAAGGAATGGAATGGAGAAGATGGAAAAATGCCCTGGTTGACAAAAAAAAAAATACGGAAAAGACTGTGTCAGATTCAGGGCACAATCCTAAGGTGTGCTGGAATGGCGAGGCTGGCGGGCATGTGCCATATCCAGCACACTTTAGGCGCACTGGGAAGCCTCCCCAGGGCAAGGGCATGTTCATGCCCTCCAGCCTCCCCATGGGGTTCCTCAGATCTGCGCCTGTTGTATAGCAGGCACAGATCCAAGGAAGCCATGTGGTCTGAATTGTGGCTGTGCAGCCCAGGGATTGAGCCTTGGGTCCCCCACCCACCCCACCCAGAACCACCCTCCGCCCGGGCTCCCAGAACCACTTTTGTGCCAGGTGAGTTTGGCTGGCACAACAGTGGCTCGTCGCCAGCGCTCCTGGACTGCCGCTACTGCTAGAATCAGCCCAAGAACTCTAGTGCTGATCCAGGAGTGCCTGTCGGTGCCCCCATGTTGGCGCTAGTGACATAGTGCCGACGCTACCATGTAGCGTTGGCGCTACTGTATGTCCATTGTTGGATTGGGCCCTCAGATAATCCTGTTTAGTTACAGGCAGCCCAATCCTATGTTGCCTGGCCTCTCTAGGAGCAGTGGCAGCAAAAACAGCTACTGCTGCATCCTATGGGGGCCATGGTAGCCACAGGAGGCCCATCAGGAGAAGGGGATATTCGTCCCCTTCCCCTGGCTGCGCCGTCAATGAGCCTCCTCAGGTCTGCACCAGCTATTTTGCTGGAGGATCACCCTCCATGATAGCATTGGTGGTGGCGGCCACGGCCAGTCCCACTGTGTCCAGTTCCACCCTCCCCATGCCCTCCCCCCCACCCTGACAGAGCTCACCGCCAGTAAGTGAAACTTACTGCTGGCCAGCTCAGCACTGGGTCCTCCTGGCGCTGGTGCCTGGAGCCGACCCAGCACTAATGGGAAGCCCTTATCCCCGGCGCTCGAAGTGCCTTATTACGCTTTTGCGACACCAGTGCTGGTGCTGGGCCACATTGGACTGGGCTCTGAGGCATTCTACTGATTATAAACACATGGTACGAAGGGGACAGCAGATCCCAACGGAAGCATCCATGTAAATGCAGATGACTGTTTACCAGGTAATAAATTGCCACCTCTTAAGCGCTATCTTCTTGCTATCCACACCATCCTCCCAGGTGCTAAGGAAAATGGCAACATTCTTCTCACCAGCTGGTGAGAAAACACAGGTGACCAGGAGCTTTGTGGGCGTGCTGCCCTAAATGACCACTTGGTCCACCGTCGCCCATATTCACCCTGAAATTTGCTCAACGGTGTCCTGATGTGTTCAGCAGCAGCTCAGGCACTTTCTCAGTGTCCGAAAAGTGCTGACTCCCCTCAGTCAGCCCTTGATCCTCGAACTGGTCTGGAAAAACGAGACACAACAGGAAGATCCCATTACAGGGAGCAAGACAGCTCATATGAGGAAGCCGTTGGGAGCAGACAGCAGACGGCAGAGGTGCTGGAAGAGCTGATGACTAAGGAGCACAGCGGTGATGATCCATCCCTAGCTCAGGAATTGTTCTGGTCCTCTGAGAGCACGTATCTCCCATTAGCATTCCTGGGAGCTTTGCCAGTGCACCAGGGAAAAATGGAATAAACAGGGCTGCCTGCACTTGAAAATAGGGCTGCTCACAAAGGGCTCCAGGAGCCTTTCAAACAGCTGGAGCACATTTGCCATCCATCTCCTTGCCACCCGGAAGCTCTGTGTTGATGCTGAACATCAGGCTTCGCTTGTCAGTCTGCCAGGGCTGTACCAGGCCTCTAGGAAACGTTTCAACGGCAGCTGTTTAAAAATTATAGATACCCTCACGAGTTCGAGTTTTATACATTTTGTGCTGTCCCCTAATACATAATGCCTGCTTGAAACAGGATACGGGAATCCAGGTGGAGCCTTTTTATCCGTGAGGGTTCCATTCCCTGAACCCTTGCATATTAAAAAATTCCGTGAGTAATTAAACCCATGGATTTTGCCCTCCCACCCTCCAGAGGGCTATCTGAGCCCCACAAAGGCTGTGCATGTCTGCACACAGTGGGGCTCAGAATGCGGGATACCCCACTTCACCCCACCCTCCGGATAGCAGTGGATCTGCGCTCTTATCTGCTGCTGTCTGGCTTTCTGAGCCATGTTGAAGCCACATGCATTTGCATGCGGCCTCATGGGGGTCAGAATGCGGGATTTTCTCCCCCCCCCCTCCAGACACCAGCAGAGCTGAGCTCCACTGCTGTCCAGAGGGCTTTCTGAGGCCCACCAAGGCCACGCAGGTCCTCCCGTGGCCTCTATGGGCCTCAGAATGACTATTTTGGCCAAAAAACGTTACCTTCCAATTTCCAGGGGAGACTGGAAGAGACACTTTTAAAAACATCACTTCCGATTACCCCCAGAAACTGGAAGGTGACTTTTTTTTGGCCAAAGCGACCATTCTGAGGCCTGCCAAGGGTGCAGGAGGACCTGTGCGGCCTCAGTGGGACTCAGAAGAGCCTCTGGAGGCAAACAGAGCACAGCTCAGTCACCTTCGGAGCAGGGGCAGACCTAGTGAAAATGGCGCCCAGGGCACCCAATAGAAGTACACCCCCACAGGAGCCCAGGTCTACCCACCAGAAGCAGCCACAGGTAGACCTAGGCTCCACAGAGCCCAGATCTACCCATTAGAAACAGCCACAGGTAGACCTGGGCTCCGTATAGGGAACCAACAGCTTTAGAAACAACAGCAGAGCCCAGATCTACCCATTAGGACCACCCATAGGTAGACCAGTACACCACAGAGCAAGAAGGCATCCATAGTGCAGACCTTCCCCCACCCATTCAAAGAATCTTTCCAGTGCCAAGGCATCCAGTGCCAAGGCATAACTTTTAAGGTCATGGTGAGCTTAGCCTTAGTTTTTTTTTTGTAGTTGGTTCTTAACGTTTGCTGACTTCAGTTTGAAATCCCTGTGTCTCCACTTTCAAAAATCTGAGTCAGTGTCTGAAAAAGCCACATATGAGCACAGACCATCATGCAATGCTTCCAATTTGCATGGGAGATTAGCATGTGCCTGCCCCCCCAGTTATATAGGCAAATATCCACGCATAATTAGACTCAACCTGTATACATTTCATCTAAGTCAAAACAGACTGGCATTAACTGTGAGACATTTACCTAGAGATCAAAGTAGATGTGATGTTATTTGTATCACCTGCTTGTTTTTTGTCCACATTTTATACCACCTTCCTCCAAGGAGCTCAGGGTGGTTTCTTCTCTCCTTTTATCCTCACAACAAATTTGTGGCTGAGAATATTTTTGTTGTTGTTCAGTATCAGCTGCTGGGGGACCCAATCAGGATTGGGACTACACAGAGTGGAGGGAAGCCTTCACTCTTTGTCTCTGCCATGCTCTCAGTCTGAATTGTGACCCTTGTGGCTACTATTTTCCTCAGGAGGGAAGCTGCCATGGACATTAATGGGAATTCTTATTGTTGGGAATTCCCAACATTTAGTTGGGAATTCCCTGTTCAGTTATAGCATACTTAAATTGTGGCACATAGCATAATCTCAGAATAAAGTATACTAGCAAGCCAGGCACACATTCAGGACTACAGAACCAAAACGTATTAAAGCAGATTATATAAACAGCTTTCTTTATCTAGCATGCCAATTTCAAGACAATTTAACACAGAGTTTGAAAGGAAAATATACAAACAGAGGACTAGAACTGCTCCAAGAGCTTTCCTGTAGAATCAATAATACGCATTTTGCAAATGACAGCATAAAAAATTTCATGTGTCTTCTTCCATGCTGGGATAAAAAAGATTCATTGGAAACATTTTTTTTAAACAAGGGGGTTGTTCTGAGATTATCTAAAGGAATGCTCATGCGAGGAGCAAGTTATCCAAATGTTTCTGAAGCACTTCTTACTGATGGATGTTGGGAGGGTCAAAGCTACACTGCGATGCGATGCTGTGTACCTCCAGATCTGACCTTGGAAGTTTTTCATCCAAGCAGAACACTGTGAATAAAGATACAGCGAGTGTTTTCAATGGGAGAGGCAAGGGAAGCAAGGCAGTACCATTTCATGAAGCAAGCAAGAATGTGGAAGCACCACCTTCAAAGAGGTCAAACAGGAGGAGAGGAGGAAGAGAACAAGCAGGTTTGGGAAGAAAATGCAGGAGATTGCGGCCGGAGGGTTAGTGCTGGATCTGAGTTTGATATTAGACTTGCAAACAGCCCAGTCCTAATTCTGTGCAGCAGCAGGCAGACCGGCTGGCCTGCACTGCATCCTACGCAGGGCAAGAGGCAGCTGGAGCTCACCATGGGGCAAGAGAATGTTTGTCCCCTTACCTTGTGGGAAGCCCCAGGCAGTCCTACGGGGCTGCTTGGATTTGGGCCAGCAAAATTGCTGGACTACAGATTGGGGCTGCATGGCCTGGAGACAGGGGTTAGAATCTGACTGAATGGCCAGATCCGGACTCCACCCCCCTCCCCAGGCCCACCCGCCCACATGGCCACCCTTCCTCCACCCTCTCCCAGCCCCGTTCTGCCTTATCTGCTGCCATCTCCGTTGCGCCTGGGTCGGTGTGAGTCCTTTACCCTGGCCCAAGGCCTCCTGGGCTGAGGTAGTCGTGCCTTATGGCATGTTTGCATTGGCACCGGGCTGACACAAGCTGGCATGCTTTGGCCCAAGAGGCGCTCTGGATTGCACCCTAAATTGGATGCATCCAGAAACCTGGGATTTTTGAATTGGGGCCTGGGGGTGTTGCAAGACTGGTAACCCTTGAAAAATTAGAGGCGGGGGTCTGGTCCTGGGAGTTCCAGCAGAAGCCCTGAGATGTCCTGTGGTTAATGTTTGCAACCTGTCCACCTGCAAGAAACAGGGCCATCAAATAGACAACTCTTTTCCAGACCCAACCAAGCCATGGCACTCTTGAATTGCCATTATTCTGCCTCAGCACCTTTTCAGATGTTGGTGGGAGGCTTTAGCCTTAGCTCTAGCATAGATCTAGTGCCAGGCCGATGATACTCTGGTCCATTTTGCTGCTTGTACAGGAAGTCTCCCATCTGGACTGCTGTGCCTTCAGAGAGCAGGAGCCCCCAGCCTCTACGCAGGTAAACAAATGATGAGGAGAGGGGAAGGTTTACAAATGGGGGCAGTGCAAGAGGGAGAGGGAGCCTTGCTGGTGTTTATTGACAATTGATTTTCGTAACGGCGTAAGAGTCTGTTGGAATGATGGAAGGGCATGCTCAGCATCAGAAAATTATTTCAAAACATCCAGGAATGTTTAAATGGCCAGTGCTGGGAAGGACTGGAGGAGGAATCGCTGAGGCGGCTGCCGCTCCCAGTTGCTGGCAAAAATAAAATAGAACTTTTTCATATTTCATGCAGCCTTTCATAGGAAGGGTATGAGCACTATCTCCAGTGGCACACAGCTGGATTCCACACAGCAGTACTACAACAGACGTGGCAGCAGGAGGAGAGCCATGACGTCATTTTCTTGGCAACCAAATGTTGCTTGCGTGTTGGGAAAAGGTGATGTCCTTGGAACAGAAGCTCTCTTACCAAATGATTCTAACATCTTTGAAAAACGTGGCTGAGTAATCTGGCAAGACCCTGAATTCTCCATGTTACACCAGACAATAAAATAGCCCCTCTCTCAAGATTATTGTAAAAATATAAAATATAAGATAGGAAAATAGTATTAACCAAGCTGGGTCTTGGGAGTACCTACTGCTGAGCATCTACGTTCATCATTAATGTGCGGTGCTTTGGAGGCAACCATGGTCCACATTTCTTCTTTGGTTGTTCTGATATTATAATGGCTCCTGTTCTAGCCATATTAACAGTTATACTAACTAGGTGGCCACACCCTCTGTCTCAGGATCCAATCCTATTGGGCTGCTCTGCCACTGGAACTCTCATCCTGGTGGCACACCATGTTTCATGGCGGTCACAAAAGGCGACACACCATAGAGTCTGACTTGCCAAGGAGTCCCAGGTTGGTAAGTTCAAGCCAGGAATGGGCAGGAGGTGGGTGGGTGGAAGGGGATAGAGACCAGGGCAGGCAGGAAGTGGATCAAGGGGGTGGTAATGCAGCCAATATCCTATCCTCCTTCCTGACCTCGATCGGCATTCCTTGGTCCACTCAAATTTGTACCAGCAAAATTGCTTGTGCAGGTCCAAGTAGATCCATTCAAACAGTGAAGGATTACCCATGGGCAAAGGAACAATTCTCTTACCCAGAGGAGACCTCCAAGATTGCACCCTCCCCCTACAAAGCAGTGCTGCGTACTCCTGGGGCATGGTGGGGGAGGGTTAGTTGGGATTTGGTTGTCATCAGTACGTCTGCAGAGTTTTCTGTACCAGTTTTTCTGCAACAAACAAGGTCTGGGCTTAATGGAAGGAAGTTATACTTTCCCCCTACTAAGACCTTTCTATTCAGCCATCCTCCCCAACGTTGACCAAAAACACAGATGGAACATCGGCTCAAGTTCCAGAACCCCATTCTGCTGTGCAGATCCTTGTCATGACTCCATCCAAATCGCCAGCTGGCATGCAAGAAAGATGTCCTGCACCTGTGACTCTTCCCTTAGATGAGCAGGGCTGGGACGTGAATAAATGATAATGTCTCTCCTTAACAAAAAGGTAGGAAATGAGTTGCGGATAAACATGCCCTTGCATAAAACAGTCCAAATGTCCCTAAGACGCCCAGCAGAGAAGGACCAGATGATAAGAACCAAATGGTGAAGGCTTGGATTGGAAATGTGTCCATAGGAGAATGTGAATGGAATAAGCTTCCCCCGCCCATAACTCCAGTTCAACAAGTGAGTCAGAAAGCTATGTCTCATGAAAAAGATATTTCTATTTCTCATGACTATAACATGAAGTAGGGTTTGGCATGTGCGTGGGTGTATCTACACCAGTGATGGGAACCTATGACACGCGTGTCAAAGGTGACATGCCACAACATTTTGAGTGACACGCCAGCGATCACCAACAACCAACAACAACTAAGGCTTTTTTGTAATTATTTGATTTTTTTGTATTGGTTTGTAATGATTTTATGTTCTTTATATAATGTTCTTTATATAATCCATTATAGAATGGATAGCCCCACGCATGATTGGACTGTATTTTTTTAAATGAATAAGCAAATAATTGTTTCTCTTTTGTTGGGGGGGGGGAGTGACACACCAGGAGGGTCAAATTAGTCATTTTTGACACAGCAAATCCAAAAGGTTCGCTGTCACTGATCTACACTGACGATGGAGGCACATGATCGTTAATGCATTGTTTTTAATAATTTCAACATGTGGATGTGCATTGTGACCTTATGCAGCCAAGCTCCAGCGCAGAGCAGCCGACAGCGCTTTGTGCACTCCTCCGCTCGAGCGCGAGACGTTGCAGTCCCTGTGGAGGACTGAAAGTGACTTTGACAATGCCAACGAGAGATGAAGGTCATCTTATTTGATGAACCAGCTGTTTGTTGTAACAAGCACATCTGCAGTCCTGCATGTGCTGTTGGTACTATTATTGTAGTCCATCGTGTTCCCAAAAAACGGGGTTAATGTGGCAGCAGGGTTTCTTTTAACCCCTGCTAACTGGGCAAGAGGCACTTTTTCAAGGGGCGTTCCTCTTATATTTAGCAGGGGGAGAGCAATTGTCCCACTTCACCCCAACACAGTGTCTTTACTAGTGGCTGTTGCTGGGGGTGTTCTGCATTTTTTATAGGTTGTGAGCCCTTTTGGGGCAGGGAGCCATTTAACTTGAGTATTATTATTATTATTATTATTATTATTATTATTATTATTATTATTAT
>JAJKFI010000005.1:23128736-23153475 GCA_029204185.1 Lerista edwardsae
CTCTCTCTCTCTCTCTCTCTCTCTCTATTCCTGGGCAGAATAGAATTGCACTGCCTGCTACATAGTACTGTCAAAAAATTATTCAAGAAGACTTAAAGTACCATTTCAAGTACCACAGACAGCAGAATCCTAACCTGTGCTGGAACAGGTTGTCAGGCTGGCTGGCCTGCGCTGTATCCAGCACAGATTAGGAGGCAGCTGGAGGTCACCTCAGCGTAAGGGGACATTTCCCCCTTACCCTGGAGTAAGAGCCAGACACTCCACGAGAGTGGTGCAAACTTGCTTTATAGCACATTTGCAACACTCGGAGGCTGGCACAAGCAACCTGTACCGGCCTAGAGCATCTTTAGAGTTGCACTCAGAAGAATATAAAACTTGCAAGGACATTCATTTTGGCTGTTTTATACTGTGCATACCTTGTGAGTTGAATGAACACATTTCACAGTCTATAGACTAATTACTAAAGCAGAGCAGGCTTTGTATGCTGAAGGCCCCAGGTTCAATCTTTGGTATTTCCAAATAATGCTGTGGCAGGTCCCTGACTGAAGCCTTGGAAAGCCTCTGCCAGCCATCCCTGACAGCACCAAGCTAAATAGGCCAATGGTTTGATTCTGTGGAAGGCAACCTCTTACATCTGAGTGGTATAGGAGCATTATTGCTAAATGTCAGGGGAAAATACCCCCTTCTGCTCCCTCCCCCGAGGTGAGCTCCAGCTGCCTCCCAGCCTGTTCAGAGACCAACAGGCCTGCCTGCTCCAATGCAGGTTAGGATTGGGCTGCCAATTAAGTACTGTACATCACAGCTCCTCTGCACTTCACAGAACAGTTGTTATAGCTTGTTTTTGAAAGTTTAAGTTGGCAAACCTTTAGCTTTGATTAGACATGAGATATCAAGGCCAAGTCACAGTTGAAAGTATGGGAACATCCTCTTCATGGTGCTTTGGCCTTTCTTTTTCAACTCAGAAGAATAATGTGTATGTTTGTTTGTTTTAAAAAGGCTAGTATTATAGGTCAAATTCTCAGCTGGCAAGTCTCAGGATGGCTTAGTGGGTCCTAGGGTTTTTTTCCCTAGCAGCATAACCTAGCCTTTAAGTTCGTTCTTGAGCTAATTTTCTGAAAGCACACAGAGAGACAGATAGCACAGACAGCGTGCAGAGGGAGGTGGGTCATTCTTCACAGTTTGGATAAGTAGTTCCTGTAGTTTTGAGACACCGTGTTTTCACGCAAATGCATTCCTATCAATGAATTATGCGACCTCTTTCCTGTTTTGTGTCCTTGACGTGTGCTGCTTTGTTTTTCCCCCCATTTATTTTCCACTGTATAGAAAGGGGGAAAATAAGAAGAGTAGCAAAAACCTGACTTCTGGGGAAAAAATGTGCTGGCATTATTTTCTACTTACTGAGAATTAAGAGAAAAGTGGGGAAACTTTTGAAGGCTGACTTGCAATAGTGAAGTTGTTTACGATTTTGTTTCTCTTTATATCTGCTGAGTGAATCCTCGTGGAATTTGATGCTGCTCATTCTTTGCCAAATAAGGGTCCAAGGATACCCGCCATGAACACATGATTAATGGTCATGTCAAGAGAAAGGACACATCTCAATGAATGTCTTTCATCCTCTGGCAATTGTTTTTCCATCCATTACCCTTTATTCATGAATTATTCCTATTATGTACAGTTCTGATATATAAGAACATTGGATCTTTTTTTCAGGCCGCGCTCATTGTCCTTTCACTCCCATTGGAAAGTTCAGTAGGAAAAAGTACAGAGTGACAAAATATTTCCATGTTGTTATTAAAAGAAGAATTTAAGTCTTGAAAAGTGGCTAGATTAGACACTAGTTATTGTAATTTCAGAAGCATGCTTAGCTATCATTTCCATAGCTTTGGATAGAATACAATTTTATTGTGTTCAACAGACCTTTAAATTATTTGTCTCTTGACTCCTACAGAGATGTGGGGCTTCTTAAAGCAAATTCTGTATATGAAATGATAGCACAAACCTTCTTGGCCTGTGTTAGTTGCATAGTTTAACAGTAGTTTAACAGTCGCCAGCAAAATGTTCATTACACTGGCGGTGGCTGCTGAAAAGCAACCATAAAGGACACTCCGGCTGCTACCCGAGCACCAGCAGGAAGTCCAGACCCTTCCCACCTGCAGCAGTGGACCCAGAAAGACTTGCCAAGGTAGGGGAAATGAGGAGTGGGAGAGTGGGTAGAACAGAGGTGGTTAGGGGCAAAACTGGGCAAGAAGTGGGGAGGGAAAGGGGCAAGGAGAATGCGGGAGAGGGTGTATTTGGTGGCAGAAATATGCATGCCAGATCCTATTGCCTCCACCAGCAGCCTCTCCACTCTTCACTGGCACAGGTCTGAGGAAGCCCATTACAGGGTGGGATATTCTGCATGGTTGCTGGGAGCGAGGTTGGCTGGCTTCCCTCCTGGCGACTGTGCCAGAAGTGAGTTCTGCAGAGGCAGCACACAGGTCCTGCAGACTGCCCACTGCCTCCACAGTAATTCCCATAGTGCAGCCACTGGAAGTGAAGCTGGCCAGCCTTACTCCTAGGGGCCATGCTGTGGGAATGGCTACTGCACAGGCAAGAGGCAGGAGGTACCTCCACTGGAGTCCGGAACTAACTGTGGTTATGTCATGACATCGCCGCAATTATTTCTGGATTGGAGGGAGGGGGTTGCAGGGGGCAGTGGAGCGGCTGGTATGTCCTGGGGCAGCACATTGGCCAGCTACATGGCTGAGCAAATTCACTAATGTTGTCAAAAGGCAACCTCAAGAGTTAATTGTGATAATGTGGCCCAAACAGCTGGAATTTCCAAGCTGCACAGGAGTAATCAGATTCAGGACAGTAAAATCAGAAAGTCATTAGATTAAGGATAGCAATTAAAAATCAGCAACTTTGGCTACTCCTTGGGAATAGGTTTATTCTCAATATTATTTTGTTAACCAGCTTTCTTCTTCAGGTACCAAAAGCCTAAAAGTTTTATTTAAAGGGCTGCTACACGCCCACTCTTGGGTCTGTATTATCTGAGGGTTTTACATCTGTGAACTTAAAAATCCGCAGATGCCCGACCCATCTTCTCCAAGGAGGGCACACAAACCCTCCGAACCCGACCACAGCTGTGCTCTGCTTGGGTCCAGATGGTTTTATGATGCTATGAAACCAGAAGTGATGTTTTTCTGCCCTTATGAGGCATTCTGAGGCCTGGGGAAGAATGCCTTATAAGGGCATAAACATCACCTTTTTGGCCCTAACCAGCATTCTGAGGTCACATACAGAGGCCACAAGGAGTCGCACGCAGCCTTCGCAGGCCTCAGAAAAACCTCTGGACCCACTGGAGCACAGTTCCAGTGGGGTTGGGAGGTTGGGAGATGGCCTAAATCCACGGGCTTGGATTTTGGTGTTTGTGAGCGTTCTGAGAATGGAGCCCCTGCAGTTATTGAGGGCCTACTAAGTCTGGATATGCCTAAAATAAAGGCTCATAAATAAATTGCTAATGTATACATTAATAAAGATGGTTCTAGAAAACAGCTTTAAATAAGAGCATTTTTCCCATGTAGGATTTGCAGCCACATCAAATAAACCAGCGATGCAAAGCCTTGTATTTGAATCTGATGCTGCTTGGAGATAAGGACCCCTTTCTGCACATTCTTGGGAACATAATTTGTTTATGGAGTCCAACATAACCCTACAAGAGGAATGAAGAATATGGTACTTCAGTTGTTGAAAGCTAGTTGTCCAGAAGGGATGGAACAAAGCTTCTGTAACCAAATAGAGAATGATAGTTGCAGTTCTGTTGCTTTTTGTATTTCTCACAGTAGCACCTCTGTTCTCAGTCAGATGCTGCATAGAGTTCTTCAGACAAAATGTCTTCCATCTTTAATTACATAGGGCCAATTCACACATAATGCAGAAGCAAACCTGTGTTTGTTATCAAGTGTTTACTCAATAGAAAGCTGCTACCAATCACAGCTGATTGATCAGTGTGCCTGTATTAGTGTGGTGTAGCTGTTGGATCAGGTGCTGGAAACTCATTCAAATCCCTGTTTGGATATGATGGAAGTTGACTGGATGATCTTGGTCCAGCCACTCATCTTGTGACCTAAGCTGTCTCACGGGGTTGTTATTGGGATGAAATAGGAGTGAGGAAAAACTATGTACATGACCCAGAAATACCTGTAACATCTGAGAAATTACCTAAGCATTTCCATGAAAGGTAGCAGATATTAGAGCTAAAAGCCCTTACATGCAAGAACAGAAATTTTGGGGGCTACAGTCAGGTAGACTAGTGTACAGCATCAGGTTCTGTATGGGAGAACCAGGCCCAGGAGGGGGACAGAGATGGCGGCAGATTCTGGTGCCGAATCTTATACCCCCTCCCTTGCCAGAAATACTGACAAGGGCCTCCTTGGTTCTGTGTACAGAGCCAAAAAGATCCTTCTCTGTAAATAGTGGGCAGAGATCCAAAAAGACCCATTGCCACCAGATGTGTTCCTCCCAGATAAGGGAGCAAATGCTTCCTTGCCCCAAGTAGATTACGGTGGCTGCCCTGGCCCCATAGGATGGCCATTTCGGTGCTATTGTTCCTCTGGGCACTGGAGCTTAGGATTGGGCTGTTGTTAAAGAAAAGCATTCAAAAAAAGGGAAGGTTGCCTGATGTAATTCACAGTTGAAACAATATGGGTGTGGGATTAGACCCAATCCCATACTTTATCATTCCATAAAGGTAAAGGTTTCCCCACGACCAAATGGTCTAGTCATGAACGACTTTAGGAGGCGGTGCTCATCTCCGTTTCTAAGCCAAAGAGCTGGCATTTGTCCAAGGACAAGTTTCTGTGGTCATGTGGCCAGCATGACTATATGCCAAGGCACACAGAACGCCGTTACCTTCCCATCGAAGTGGTACCTATTTATCTACTCGCATTTTTACATGTTTTCGAACTGCTAGGTTGGCAGGAGCTGGAACAAGTGACAGGGGCTCATTCCATTGCATGGTCTTGAACTGCCAACCTTCCGGTCAGCAAGCTCAGCAGCAGCGGATTAACCAGCAGTGCCACCATGTCCCTATTGTTTATCAAACCAACTTAGTTTTTGTTTATCAAACCATAGCCTGAGACATTTTTAAGGGATACTAATGGACTCATTTGACATATATTAAAAAAAACTATGTAAGGAATAAAGGAAGGCAGTGTGTGAGGGTTGTAATTTATCATTGAAATGGCTGGAGGAAATATGGCATTGGCATTGTGTCCCTGCCAACTTCCTTGAGAAGGAGTGCAGGGGTGGCAGGCGCCAATTCCATTTCATGATACTTTAAAGCAGGAGTCAGGGAACTTTTTCACCTTTTACCCCAAAATATATTTAGATACACCAACGTTACCCCCCCCCCGCCCCCCAGAACAAAAGAAAAAAAATTACATATTGGAACCCATTGCTTTTAATTTGATTAATTAATGAGCTTAATTAATGCTATGTAAATATGAAGTTGTAAAGGGTTTGGGAGAGTTAGGAAAGTTCTTTAAATATTTTTTAATCTTACTCTTATTGTAAATATCTAACCTACTTAGTTAGATTTGATTTTGTCATATGGGGTGTTAAAATGTTCTTGCTTGATGACATCACTTCCTTTGGGCCCCGGTGATAAACAGTTTGAGAGCCACTGTTCTGGATTAAAGAAAAACACTTTTAAGGTCAGAAAGTAAGATAAAGGGGCAGCCTTCAAAGACTTATTTCAGAATTTAAAAGATTTGTTTGCAACTCAGGATCAAACCAAAAAATGATAGCAGTAGCCATTTTTTTATGTAGATATCTGTTTCATGCACTTGTCAAACAGGGAATATCTCATTTTTACATCACAAGGAGTGTGTATGTAGGTAAGGAGATTCAGCTTGCCTCACACAAACATCTCTTAATGTAAAAAATTAGATCCTCTCCACTTTAAATATTAACAGGATGAATGGGAGCAAAACAAATACATCTGTCGCCCGATTAGTTTGACCCCCCTCCCCTCCCCACTTCACAGAAACATAGCTGTGGAGAAGGCAAGGGCCATTCCTAATGTGTGCTAATACAAAGGGGGCTATGCAACTTAGTAGCACAGTATCTGCTTTTCCATTCTGGAGAAGGCAAATAGTACTAATACAGAAACTCAGCAAGCGTTTCTACACTTTGTCTCCTGCAGCTCGCTTTCCCTCTCGCCTCGCCTCACGCTGTATGCTTGCCTGGCGCCTCTCTTTGGTGTCCTGCGCATGTGCACATGCCCCACACACCCCACGACACGCTGAGCCCCAGTCCGGATCGGAGGATCGTTGCACCGGGCTACAAGCTGAGGGGGAGGAGGACAGTCTGGTGTCGGCTCAGATTGTTACTCTGCAGCCAGTCACGTTTGCCCCAGCCTGCACGCTCCTTATGTTCAGTGGCCAGCCGGCATCTGTCAACTTCTGTTTGCTCAGAAGTAAGTCAGATTGAATTCAATGTGCTTTACTCCTGGGGTAGTATGTGCATTGGACTGCAGTTTTAATTAAGATGGGGTGCAATCCTATTAATACTTACCCAGGAGTAAGTGCCATTTACTATAATGGGACTTACTTCTGAGTAGACATTCATAGACTTGCACTCTTAGGCGATCAATTTTTTAAAAAACCTCCGTTCTAATCAGCCCCTCCCCTGGCAACAGCACCCAGTCTTAGGAGACACCTTCCATCACACACGGACACTTTGGGACATTAAAGAAGCACCGCATCTGGCCTTGGGCAGCGATCGAAATGATGGGGTTGCGTGTTCTGCAAGAAGCCTGAGCGAGGGGTGTGCAGTTCCCCCCTGGCAGGGCAACGGAGGGGGGAGGGAAGAGGCGTGCGTTCCCTCGCCTCCAATGTCCTGCCGGGAGGAACCGCACATTCCTCGCTGGACAGTGAGCGGTGCGCAGTTTCCCCCGGCAGGGCAATGGAGGGAGGGGAAGCCCGGCAGGGTCCACGGAGGCGGGGGGGGAAAGACGCGTGCCTTCCCTCACCTCCAATGCCCAGCCGTCTCTGGCTTGCCTCTTCACTGCTGCTCTGCTCCGCTGCCGCTCAGGTCCAAAGCACCGCCGCTCTGCCGCTCTCCTCGCTGCGTCCACGTGCTCTAAACTGCCGTGGTGTGAAAAGCAGGGCAGGCGCAGAGCAGTCTGGGGTGCATTTTCCCAGCCAGCAAAAGTGGGCGTAGCAAAACAAACAAAACAAAACAGAGCCAGGCAGCCAGCGACGGAACCAGAAGGGGGGTAATGGACGGTCGCGCTGCCAAGACACAGCCAGGCATCGGCAGCGCGACCACCCATTACCCCCAGGAATTTTATTTTTACCCCATTTGGGGTAATTTACCCCTGTTCCCAGACCACTGCTTTAAAGCCACCCACGCTATCCATTTTTTTGCAGAACATCTAGATGTAACAAATCTCCCTTGACAGTGATGTACTCTATAAGTTTGCTCAATGCAGCATAGTAACATTGTTGGGTATGGAAAGTGTTACTATATATGACAGACTCATATTTCCAGAGAGGTTGCCACTAAAAAAGTGAATCACAGTTTCCCTGTGTCCTTAAAATCAGTGTTAAAAGCAAAAAACAAGTCTGCAGCTGATGAACCAAGGGAATTCCAGCCAGTAACCAACCATTTTACTTAAGAACATTACCTCTGCAAACTGAGCAAATTTATTTATTTATTTATTTATTTATTTATTTATTTAAAAGATTTTTACCCCGCCTTTCTGCCTGAAAAGGCATTCAAGGCGGCATTACAAAAACAATTAAAAACAGAATAACATCATAATTTAAAAACAGTGATTAAAAAAACAATATAAAAATACAATATAAATACAACAATTATCCCATGGATCAGGTACAGAAAATAAAAGAATACAAAGACCAGCCAGCCTGTCAGCAACTAAAAGCCTGTTTAAACAAGAAGGTCTTCAGTCCCCGCCGAAATACCACCAACGAGGGAGCAGTTCTTAACTCTAAGGGGAGGGTATTCCAAAGTTGGGGTGCCACCGCCGAGAAGGCTCTCCTGCTGGCCGCCACCCCTCTCACCTCTCCTGGTGGCGGCACAGTCAAAAGGGCCCCCCCAGATGACCTCAGAGTACGGGTAGGGTTATATGGAAGGAGGCGGTCCCTCAAATACCCTGGGCCCGAGCCGTAAAGGGCTTTAAAGGTCAAAACCAGCACTTTGAATTGGGCCCGGAACAGAACCGGCAGCCAGTGTAGTCGCCGAAGCAACGGCTCGACAGAGTCAAACCGACGTGCCCCAGCAACCACCCGAGCAGCCGCGTTCTGCACTAGTTGTAATTTCCGGACCGTCTTCAAAGGCAGCCCCACGTAGAGCGCATTGCAATAGTCTAATCTAGATGTCACTAGGGCATGGGTCACTGTGGCCAGGTCCGTGCAGCTCAGGTACGGTCGCAGCTGGCGGATCAGCCGAAGCTGAGCAAAGGCTCCCCTGGCCACCGCCGACACCTGAGACTCCAGGTGCAGCTGTGAATCCAGGAGAACCCCCAAGCTGCAATAAAAAGTTGGGAGAACCCCCAAATGTAATAAAAAGTAATAAACTGATTCCAAGTTCAGTTTGCAAGTTATAGGACTCTATACTCTCATCTGAGAAAAGTTTCCTAAACCTGTTGCTAGATGAGAGAGAGAGTCTTTCAAGCAGATTTATCTGAAATGTTCTTATACTGAACGGCAGTTCACATAGCCAAGACTCAATGTAATTTCTTACCTATCTAATTCATATCAACACTGATTAGATTGGCTTTGAAGAAGTTTAACTCTTGTATTAAGGGAAAGGCAGTTCTGAGGGCTAAGTTGGTTTGATAAACAGCATTCTATGCAGTTCCATAACGGGGAGAGTTCCATATGTGCAGAAATATGTACAGTCTCTATTGAAGAATCCCTTGTAGGCAAGGAAGTACTGTTTGTGAACTAGAGTCAGTCTGGAACTCTGATTATGTTTCTAGTGCAAGCATGTGCATCAATAAACATCTTATATTTTCAAATTACGGTGCTGCCTGTCCATCAGATTACAAGAACTGCTGTAATTTCTTTCAGAAATACAACAGCCAACAATTAAGCATAAGACCTCGTACTCTGGATAAACATAGCTTAAAATGGCATTTGATGTGTCCATTTCTAAAAGAGGTAAGAGAGGTTTGTGACTGTTGGGGCCTCTGGATGCTGCTCCCTCTGTGCCCCTTTAGCAGTAAACAAGAACAGTAGTTTAGTATGGCAGATGCATCAGGCAAGGGATATGGGAGGAGTGGCTGCTAGGTTGCCATGGTGAATCCAGCCTTCCAGTAAAACCAGCTCAGCCAACTGAGAAGGGAAACTGTAAGGAAATATGAGAGCGAGATCTTGAATAGTCTTCTTGTGCCTTATTTAAGGAGAATCAATTGGAGGGCCAAGGAGAGATAATGGCAGATAGCTAGAAGCAGGGAGAGGCTTCAGCCAAGGAAGCTGAGAAGAAACTGGGTACTGATAAATCCCTTTGCCTCCATATCTGATAATTTGGGGATTGGAGAGAGAGTGAGAGCAGTGGAAATTCCCTCAGACAATTTAGGATTGCAGGGTGGTGGATAGCAATGAGCCATCATAAAGATTATACAAAATAAGTTGTTTCCAAAGAATACATGGACCAGTCCAAAGAATACATGGACTCAGCTTCACCTACCTCACAGGGTTGTTGTGAAGACAAAAGGAGGGGAGGAACTTTGTAGATCCTCGGAGGAAGAGATCCTTGAAGGAAAAGTGGCATAAAAATTTGAAAAATAAACTAATCACTATTGAAATCAATTCAGGCAAAACAGACATTACTATCATGTACCATTAATTCAAATGAGAGTTGATTATAACCAGCTTTGGATACAGCCCAATCAGAAGAGACAGGAATTCCCATAATTATAAAGGAAACGCATACACTGAGGTTGTATTTCTAGATTAGTACAAAATATTTGAGCTCATTTTACCATATTGAAAAATTTCACCATATTCATTTCCCCTTATTCAAGTACTGTATTTCTAACATACCTTGTTAAGTTGCTCTAAGAATGAAGAACTCAAATATAAAGATAATAAGAGGATCATTTCTCCATGATATTGAAAATAAAGGAAAGAGACTAATCCCAGATGAACTATTCACAACTTTCTTTTGTAGCTGATACTAAAGAAAATTAGAGAATTGTTATTGATGTCTTCACAGGTTCGCTTTAATTTAAAAACATCTGAAAATATTTTCCCCAAGTTTAAGTAATATATAAAGCAAATGAAAAAGAGAGAGACCTAACGTGTCATGCATTATTTTGGAGAGGGCTTTTGTTATCTTTTTTGCATGTGGTACAAATAAAGAAAGTAAACAAAGTTTGTTTCTACAAGCACTAAAGTTGGGGAGCTTTAATGTATAACCCAGCTTGAAAGACAATATAGAGGCATGCTGATACAAGAGAAACATAGGGCAAAAATATTCAGAAGGCCTTCATGGTGAGATAAAGCAAACAGTATCCTACCCTCAGGGTTGGCAGTTGAATACAATGGGACACTGACCAATACAATTTTACATTTCTGTGCATGCAGTCCTGTACACTAGTGGTTCCCACACTGTGGATTAGGACCCCCCAGTGGGTAAAGAGCTAATTTCAGGTGAGTCGCGAAGTACCTAGAGCAGGGATATTGAAAATATGGGAAGATGGGATGCTGGAAAAGGGGAGGGGCTATGTGGTTGTTTTGCTTGTGTCAAGGTTGTAAATAGGCTTTTTTCTTTCTGGAAAAAAGCTGAGAAATAACCCAACTTCTTGCTGCATTCTCAGGAAAGCAGCAGGCTCTGGCATCACAATGACTGTACTTCTGGCTATGTCATCACTTCTGGTGGGTCCCGGAGATTGTCATTCTAAAAAGTGGGTGCTGGTGCTAAAATGTTTGAGAACCACTGCTATACACACTTTCCTGGGAGCAAGCTCCATTGAACACAATAGGACTTACTTCTAAGTATGCATGCATAGGATTGGACTGTCTGACTCTTCTATGAAAAGGGTTAACAGCACAATCCTATGCTTGTGTACTCAGAAGTGAGTCTCATTGAATTAAGTAGAGCTTATTTCCAGGTAAGTATGGATAGGATTGCAGTCGCTGTTACCATGTCATTTTATATTGGGCTTTCTCTTTGAGGGCACAGTCCTAACCAACTTTCCAGCACTGACATACTGCAGCTGTGCTAAATGGGGCATGTGCTGCATCCTGCAGTGGAGTAGTAGTCACAGGGGCCCTCCTCAAGGTCAGGAAATGTTTGTTCCCTTACCACAGAGCTGCATTGCCCTTATCCCATTGCTGGAAAGTTGGTTAGGTTTGCACCTTGAGTCAAGGCTGAATAGGATGGGACATAAATGCAATTATGTCTCTTCTTTTAGAGCAGCCATTTTCAACCACTCTGCTGCAGCACATTGGTGTGCCGCGAATGGTGCCATGGGGATTTGGGGAAGGGTCATTTATTAGTAGGGACATTGTGGGCGCCTTGTCAATTGTCAAAAAGCTGATGGTGGTGTGCCTTGACAATGTTAGCACCTTGCCAATGTGCCACAAGATGAAAAAGGTTGAAGATCTATGTTTTAAAGGTTTCTTGAAAAGGGCAGAAAGGATCTCTGTGCCAATCTCTGTTGATATGCAGTATAGTTCAGACCCACAGTGGAATAGAATTTAGCTGAAGGAATGTGTTTTCCTAATAATTCAGATGTGGCTGGTTGGAAGAATTTTCATAGTGGTTCTCCTGAGGCTGTCTCCTTGTTTTCTTTCACACTGTTGCAAATCACAAATAATTTATCAAGAACTTTATGATCAAACTGAGATCAGGATTTGGCTTATTAGTGCATATTTCAGACAGCTTTATGGTTTACAAAAAGAAAAAAAGAAGCATTATCATCTTTTGCAAATGGCCTATTCCACTGAATAAGGCTGTTTTCTAACGTTTGCAAGAAAAAATGTTTATGGGGAGAATGTATATCATTCATGACTGATGTTCAGCTTCAACATCATTTAGAAATGTATAGCTTTTGTTCTGCAACATTCCAACAGTACCTCAGGCTCCTGGCATAAAACCCCAACATTGATTTGAAATTATCACTGATCAGAATAGAACTTCCTTCCAAATTCATCTGTTCAAGACTTGTGGGCATCCATGACAACATTTTTCAAGAAGCTACAGAATGATTTAGGGCCAAATCCTATCCAATTTTCCAGCCCTGGTGTAGCTGTCCAAATGGATGTGTGCTGCATTCTGTGGTGGGGAGTCAGGGAGGCCTCCTCAAGGCAAGGGGATGTTTGCTTACCCTGGGGCTGAATTGCAGGTGCATCAGCAAACCAGAAACTTGAATTGGTTTGGGCCCTTATTGGTTTGTATGTTTAGGATACTTCACACATACTCTTCCCAAGCACATCTGACTCTGGGAGTATAACAGAGCATACCCATTTTGTTACAGGTTTTATCCCAGCAAGGCTAAGGAGCAACACATACTGAACACAGTGAGACTTAGATCTGTTGGCATGCATGCAATTTGTCTGAACTGTTAAGCAGCAAGTTAAAAAATACTTCTCTTTTTGTAAAAAAAACTTCAAATATTCAATTTTGATTCTTTCTCCGTCCCCACCCACTCCAAACTTTGCCTGCCCACCTTCAGCAGCTACCAGGGAACTCATTTTTCCTTAAGAGTTGGTCCAGCCTGTCTGCATCAGTCCCTATAGGGGGTTCAGAGCGCAGTGCAACTCTATACATGTTTACTCAGAAGTTGGTCCCACTATATTAAGTGGGGCTTACTTCCAGGTAGTTGTGTGTGGGACTGCCATCTTAACAACCATTGAAGTTATTGGAACAAAACGTTTCATGATTTTTGTCTGCTTTGTGACAAATGTAAAACTAATTTTGCGAAGGAAATATGCCAATCTAAATCTAAAATGAGTAAGACCGCAATCCTAAACTGGAGTTATGCCAGCAAAGTTTGGCAGGCACAAAGGACATTGTGAGGTATGTTTGGACCACTCTCGGAGTCGGAGAGGCCAGCACACAGATTTGAGCCATCCCCCCCTTGTAGGGCTGCGCCGCCGCGCTCTGGCAAACCAAGTGCGGCGGACAGCCCTCCGTCTTGCTCGCAAACCCCCCCCCGCGCACGCTCCCCCCCCGCTCCTCACCTCCTCGGCTGTGCGCGTGCAGCTCTCTATTGCTTCCCCCGGAGCACGCTGCTGCTGCACGGCTCCCCTTCCTCCCCACGTGCGCGCGCACCTTCCCGTCCCCTGTGCGCACGCAACCCTTCCAGCCCGATGGGCTCAGTTTCCTCCTCAATGAATTGGCCAACCAGGAGGAGAGGGCAGCCGGAAGTCCAACCCCTGCCCTGCGCTGACCAACAGGGAGCGAACACACAGGTGAACGATCCAGGGCGGGAAAATGGACCAATCACTGACCGCTGTGATCTTTTAAACTGGCGGTGGGTACTATAAATAAAGCGGGCACGAGAGGATACGCTCTCTTTGACCTCCTCACCAAACCAAGCCTCCGCCTTTTCTTTCTCCGCCTGCTCTTCATCCCCGCTGGCTGGCTGGCTGGGGACCCCCGTTGCTCCTCCATCTCTGCCAGCTGCAAGCTGGTGGCAGATCCCCAACGATCCCCAACACCCCCTGACTCCAAGAATGGTCCAAACGTGCTTTACAGTAGCCTTTGTACCATCCAAACTTTGCTGGCCTAATTGTGCCAGCCTAACTCCAGCTTAAGGTTGTGCTCTAAATTATCCCTGATTTTCCTGGGAGTAAGCTCCACTGAACACAATGGGACTGACTTCTGAGGGGTCACTCATACGATTGACCTGTAAGTGGTTAATAGGATATTTTCTCCTCAGAAGTACAGTTACTATTTAAAAAACTAGCATTTTGGGATATAGCATCCAAAGTTTTAAATACCAAGAATTGTATTTAACAGCAACTTGAGCTTTTCTATTCAATAAAATAGAAAATTAAAACCTACCATGTTAATTCAAGATGTTTTGCAGCAATACAAGCTTTTTCATTTATGATAGTAGATTTTGCTGTAGACTCAGAGAGATTATATATTTCTTTAAAACTAGGTTAACTATGTATTATATTCTTTTTAATAAATGCCAACAATTATACTCTGAGGTGTGTTAGATCAGAAGTCAAATCCAAATAAAAAGCTTCTGGGCTGCAACAGTGAGCTATGCCTACTAGGACCAAGAAGATTCATAACATTTTTACAAAATGACAGCATATGGCTCTTAAGGTTAAGTGGAAAATTCCATGCTGTGGACTGAAAACTCTCAGTTTTTCCCTAAATTCACTTCCATGCCCAAATGGGAAATAGAGTGTATGTGCGCCAAACCATGAAGTCCAACTAACCCTCAGAAAACAAAGCAAATAGAGCTGTTAACTTCAGAGAAAGCATATTGCTACCCAAAGTACAAATTCATGAGCACTAGAGTAAAAACCAAGAAGTTTGAAATTCATTTCCAGCTTCATGAGTACTTGTTGCTGTTGTAATATGGCTGGTTTTTAACCATGTTTAAGCAATGAGTGGACAATGGACTCCTGAGTACTCTTTCTTTTCCTCCTATCCTCTTCATACAAATTCCCCCTTCCTTTCCTTGTCAGCTTAAACTATCTTTTAGCATTGCATCTGAACTGATTCTATGTTTAATCCTAAACAGGTTCCATCTTAAGCAAGAAACATCAAATTCTCGTTTCAAATCCTGGTAAAGGATTAATCAGGGTTTCCATTGGGGCAAATAATGGGCATCATCCTGACTAGTGCTTCCACCAGCGGGAGCTTCTTCTGCAAATGCAGTATTCCTCCATGAATAAAAGGAGTGTTCCACTTGTTCAAGGACCCCTTCTATGAGCAGAACTGTCCTTCCATTTATGGAGGAACATTGTATGCACAGAGGGAGTTCCCAGTGGTGGACTTAGTATGTCAGGATGCCACACATAATGTTCAATCATGATTATTATTGAGGAATTTTCATTTCAGAGGGAATGAAGAAGGGAAAGGCCCATTTTCTTAACCATGGTTAGCAGCATGATGTCCACACTTTGCAGAAGAGCCCCTAAAAGGCCTTAGAAAATTAATTATATCTCTAGATGCCAGTTTCCATACTACAACAGAGCAGTGTTATGTGAAGAAGTTATGAATGTAATGAGTATTTGGGAGGTAAATTATTTATAGAAAAGGGATCATAATCATTATTATGCAAATACCTAGCAAGAAGACTGCTGGTAAAATTGAATGACATTGAATTTTCTTTTTCTAACATATATATGTAAAATATATAGTAAATATATAATAAATCTGAATACTTTCTAGATTGTGTATACCCCCAATTTTTTTGGCTCATTGTTTCAAAAAAATAAAAACAAGGGGTGTTTTAAAACAATGTAATGAATTTCAAATGAATTTCATATCACTGGGCAGATCCAAGCAGGATGATGTAAAACTGGCCTGCTCAGGAGCAGGATATGACTTACTTGCCGGAGGCTGGTCCCACCCACCCCTGGGTTCAGTCCACCCACTGCCCTCCCTCTCCCTACCTTCCCAACGCTCCGATCTACCTTCCCTCTGCCTTCCCCAGCCCCATTGGCCAAAGACGGCCAGCGCAAACTTACTATCTCAGGGCAGCTGAGACTAGTTTCAGCATATCCTTGCACTGGCCTCCTGCCTCCTGAATCAGTGCATATATGCCTTACAGACTTGTGCTGGCCTAGAAGTGTGATAGGATTGCGCTCTTACAGTCCAATCCCATGCAGGACTTATGGTGGTGGAAGTCTTCATCTGCTACTGTAAATTCTCTTACAGTGTTGAAAATAGTGCACCACTGTTGCATACTGTGGGGCCACCAGGATAAACAGCTGAAGGCCCCTCATGCACAATACTGACTTCTGGACACTGTGATGGGGTGGTGGTTAAGGTGGTGGTTGGGGACAGTTCGGGGTGGGGACAGTTCGGAGTGGGGAGTGGCCAGGCAGGGGAGGAGAGTGTGGATCTCAGTTGTACCAATGGACTCCGGGATCCTAAAGCTGTTTTCCTGGCCTGATATGCCCGCTGCCTCTGCTTGGATGTAAGCCAGCAAAATAGCAGCAAAATAGCATCCACCAAGTTCATACCAGTTTGTTTCCCATAAGTATGCTAGTGATATTATTGTACGATTAACTTGTGATTTTGGATTTCTTATCGCAGGGCTGAAAGCAAGGCTTGGTCTCCTAATATTTTAGAAGATGGAAAAGCACAAGCTTACCGAGTCAATATAGAACCAGAGCCACAGGTATGGGACCCTTCCTGTTTATACCACTTTTGCTGTTTAATGAGAGAGACCGATTCATTTCATAACACAAAATATTGATTAGCTGAACAATAAATATTGGATACCGGAAATGGTAAAAAGTCACTTTATTAGTCTGTAGTATTTTGGGCAGCGCAATCCAAGGCCCTCGTTGGGCTGACACATATCCACTGTGTCAACCCAGTACTGTCACAAACGTGCTGTAAGGCACGTTTACACCAGCGTCAGAATCACTGGGCTGATGCAGAGAGTAACACTGGCCCAGCAGTGCCAGCAGGACTTCCAGGTAAGCAGGACTACGAGTACAGCTAACGTGGGGCCTTTTCAGGGTGAGTGGAAGGTAGGAGTAAGGTGGAGAGAAGGCGGACAGGGCAGGGGGGTGGCCCCATGGATGGGAGCCCAGGGAGGGGGTGGAGCCAGGATCTGGCCATTATGCCAGATCCTAACCCCTGACCACGCAGCCCCAAACCGGGCTATGGCAGAGCACTCTGATCTGCCCCTGCTAAACAGCAGGCGCAGATCCAAGAGCCCCATCGGCCCAGCTATGGCTTACCCCAGGGCAAGGGAAAATACCCCCCTTGCCCCATGGTGAGCTCCAGCACAGTCCTAACTTGTTAGGATGCAGAACAGGCCTGCTGGCCTGCCTATTCCTGCGCAAGTTAGGATTGTGCTCTTAGTGCATCAAGTGTTTTATAAATTACATTTATTCATCTTTACTTCAGCCTCGTGAGGTAGTTTAAGCTGTGAGAGGATCATCTGCCTCATGTACCTTCATGGACAAATGAAGTTCTGAACCATGGCTTTCCTCATTCAAACTGCCCTTGTTGTTTTCATTGGTCAAGCAAAAAACATTCTTCATAGAGTTTCACAACATTTGCAAATTATGCAAATTAATATTAATACTTTTAGAAGCCTGAAAAAAATAGAGAAAAAAACTCTCGACCATGAGATTTTATTGAATGAGTACTTCCATCTAAATTTCTAAACAGTGCCTACATTTCTACTTTGGATATTGCACCATGTTGACACTTCTGAGAGTTGGTCTGTGTACCCCATGCCAGTCTACAGGCCCAATCCTATCCAGCAGAGGAGCAGGGGCGCTTAATGCCCACCACTGTATCCTGTACAGGCTGGTGGTCTCCTCAGGGGAAGACGACATTCATCCCCTTCACCCGAGTAAAGCCCCAGCCTGCTCAGTGGGGCTTGTTGAGTCTGCTAAATCGTGGGTGCAAACTTGAGAAATCCTGTGTTGGGCTTCTGAGCCTGACGTGGGGGATAGGATTTAGCTGAGGATGCCTCTGCAGGTCCCATCCCCTCCTGGAACAGCCCCACCCCCATTCCGCTCCCCCTATTTCAGATGCAATTCATGGAACAAATATAAGGTATATACCATCTTCTAGTCTACTGCTGTTGAAGGTGCAAAGTGTCTTTATATTGTTCCTTTGTTTCCTGGAAACATTGGCTTAATTCATCAATTAGGGCAATTTGTTCTGACCACTATTTTCAGCAATTTATTTCAGATGTCTTCCAAAAATCTACATACTGCATAATGCAACATTGGGAACAATTGCGTGCCCAGATAAAGCTTTTCTAAGGTATACAGTGGACTTCCTTGAAAAATAAACTATGTGATAGCAAACAAGACTGAATTATCCCCATGCTTTCTCAAGCACATGTGGCAGAGCACAAAATAAACTGCACTGTTTTGCCTCAAGAAACAGCAATTTAACTCTAAAAATGCCAAATGACATTTGTGAGGTCAGCTGGAAGCATCTACAGAGGCTCTGAGGGAAATGGTTGAGTCGTGCTTCAGAAAACATTTTTAGAGTTAAATTGCTGTTTCATTGTGATTATTTGCAGTGGTTTCATTTGCAGTGGAACCAGAGTTGTTGTGGTGATGAGTTCCTAAAGGTATGCTAAGGGCCCAATCCAGAGCCCTACAGTGTGAGCAGTATGAGCAAACTGCTTGCACTGGTGTCGCACAAGGCACCGTAAAGCACCTCCAATGCCAGCAGTGAGCTGTTACGGCTGGCATTGGGGTGGCACCATGGTAACACTAGCCATGGGAATACTGGAGGGAGCAACGCTCACTGATGATACAGCTTTTCCAAGTGGGGCAAGGGGCATTCTCGGGCAGGGGCAGGGGTGGAATCGGGGGTGGGACCCGAGGTGACTCTCGCTGCTGGTTCCTGATCTCTGTGTAAGGCCGCGTGGCCTTACACTGGCCTTCACTATTTAGCCGGTGCAGAAGTGAGCAGACTTCGCCCATCCTGTGCCCTTATTCAAGGGAAAGGGGATGAATGTCCCCTTTCCCTGCAGAGCCTCCAGTGGTTGCCTGGCTTACACAGGATGCAGTGGTAGCCACCTGGCTACAGCTGCACTTCTGGGCGGTCGGGCAGCTCTGGATTGGACTGTTAGAGACATTATAAGTCTGTGCAAAACAGTAGAATCCAAAATGCTGTACAAGTATAATGTATTTCAGTTTTAGTTTATAAGAGTGCAATTCTATCTGAAAGTGCTATATAAATGCTATTATTATTCATTTTACTGTGTTCTTCTTCAAATAAAACTGCGAGGCTGTGCCCATACCAGAGACATTTTTCCTTCTCTAGAACACAAAGAATGCCTATGCCACTGAAGAAAGGAATTGATTAGTATGAATTCTCTGCTTTGTCTCTTACAGAATTTTAGTCAAAATAAATCCATATGGTGCTAATAAAAGAATGGGGATGTTTGCTTTCTTGACCACTTGCCTACTGCCAGATTTGACAGCTTGCTGGCACAGCAGAGATTGGAAACTCATGTTTCAAACTGTGAGGTCAGATTCTGGCTGCTCTTGTTAATTGACTGTAGTTGCAGATTCCTGGTCATTAGGGAACCAAACAGCAAAAAAGGGAAAATAAGAGTTGCAGAACATGGGCATCGGCAGCTTCATTGATGCTGGGCACCAGGCAGAAACTGGGACAGCGAAACAAGGGAATTGGTTCTTGTAGAACATTTCTTAGCAAGGTCACTGGTTCAATTCCAGTGGAGTATAATAGTGTTCAAAGGTTGCTAATGAATTCTGTTTTAGATTTCTGCAGACAAAGATCCAGAATTGTAAACCAGTCATTGCAACCTCGTATTTTGCTATTTGATGCCCTTGATTATAGCTTTATCAGGAAGGCCTTGGGAGTCAGGAAACCAGCTTTGGAACTTAGACCTATTTGTATAAAGTCCACCAGATCACTCTAGACTCCTGGTGGAATGAACAAGTATCTTTTGTTCAATCAGCCATACCACCCACATATAGCTAAATAGTGAACTTCTTTCATGTCTTTTCATTTGCTCCTTTTGAAGTCCTACATGGCAGTAATTATAGCATTAGTGTCATTCTGCTAGTTTAATGTGCCATTTAGCAATTTTATTTCCTGTCAGACAAACTTTATTAATGCAAAGAAAAAAACAACAAAAGTCTGACAGGACTTCAAAGACTATACAATTTACTTAAGGATATGTTTTCAAGGACTGCAGTCCACATGTATCTGATGAAGGGGACTGCAATTCATGAAAGATTATGCTAAAGTAAATGGGTTACCCTTTAAGGTAAGGTAAGACTTGCTTTTGCTGCTAAAGACTAATGCATATCCCTCTGGAAGGTAATGCAATGTACTGCAAAGAATAATTGCTCAAAACTGAAATGTTAACTCTTTAAGCATAGAAATCCAGGTGTTAATGTAACAAAAGAAAGCGTAACACACAATTTTGAGATAGTACATTTCAGCATGCTTTCAGCCATAATGTTCTTAACAAGAAAAAGTTGTAAATGAGCTGTGACATTTCTGAAATAAATGGCAGGGTAGGAGACGCCACAAAACCATCAAATTCCTGCTTCACTCATGAAAACTGAACAAGTCTAATTATCCCAGCATTGCATATGAAAACAAGCACTTACAATGCTATATCAGGAGTCTTTCTTGCTCTAACATCTGTTTCACTCTGCTTTGCTAACTGTAATTGGTTACATATGTAGAGAACTTATTTTTAAAAGCAAAGCTTTAAAATCCAGTGACTTCTAAAGCGTTCCTCTGAGGTCATTAGGGCTAATTTACCTGGCCATATTAATGTTTGGTTGAAATTGCTGTGCCATTTTTTATTTCTCTGAGCTGATGAGTAAACTGATGAGCTAGTTTTCTCTGGGTGACAAACTCAGAGGGTTTCATTTTCTTGCAGCTCATTGAAATGCCTAAATATGGGTGATGAGAGGGGTAATGTGCCAACATTGGGTTCCCATGTGTAATGATGCCCAGCTCTAACTAAAGCCCCTTTGCTGATGCAGCTGCACCAATAGAATGCATCCTGCAGGAGGGATAGTCCCAGAGGCTTCTCGATGTAAGAGAACATTTGCTCTCTTACCTTGGTCCAAGTCTCCACTGTGCCAATGGGCCTCCTCAAATCTGTACCAGCAATTTTGCTGGCACAAGTCTGCCAAGAGTAAAGGAGAAGGAAGGGGAGACAATCCTGTTGCACTCCAGTGCCAGTGAGCTCTACCCCTCCCCCATTTGCTCTCCCCAGCCCCCCCGACACTCCCCTTTTCCTTCCTTTCCCTATCCCATTTCTCCCACTCCTCACCCATCACAACCAGGTTACTTGCACTCTCATCAGTAGCCAGCAGCTGTCGTGGGCCTCTGACGATGCTGCTGTTTGCAGTAGCGGTTCCAGAATGGCCACCAACGGGGCTCTGTTCATCACTGTATGCCCATTTACAACAGCAGAAGCACTGTCCCACTGTCATAAAGCCCATTTAAGATTGCTAGAGAAATAGTACATGGAGGGGTCAATTGTGATCTGAACCATGATGAGGGCAAAGTACTAAAGCCCCCACAAACTCTCCAAGCTTTGTGTCAGGCTATTTTGTATTATCCTCTCCTATATGCTATCTGCTTTAAAACAAAACAAAACAGAAGCTATGACATTTAGGGTCACATCTAGTTTGACCCAAAAAGACAACAAGAAGCAGGCACAGTTTTGAAACTGGAGACGGATAAAGGGAGGGAATTGGGCAACGAACTGAGAGCTTGAGGTTTTCAGTGGAATTGGCTGAAAAAGCAGCTCTCTGGGAATCTGAGGCAGCATCTGTGGATGTGTTGCTTTAAAAGTCTGTTTCTTTCCACTGTGCTCTGCTTGTATGTAAAACAGCATTACAAAGACACTAAGATTTCCAGTGCTTACTCTCATGGAAAAACAAATAAAACCTGTGGTACTGAGATTCTTATCACCTGCATAATTAGAGAATGTATAACGTCATCATTCACTTGAATCAAGTTAATCATTTTGTTGTTTTTTCTCTGTAAACTGCTTTGTGAAATTTTATTATAATTATAATTATATTATATATATAATTATATTATATATATATATATATAATTAATTAATTAATTGATTGATTAATTAATTAAGAAGAAGACTGCATTGTACAAACAGCCCAGTCCTATGTGGTTACTATGCTGAGAGTCCAACCCTCCACTCTACGAGTGGAGAGACTGGTCAAAGGGACTAAGAGGGATGAGATTTGCTGTGCATCCCTGTTGCCACATAGCCCAGTGGCCTTCCTAGAAGGGAGGCAAAACACTATGTTTTGCAGGACCCTGAGCTCCTGTGTAAAGTGGCCCCTCCCCTCCCCTTTAGAACCATTCACCTCTTGGAGAGCTGCCTTGGAGGCTTTGCTCTCCAAAATGGAGAAGACAAGGGAGTGGGTCCGCTTTACACAGGAGCTCAGGCTCCTGCAAAACTTAGTGCTTTCCCCCCACTTGGAGCGCCACTGGCATAGCTTCCTATGGGACTCATTAGAACTATGCCAGCTCTGTTGTTGGTGTAGTTCTGTGGAGCCGCTGCGGGCATGCCCAGTTCAGGAGGGGGGTCAGGATCTGCTGGCCACTAATTCAACCTCATCCCACCCATATCCTGCTTCACTCTCTGTTCCTAGCTCTCTGCTGGTAGGGCTGTGCTGGTGGCCAATCTCCAGCCTGTTGGTGCATAGCTTTCTGGCTGGTGCACTGGTGTCTGCAGCAGCTGGTGTCGGAGGTGCTTCTTCTATGGTGGGGCCATCTTTGGGCTGGTGTTCCTAGAGTTACACCAGGTTTAGAAGTGTACCATAAGACAACCAAGAATCTTATAGCACCTTAAAGCTTGACCAGTCTCAGTGTATATCAGTTTCAGTGTATTTCAGCACCAATGAGGGCACAATTCTAAACTGAGTTAGGCATAAACTAAGCCAGCAAAGTTTGGCCAGAATAAGGGCCACCATAAAATGTGTTTGGACCACTCTCAGAGTCAGAGAGGCCAGCACACAGGCGTGCGTCATCCTCCCTGACTCCGAAAGTAGTCCAAAAATGTTTTATGGTAGCCCTTGTGCTGGCCAAACTTTGCTGGCTTAGTTTATGCCAGCTTAACTCCAGTTTAGGATTGCACTCTGAATCAGACACTTATTTCAGCATAATCTCAGAGTCTACTTCATCAGATGCATCTGATTTGATGAAGTGGACTCTAGTTCATCAAAGCTTTTCTGAAACAAATGTGTATGCCTCTAAAGTGCTACAATACTACAACATTCTTAGTTGTTTTTGCTGCAAGGAATTGGACAATTATTCTGGAAATATCTGTACTAAGTATTTGTACATAGCCAATGAAAGATTCTTTGTTCCTTTTTATAGGAATGATAAAAGCTGAAAAGGCTCACAGTGCTAGTAAAAAAGAAAAAAAATTATCAGAACTTCGGGATATCAGTCAAAGCAGCATAAAACAAAATTTGGTGTATAAAACCTGCAGCTGAATTTAGTGAATTCCGTAGCAAAAGAGGACAATAGTCTTCTTCATACTTCTAAAAAAAGAAAAGATGAGATAATATGCTGGCACAATTTAGATTCCCAATCACATGGGAACTCCAAGCTTGTCTAAGGGCTGATTTAATGGTAGAAACACGCAGAGCCCTTTACAGCTACTGTTTTTCAAATCAACCATGAATGGAAGGAATTTATAGAGGGCTCTCCCCTCCCCCAACATTCAAATGGCACTGCTATTTTGGAATCAACCCATTCCTGCAGATCAGATTGCTAGGGTAAAAAAACACAGCAGGGAAAAAAAACTCTTCTTCATAAGGATGCTAAATCACATTGTATATTATGTTTATTGTCAAAGCCAGTGGGAAGTATTATTTCATTGTGATCATAATGTTGGGACGCAGGACCCTTAAAGTAATCCTAAAGAGATAGTTTACCTGACTGTATTGATAGTACTTGGAGAAATTGCATTTCATGGCAATAGGTCTTGTATCAGAACATTTATCACTCCTTTACATCTTTTGAGCATGATTACTAGAACATGTCAGAAGTCATGTCATGGTGTGGTTCTCTGGCTGCATGCCATTGAGCTTTAGCAGGCATCATAAAACAAGCCTGGACAGGTCCTCAAGGTTTTTTCCATTCTCTCTGACTGGCCTTCACACACTCCCCTGCACTCTCATTTGCAGTGGCTAATCAGCTTGTCAGCGACTCCATTCTGCCACAGTGGGTACAGCAGCTTGTCACAGCATGCCATTCCATCTCCCATCCAGAAACACAACCACCGTACCTCCTTCTTAGCTCTTCAGGCAGTACCAGCAACTCAACAATCAGATCTTTCCTACTTCCTCCTATCTCACCACCATCATTGAGCCTTCATCTTTCTGTTGCACATGGAGCTTTTTGAGCCTCTCTGGCAGCAATCTAGAAGCACAAAGCTATGTACTCTTCCAAATCACTGTTTGCAATTGCCAGAAAGTGACTTCCACCACTGGAACACTAGTTTCCACAGCAGCAGCACATACGATTGGACTGTAAGCAAATGTGTATGGTCCGCTGCTTAAACATGTATTAGACTGTTAAAAGACATTTATATGACAATTTCACCTAAATCCCCCAATATTAATAAAGGATTATATTCAAGAAATGTAGCATTTAAATGAGAAATAAAGATTTTCAGCAGCGGTGTCAGTTGTGATATTTCATTAGCATCAAAGAGCCCATCCTATCCTCAACCCCAAAGAGAAATGCGGCAGCACCAAAATGGCCTCTTCTGCATCCCCACCCTCCCCTCCCCTTTCCACCCCTTGCTCTGGGCTTACCTGCACTGGTGGACCTCCATTGCTCCCCTGGCACACACAGAAAGCCTCTGGCCTTTCCACTGGAAGACCAGCTCCCTGGATTGCCGTAAAGTGCTTTATAGTGCTTTTGCAGTGGCCTGCATTGGCAAACATAAGAACATAAGAACATAAGAAGAGCCATGCTGGATCAGGCCAAGGGCCCATCTAGTCCAGCTTCCTGAATCCCACAGCGGCCCACCCCAGGTGCCCCAGGGAGGCAGGAGACAAAAGAT
>JAJKFI010000005.1:23167824-23177879 GCA_029204185.1 Lerista edwardsae
TCCTCCACTAGCTTCCTGAGTTCACCCAATTTCATGTTCATTGCTTCAGTGACACTATCTAACCATCTCATCCTCTGCCGCCCCCTTCTCCTTTTGCCTTTGATCTTTCCCAGCATGAGGGTCTTTTCTAAAGAGTCCTCTCTTCTCATGAGGTGGCCAAAGTACTTGAGCTTCAGCTTCAGGATTTGTCCTTCCAGGGAGCAATCAGGCTTGACTTCCCATAGGATTGCCCGACTGGATCTCCTTGCAGTCCAGGGGACTCTCAAGAGTCTTCTCCAACACCATAATTCGAAAGCATCTATTCTTCGGCGCTCTGCCTTTCTTATGGTCCAGCTCTCACAGCCATATATTGCTACTGGGAAAACCATCGCTTTGACTATGTGAACCTTTGTTGGCAGGGTGATGTCTCGGCTTTTTATTAAGTTGTCTAGGTTCGCCATAGCTTTTCTCCCAAGAAGTAAACGTCTTTTAATTTCTTGGCTGCAGTCACCATCTGCGGTGATCTTGGAGCCCAGGAAAATAAAGTCTGTCACTGCTTCCATTTCTTCCCCTTCTATTTGCCAGGAAGTGATGGGAGTGGTTGCCATGATCTTAGTTTTTTTAATGTTGAGCTTCAAGCCAATTTTGGCACTTTCCTCTTTCACCCTCATCAGAAGGTTCTTTAGGTGTTCCTCACTTTCTGCCATTAGAGTGGTATCGTCTGCATATCTGAGGTTGTTGATATTTCTCCCAGCAATCTTGATTCCAGCTTGTGAATCATCCAGCCCTGCCTTCCTCATGATGTACTCTGCATATAAGTTAAATAAGCAGGGTGACAGTATACAGCCTTGTCGTATTCCTTTCCCAATTTGAAACCAGTTGGTTGTTCCATGTCCAGTTCTAACTGTTGCTTCCTGACCCGCATACAGGTTTCTCAGAAGGCAGATAAGGTGGTCTGGTACTCCCATCTCTTCAAGAACTTGCCACAGTTTGTTGTGTTCCACACAATCAAAGGCTTTAGCATAGTCAATGAAGCAGAGGTAGATTTTTTCTGGAACTCTCTTGCTTTCTCCATGATCCAGGGAATGTTGGCGATTTGATCTCTAGTTCCTCTGCCTCTTCGGAAACCAGCTTGTACATCTGGTAGTTCTCGATTCACATACTGCTGAAGCCTAGCTTGTAGGATTTTGAGCATCACCTTGCTAGCATGTGAAATGAGTGCAATGGTGCAATAGTTCGAGCAATCTTTGGCATTGCCCTTCTTTGGGATTGGAATGTAAACTGATCTTTTCCAGTCTTGTGGCCACTGTTGAGTTTTCCAAATTTGCTGGCATATGGAATGCAGCACTTTGACAGCATCATCTTTTAAGATTTTCAGTAATTCCACTGGAATGCTGTCAGCTCCACTAGCTTTGTTGTTAGTGATGCTTTCTAAAGCCCACTTGACTTCACACTCCAGGATGTCAAGTTCGAGCTCAGTGACTGCACCATTGTGGTTATCAGGAGCATTTAGATCGGCCTTATAGAGTTCCTCTGTGTATTCTTGCCACCTCTTCTTGATCTCATCTGCTTCTGTTAGGTCCTTGCCATTCTTGTCCTTTATTGTGCCTACTTTAGCATGAAATTGTCCTTTGACATCTCCAATTTTCTTGAAAAGATCTCTAGTCTTTCCCATTCTATTGTTTTCCTCTATTTCTTTGCATTGCTCATTGAGGAAGGCCTTCCTATCTCTCCTTGCTGTTCTCTGGAAATCTGCGTTCAGTTGGGTATATCTTTCCCTTTCTCCCTTGCTTTTGGCTTCCCTTCTTTCCTCAGCTATTTGTAAAGCCTCGTCAGACAGCCACTTTGCCTTCTTGCATTTCTTTCTCTTTGGGATGGTTTTAGTTGCTGCCTCCTGTACAATGTTACAGACCTCCGTCCAAAGTTCTTCAGGCACTCTGTCTACCAAATCTATTTGTCACCTCCACTGTATATTCGTATGGGATCTGATTTAGGTCACACGAGGAGGGCCTAGTGGTTTTCCCTACTTTTTTCAGTTTAAGCCTGACTTTTGCAATAAGAAGCTCATGATCTGAGCCACAGTCAGCTCCAGGTCTTGTTTTTGCTGCCTGTATAGAACTTCTCCATCTTTGGCTGCAAAGAATGTAATCAATCTGATTTCGATGTAGACCATCTGGTGAAGTCCATGTGTACAGTCGCCGTTTGTGTTGCTGGAAAAGCGTGTTTGCTATGACTAATGTGTTCTCCTGACAAAACTCTATCAGTCTTTGCCCTGCTTCATTTTGTACTCCAAGACCAAACTTGTCTGTTATTCCTATGACCTCTTGACTGCCTACTTTAGCATTCCAATCCCCTATGATGATGAGGACATCTTTTTTGGGTGTTAATTCTAGAAGCTGTTCTAGGTCTTCATAGAAACGGTCAACTTCTTCCTCTTCAGCACCAGTGGTTGGGGCGTAGACTTGGATTACTGTGATGTTGAAAGGTTTGCCTTGGATCCGAATGGAAATCATTCTATCATTTTTGAGGTTATACCCCAGTACTGCTGTTCTCACTCTCTTGTTCACTATGAAGGCTACTCCATTTCTTCTAGGGGATTCCTGCCCACAGTAGCAGATATAATGGTCATCTGAATTAAATTCTCCCATTCCTGTCCATTTTAGTTCACTAACTCCCATGATGTCGATGTTCAGCCTTGACATCTCATGTTTGACCACATCTAGCTTACCTTGATTCATGGATCTGACATTCCAGGTTCCTATGCAGTATTGTTCTTTGCAGTATCACACTTTCCTTTCACTTCCAGACACATCCACAGCTGAGCTTCCTTCCGGTTTTGGCCCAGCTACTTCACTCTTTCTGGAGCTACTAGTCCTCGTGTTCTGCTCTTCCCCAGTAGCATAATGGACACCTTCCGACCTGAAGGTCTCATCTTCCAGTGTCATATCGTTTAGCCTTTTAGTTTTGTAATCCATGGGGTTTTCTTGGCAAGAGTACTGGAGTGGGTTGCCATTTCCTTCTCCAGCGGATCACATTTAGTCAGAACTCTCTACTATGACCTGTCCATCTTGGGTAACCCTACATGGCATAGCTCACAGCTTCATTGAGCTACTCAAGCCCCTTCGCCACGACAAGGCAGTGATCCATGAAAGGGACCTGACGTAGTCTATTTTATTTTATGTTAACATTTACTGTGAATGCTGGTATCTAAAAAATGAGTCCAAATGACCTGTATTATTTTAGGCCTTTAAAACATTATTGGAACATTATTTTAAATGAGTAGATCCAGCAAACTAGTGTGGGTCAAAGTATTGTTGAAATGGACATCTCTGCTATGTAAAGTCAAGAGCATGTGCTGAAACAACCATGTGGTCTGAAATGTGCCAATGTGGAGACAAGTCCACACAGCAAGCTCTGAAATGGATCTCCAAGTAGTTTACCTGCTATTAACCACAATAAACAAACTATGTACAGTATAAGGAGATTTGTGTGCATGCTTAAAATTGCTCAGTCCATGTGGGAAACTGCTTCTCATACAGATGCCTTTCAAGTGACCACATATGTCATCCTTGTTGCTGAATTAGGATGCAATCTCAGACAACATTTCTTTTGAGATTTTAGAACAAAAGTCACAGATAAGGTTTCCTGTGGAAAGAACGAAGAAGCTGTGGGTTAACAAAATTTATATCATTACTAGAACTACTAGTAGTATTTTGAACATTTTTTTAAAAAGATGAAGGTTGCTCAACAGAGCTTTACCATTTGTTATAATTCAGCACGCAAAGTGCTTTGTTTGGAAATTCAACAGATTAGTACGTAAATTTAGTTCTCTGACAGCCCAATGCTATTCAGGTCTTATGCTATCAGATCTTGTGATCCAACAGCATAAGGCTTGGGTCCAGAGGCAGATCTATGGGAGGGCAAAGCTCTAAGTTTTGCAAGAAGCCTTACCTTGCAGTGGAAATCACTCCTTTCCTGCACCGTTTCCTCACAGGGAAAAGCAACATCTTGGCGTTGCTTACTGGCTACAGCAGCAAGGGAGAGGAGGGATTTACATGACAGGGTAAGGCTTCTTGCAACACTTAGAGCTTTGCCCTCCCTGTAGATCCGCCTCTGCTTGGGTCACTGATGCAGCAGCTGTTCCACTGTTCAGTAGGCCACTGCTGCCAGCGCCAAGCCCTGCAAGCTGCATGCAGGCGACAGCAGCCTGTAGAATCTCCATCATTGCAGGCAAGTCAGCGGTGGGAGTGGGTCAGGGTGAGGAGTGGGCTGGACTGGGGCAGTTCTGGAGTGGGAGGGGTGAATTTTGGCAGCAGCCATATATGCCGGTTTTTATCCCCTTTTCCTGGCCCAGATTCACCCCCAGAAACGCTTCAGACTTACGCCATCAGAAGAGTTGGCATAGGTCTGAGGAGATCCATTGGAGACCAGGTGGTCTGTGGGGAAGTAAGTTTAAAATGTCCTTACTTATCTCTCCTAGGCTGTCTGCTCCCTGGGCAGCCTATAGCATGCATGCAAGCTGCAATGGCAGCGCTACGCAGTCTGTACTAGCAGGGGATAGGATTGGGGTGCGAGTCATCTTTTAAAGGCTTTGTACAAGTTTCTCTCAAATATGAGAATCAAATCTCTAGCAATGTTTCATGGAGATATAGGCAGCTCTTGTCCATAGTGATTTTATTTCAAAGTGTATTCAAAACCAGACTGGTTTGACTCACACACAAACTTGGTTTTGGGAAGTTTCAAGCACTGTCTCTGTTTGTGCTATGTCTAGTATGTTTGCGCTTTTTGTCTGCATTCTTACAACAGCTAAATATTTGTAGGTATAGAAAAGCTTGACCTCATTACCATCTCAGCTTTGAGATTCAATGGGAGAAATCGACTACTAGCTGCATCAGCCCCTGTTGCGTGCAAAATTCAGCCCAGATCAAATTTTGCCATTACATCATAAATACTCCATTAGCATCTGTAGTGACAATCCAAATGCTAATTCATGCTGAATTTCATGCATGGCAGCAATATGTATCAAGTGCATTGCCACAAGCCAACATGGATAAGCTCAGTTTTTGCCACATGCTGAAGTAATTGGCAGAGGAGCCAGCATCTTGACATTTTGCAACAGAGATTATGGCTCAGATTAGAGATAGGTAGGGGGTATATGTGAAGACGCTTATTTATTGTAAAGAAAAGCAGTTTTTAAAGCAAAGATTGTTCACTTACTGTTACTGTGCTTCACATTCAGGCTATATCTTTACCACAAGGGCAGTCCTTCTGAAAGCTGGTCTTGTGATATAAAACAACAGAGTCTTGTAGAGCCCTAAAGATGGGCAGCCCAATCCTAACCCACACTGGAACAGGCAGGCAAATTGGTCTGCACTGTATCCAGTGCAGGTTAGGAGGCACCTGAAGGGAAGTGGATAGTTTCCCCTTACCCCAGGTAAAGCCCCAGACACCTCTATGGGACTACTCAGATCTGCACAAGTGAAATCAATGGTGCAAATCCAAGTGGCCCATGGACGAGGGTTAGGATCTGGCCTGGCTCCTGGCTCCACCCCCTTCCCTGGTCTGGTCTGCCCACAGTCCCACCCTCCCCTGCCCCATTCCCCCTTATTAACCTACTGTTTGGGTTCTTTTTCCTATCTTGTTCCACCTGTGGCAGTCCTGCAGTGCTTTCCTTGTTCAAGCAAAACTCTTAATAAAGTCAGTTTTGCTATGTGTGGCACTGTTTTATTTCCTCAGCTCTGCTATGATCATTTACATCAGTAATAATGAGCAATTGTCTACTATTTGTGGCTGCATTTCTTTTTGCAATGCAGTGAGTCAATAACCTTCATCTTTGTTAAAGCCAAATTGAACAGCATCAAATTTCCTGAGAAATTGTGATAAAGTTTCACCATATCTGACCTGCTGACATCTTTCTAAATGCACAGGTGTGCAAAATAAACTGTACTTTTCTTATAACTGCAAAACAAAACACAAATTGCTGAGCAAAACACGAACATATTGCAGATTTCAGCTTTGCGGGTGAAATGAAACCACAGATCACTGAAAAATGTATTTCATAACTTTCACAGCAGCCTAAACAGGGAAATCCCAACATCCCAAATCAAAATTTTCAGCCAAGATTTAACTCATGCTGTTTATATATTCTTATTACAAAATGTAAGCCTGATGTTGCTGGTTTTGGAGTTCAAGGCTCTACAAATGCATTTTGAGGCTGTTTTAGCTAACGATGTTTTGATGCGGTTATTTGGAGCATTTCAATTTTCCATTATTTCCTCAACTAACAAAGTACTGGTGGTGGCAGGACACAAAAGAATGAAGACTGTGTAAGCAATACAGATATTCAGGGCAGTTTTGCCCTAGAACCTTGTAGGATATCTCTTGGTAGGCTTTGCCTACTGTTGCCTTTGCTGTTGCTGTTCCCTATGGATATTTTTGTTGTTTAGGATTCAGTGCTTATGAGTAACCCTCAGCGTTTGGGGCTCTTCAGCCTAGAAAAAAGGTGCCTGAGGGGGAACATGATTGAGACATACAAAATTATGCACGGAAGGGATAGAGTCGATAAAAGGGATGTTCTTTTCCCTCTCTCAAAACACCAGAACCAGGGGGCATCCGCTAAAACTGAGGGTTGGGAGAGTTAAAACAGATAAAAGGAAATACTTTTTTACCCAGCGGGTAGTTAATCTGTGGAACTCTTTGCCACAGGAGGTGGTGATGGCATCTGGTCTTGATGCCTTTAAGAGGGGATTGGACGGATTTCTGGAGGAAAGGTCCATTGTGGGCTATAGGCAATGATGGATTGTGCAACCTCCTTACATTGGTGGTGGGCTACTTCAGAGTACCAGGTGCAAGGGAGTGGCAACAGGCATCCTGGGGCACCTGGTGGGCCACTGTGAGATACAGGAAGCTGGACTAGATGGGCCTTTGGCCTGATCCAGCAGGGCGCTTCTTATGTTCTTATGTAACCCTCACAACAGAAAGCACACTAATTTCAGGAGACAAGAGAACATATGGAAGTTGCTTTCCTCTAAACCATATGGAGGTTGCTTTCCTCTAAATTGCTGTTTCCTCTCTGTTTTGGGGAATCAAACAAACATTGTTTTAATTTGGGGGTATTTTTGCTTTACAAGCCTGAGGAAAAGCTTGTATGGTTTTAATTCATCCCTGCAAAGGCATGGTGGGGGGAGAGTATACAATTTCAGCCTCTGCTCTCACTTCGATGTAGTTTTCTTTGCCTTCTTTTGTATTTTGTGAGAATTTATTTTTTTCTGAGCAGAGAATTACACAGGTAATTCCCTCATGGAGAGTTAAATTGCACTAAATATTTCTGAGTTAGGATTTCTGTTCTGATTTCATATAGCCACTGTGCAGACTAGCGTAGCAAGAGATCAACAGCCCAACCCTACTGTTGCACAGCGCCGTCACAGCAGCAGCTGCACTAGTGCTAGCTGTCACAAGCGTACCACAAAACACATTTGCTATGGCTCACAAGCAGGGAGCACCTGCGGGGGGGCCTGCGTTGTCCTGCCAGCGCTGCATCCAGCCCCATGGCCACTGGTGCTGATAACTACCACACTGACAGCCCAATCCTGAACTTGGCGCCCACAGCTCTGCGGCACTGAAATGGCATTACTGGATCCTAAGGGTGCCATGACGCCACTGGCAGTGCTGCTGCAATCCCAATGTGTCTGCAGTACCAATAGGTCCACAGCAGTGGGCATTTCAGCACCACTATACCGCTGAGCACTGGGGACACTTAGGATTGGGCTGCCCGGCTATAATGCTCTCTTACCATAAATGAACACCTCTACCCATGAGACATGCAACACCTTCCAGAACACCTCGCAGAAGACCTCAGGTAGATTCGTATGGGGGAAAGTATCCTGGTCCTAAATCATGATAATAGCCAAACTATTCAAGTTTTTTTTTTAATGTCTACTGGCTCACTGAAGGAACAGTCTTGTTTGGGTGAGCTATAGAGCAAGAAGACAGCTGTTGGCTAAAATGTTCTCCACATTGTAGTCATTTTAAGTTAGCCACAATGGCTGTGTAATTAGATTGTGCAGCCAGAACATGCAGCAGGGGGCTTAGGAGTGGCAGGCTCATGCAAGTGTGGTACCAGGGGTCAGTCAGGTCACGCATTGGCTAAGGCCTCCCTGACTGGGATGACCCCTTAACCCTTGGACAGGTGGTAGTGGCGGTGCCTAATCCTGGAGTGAGTGGGAGGCATTGTGTAGAGCCCAGTGCAGAGCCTAGGCTGCACTGGAGTCTCGTGAAAATGAAGACGTAGGTAAATTTTCCAACTGAATCTATTTCAACGGACAAGTTGGGGGGACAAAGACGCTGAAGTAAGAGAAGATGAAAGGCCTAAGAAGGACAAAACTCAAAAGACTGCGAAGCAGATACCTTAAAAAAAACCCTGGTCATTCTGCTGCTGAAGTTATAGGAGCATTGACAGGGGTACATACAGAGGCGTCATCCTACTGGAACGGGGTGGAACCCCGTTCTGTTAGTTCCGGGGAGAGCGGGAACAGAGCAGCAGCACGCTCTGTAAGAGAGCTCTTCCGGGCGCAGGGACGCGTTGCCAGGCGCCGCAAGGGGGTGGGGAGCTACAGCTCACCCGTCCATCCCCCCGGCGTTCCGGATCCTGGCGCCAGCAGCGTTCCAGTTGCTGGCGCCAGTGAATGATGTCACTGGGTACATCACTGGGTACATCAGTAGATTAGAAAACAAAATGCCACTGATTAGTTAAAATATTTTAGAAATCAATATGTAGAATAAATACCTCTGAGCACCAAGACCACAAAACTGAAAGCAGCAAAGGAGCTGAAAATACAAGAAAGAATACAGACAAAATGCTGGTACCCTCCAAGTTTCATTGTTAGTAATGTAACCCAAGGACAGAGTACTGCTGATTGCCAAGAAAAGGGCTTATATGCAAATTCCTGGTTTAATATCATTTGAAGTTTTGAATCCAGCACAAATTCCCTCTAGGCAGACAGTCTTCCAGCCTCATGCTGTATGTGTCATATATTTTTTAAATTTCACTGTGTTGATGCTACATAAATAAGACTATAAAACATGATAAATACTCTCTTCTCCTCAAAGACAGAATAATTTTCTATCCCTTTCCAAAATTCCTTGAAGACTGCGTGTTACTCCCCTGTTATGAAAACCAGATATTAAATGGCTCTGCATAATATTTAAAGATTAAATATCATATGTTAATTATGAGACTTAGAGATTATAAAAAGTATTTTTATCTTATTCATTCAGCTGAGTAAATAATCGTAAAAACTCTAGTTTTCTAATAAAGAACCATTCACATTCCTCTTGAATACTTAACAGCATTATATTATATTCTTGATATTAACTCGCTCTTATCCCTCTTTATTCTGTATTCAAGCTTTTTTCCCCTGTAACTTTTTTTCCAGTTTTTTTCCACTTTTCTTGTCACTTCTGCTGAGATTGGACAAATGACAGCATTACATATGACGTAAAGGGATAATACTGAGATGAAATATTTATAAAACTGCCCAATCCTATCCCCCTCCCCTTAGCATGGTGCTGGCAGAGGCTGCTTTACAACAGTTGCAAAGCAGCCTCCACCAATGAGCGCTTCAGGAAATTGAACTGGGCGGTGGTTGGTGGAACGGGGGGAGGGGGATGAGCAGGACAGGGTAGTGATAGGACAGGGAGGAGGGCACACAGAATCTCCAGCCCCTTCCCAGGCCTGATCGGCCTTCCTGGGTAAACCTGTGCCACCAATCTGGTTGACCCATAGTGACTGAGGGGGCTTACCCTGGGGTAAAGGGACATATCCTGAGGAGACCACCAGCAGACAATAATCCCCTGTGGAATATAGGAGTAGCCAAGCCAGCCCTGCTGCAATATCACTCAAGGATTTAAATAGGATTGGGCTGAAAGAGTACTAATGGTAGTACTGATGGTAAAATTGGATGTGGGACTGATTTTAAGATTCAGGCAACCTGCCATATGTGAACTTTAGGATATAAAATGGAAAGTCATAAACCAAGAGACAAAAGCTGATGCTACACCTGATTTCAGACTTGCCT
>JAJKFI010000005.1:23180879-23218236 GCA_029204185.1 Lerista edwardsae
GACAAAGTTCTGGTTCTTGCACTTCTAGCAGCCACTTCCAATATCATTTGATGTTGCTGCAATCTGTTTTTGATGTCATCTCTCCACCACCTTCTGGGTCTACCTTGTATTGCGCTCTTTGTCCTTCTCCAATTTCTATATATATGCCTTATAAGGTATAGAGTCCCAAGACCATTATATATTTGTCCTCTCACCCAATGGAAAGTCTCAGCCTGTGCAATGGGACTGCTTGGATCTGTGCCTGCTCCTTCAGGCTCTCCTTTTGGATCCAGCACTGGTGGGATGGTGTAGGCCTTCCCATTGGTGCTGCTTACTTTCTGGATGTCGTGAAGCCTTTTATGATGCTTTTGTGACACCCTAGGTCAGTGCAGCCGTCACTCTGCTGGCATTAACATACAAAAGGGTTGTGCCAGATGTTCTTAATTTGTGTTTTTCAATAGAGAGGGTGCAGTGCATGCCCTTTTTGCACAGCTACATCAGCGCTAATGGCAAGGGATAGAATTGGGGGCCTCTTTTCTGTACCAACATTCCTTACAGTTATAGAAGACATTCTGTTGTTTTATACTGTATTATTTACCATTATAAACACAATAATTGTGTTTATAATAAATAATTGTGTTTATAATAAATATAATACAATAATTGTATTATTGTGTTTGTGTTTATGATTATTGGTTGTAAATCTCTCTGAGGGCACAATCTTAGATGCTAACTGCTTGCGTCGGTCCAACAGCACTAGCAATGGCGCTTCTATTCACGTTGGCGCTGGTGTCTTTGGGCCAACATTAGCAGCAGTGTTGGCCCAAGGGCGCTGGCCCGAGGCTGCATCATGCCGCTTGTGCGCAAGTGGTTCTGGGCAGAGGGAGGAACTGGGTAGAGGTGGGTGGACCAGGAGGCGTGCCGGCCCGGGGATGGAGGTGGGGTTAGGCTCTGTCCCCAGGCCGCTTGGCCCCAATTCTTGCTATACAGCCCATAGGGGAGGCTCCTAAGTGCTGCAAAGCTGTGCTGGATGCAGTGCAGGTCCACCAGCCTCGCTGTTCCAGCACAGTTTAGGATTGCACCCTAAATTACCTTCCAAGGAATAAGATAAAACTATTTAAATCAAAAATTACATGCCTAAAGTTTTTTTAAAAAATTTTTTTATTTGAATTATATACACTTTGAATATTATATAAAATTGAGGGTCAACTACAGAAGGATTAGGGAAAAAACATCAAGAACAGGCTTTCAAATCTCTACAGATTTATCCATAGAAAACTAAAATAGATTCAAATATAGAAAGAGCCCATAGATCTTCAATTTTGTAAACCACTTCTTATTTAGGCGATAACCACATATCGCCTACAGTTAAATGGCTCCCAGTTTGCATCATCAGGGTCTCACCCAAAGGTCAGTGGTTACTTCAAGAAGAGGGAAAGTCTGAATACAAAGATGGATTTGGCAGCACACTCAAGACATTTAAACTCTCCTTTGAGAAGCCAACTATCTGGCAAAGCTATTATAGTCATAAAGGCCCTGCCTGCTAGTCGACATGACTCAGCAGGAAACAGAACAGAAAGGTTTTCTTCCAGAGAAATAAATCTTTAGACTGAGTTTATAATATTCAAAAAAGGCCAAGAAAACCTTTACCACTTCCCGTTTCCAAAATTGCCTTTACTGAGACCCCAAATTGAAAAAGTTTGAACATATGAAGAGTATGTCTTCTCCAGAGTAAAACCATTATCTACGTCATTATTGTCAATCTGACTGGCAGTGGCTCTCAGGCAGGGTTTTTTTCTCACACTACGCAGAAATGATAGGAACTGAACCTTCTGCAAAGCTTGCACTCTATTACTGGAAGACAATACATGTTGAGCCTTCTTATCTGTGGATTTTTTGTCCCCCAACTCACATTGTGCGAACGTGGCTCAACCTGTCCTCTCTGGAGGTGAGGGAGGCTGTGCTGTGGTTTTCTGAGGGTCACTCCAGGTCAAGCAGGGGAACTGGGCAGGAGGCCTGTCCCACCAAGTTAAGCAGCAGGATACATTAAGGTTTCAAGCCTACTGGTGAGCCATAGTCTTCCCTTGCTTAGCACAACAATTTGTGCATGGTAGAGGGGACCAGGTGTGAGGCAGCAGCTTCTGTCCCCTGTGGAAGCTTCTGGTTGCTGCTGCTGCTGAGCTATGAAGAGTGTGCCTGAACAACTGGACTCAGAAGGCAAGTTGGGAGGAAGAATGAGGGACTAGTAAATTTTGGGGAAGGGAGAAAGGGAGAAAAGAGTTGAAGAACCTCAACATGTACTAGTCTCTCTGCTAGTCCAATCTGACAGGAATCTAGATAATATTGTGCCTTACAATACATTCCCAATATCTATCAATCAATCAATCAATCAATCAATCAATCAATCAATACTTATATACCGCTTTTCAACACAAAGTTCACAAAGCGGTTTACAGGCAAATAGTAATAATAAAGTTGAATGGCTCCCTGTCCCAAAGGGCTCACAATCTAAAAAAAGGGCAGACCACCAGCAACAGCCACTAGAAAGACACTGCGCAGGAGTGAAGAGGGACAATTACTCTTCCCCTGTTAAATATAAGAGGAACACCACTTGAAAAACAGCCTCTTGCCCAATTAGCAGGGGAAAATACAGTATTAGTAATTATAAAGCAGTTCTCAGGACAAATATTATACAGTATTGTACAATAGTATTGTACAATATTAAAAGAGGCTACAATCCTATGCACACATTCCTGGGAGTAAGCTCCACTGAACACAATGGGTCTTACTTGGGAGATATGCACAGGATTGCCCTGTTAGTCCCATATCAATTATTTATCTAAAAGATTTACATCTCACCTTTTTGATTAAAAGCCTCACAAAGCAGCTTACAAATTCGAATATACAGTGACAACAGAAACTGCACATTCTACACAGTGCTTAGAGTGTATGAACTTCCCAGTGTCCATGATACCCATTTTTTCTATCTGCATCTGTTCTCATGGATCCATGCCCAAGTCAAAACTTGAATACTTATTCATGCAAAGCCCAACTAAGTACAGCAGAGTACATTACTAACTAAAAATTTAACAGCAGAGATTCTACAAGATTTGCCTACATGCCTCAGACCAGTATTTCATGTTTCCTGGCAAAACTCTGCAGACTGCATAGTATCAAAGAGGCATTGTTGCCAGTTGAGAATCTGCAAACAATACACTACTATACCTGTGACATTTAGCAGAAGAATCTGCTTGATGTTGGCAACAGTTAGAGATTTCACCAGACCTCTGTTTTTCCTGTGTTTTAGGATAATGGGCCGATTCCAAACCGAAAGCCAACAACTTTCTCACCTGGAGGAAGCCCAACGGACAACAAACAGACACCAAACTTGCAGTACAATAATCCTACACGGCTGTATACAAACAACAATGCAGATCCCAGTTTACCATTACAGATGAGTGGCCTCCACATCACATCGTCCCAAAGGTATGATATAAATCAGATGGGTCTTCCTCTCAGAAGACATTAGGAGTCCTCTTGTATCTGCTGGACTGAGCAATGGGGTTTTGAATTAAGGGAAATACTAGAAAGTAGGCTTAAAATTATACTAAAAAAGGAGGGGAGTCAGATACATCAGGGGCTGCCCTTGAAAACTGGTCAGAAACTGCAGCTGATTCAGACAGTATCGTGCCCAACCCATGCTCCACCCAGGGGCCAGGTCAATGCGGTGCACCTCTAGCATCAGCTCTTCACCCCCTCCCCGCCCATTGACACACCCTCCCGGCACGCCAGGCTCCATTTTGGAGCCATACAACGGCGAGGGAGGGAGAAAGGGCTGAAATTGCTTACCTCTTCAAGAGGCGAGGCACCTCTTTGCTGCCTTCCACCCCACCCCCCAGGAACTCTGCGCCTGGGAGCCCTTGCCCCCCCCTGCCCAAAGGTAGGTCCATGACTTGATTCAGAATGCAGCAACCAGATTGCTGATGGGCCAAACGCTGGATTGTTCCAGGTCCAATCACACTGCTAGTTGTTATCAAGAGTTTTATAATAAAACAGCAATACAGTATTGCTATATAGCTGATTAAAGGTAGAATACTCAATACTGTCTTTTCCATAAAAATCTCGCACAGCCCAATCCTATACTGTTCTGGAACAAGCGGCGGACCCATCCGATGCTCCACCATGGCCAGGTTGCTGATCATCACACAGCGCAGCGCCTAGCGCTGGCTTCCCACCTCCGGCACTGTTCCTGCCACACCACACTCCATTTTGGAGCACTCTGAGCGTAAGGGCGAGCGGGCCCAATGCTGCTTGCCTTTGCAACTACAGTGGCTCAAGCATGCAGGCGAGTGGGGGTGGCAGCTCCACTGCCGCTCTGGCTCTTGTGATCCCCTGGACCCCCCGCAAGACTCACTACTGGCTGGATCAGACAGGGCGGGAAGCCTGCACTGTATCCAGCGCAGTAAAGGAGGCAGCTGGAGGCCACCTCGGGGTAAGGGGATATTTTCCCCTTATCACGCAGTAGGCCCCAGCAGCCCCAATAGGGCTACTTGGAGCTGCATGAGTGAAATTGTTGGCGCAAATCCGACGGATCTGTGCAAGGTCAAGAGCGCTGGGGATGGGGTTTAGGATCTAGCATAATTGCCAGATCCTATCTCCACCTGGATGTCTTCTCCAGCGTCAAACCATTCAAAGTCAAATCCTACCTCCACTATCTCCTGGGTGAGCCCAATTACTGGGTGAGTCTGTTACTTCTCAATCCTATCCACAGACGTCGCTGCTAGAATCCCAGCAGTGCAGGTTGCGTTCTGGCAGGGTGAAAGCTAGGCTGCTGTTGTGTGCTGCTGGGGCACAACCACAAAGGGTGGCCAGCACCACATGCAGACAGCAGGTCCTCTGGCAGAAGTTAATAAGCGCATGGGGTGGGCACGGGGCGTGAAGGGGGACGGTCAGGTCAGAGAGGGGGAGGATTTGGGGTTGGAATTGCAGGAGGCATGTTAGAGAGGGCAGGGTGTGTTTATCAGTGGCAATAGCTATGCCTCCCACCTGGCCTCCTTGGCTCTACTCAGAAATGCAACAGCCAAATTGTTGATGCAGTTCTGAGTAGACCCATCAGGGACCATGGCACAGTAGAGTAGGTAAGTAAAAACGTTATTTACTTACCTCTCTGTTACATCATGGTCCCAGCCAGCCTGCAGAATGCAGCAGAGGCCATGTCAGCACTGCAGCTCGCAGGCCGGCCAAGGATAGGGGCCTTATTTCTATGATATTTAAAGCAGCTTAAAAATGAAGATCCTGGTTCACATAGGTGTATTAATCCCACTTTTAGCTGAGAACAGAATATGAAAAATACTACTACAGGCATGCCCTGGTATCCGCTGGGGTTCCGTTTTAGACCCCACAGTGGATTCCAGAAACCACAGATACTGGGGACACCTTCTTGAAGATAGGGGAACATCAGTGGTTTTGCCACAAGAAGGTTTTTTTAAAAAAAGAGATTTGTTTAATGTTCTCCTATCTTTTTAATAGGCATCCCAGTATCCATGGTATCCGTGGATAACTGAAACCATGGATACAGAAATAGTGGATACCAGGTCACACCTGTACTTTGGTGTAGAGCAAATTTAGACGTTGGCATTTTAGGACATATATGGGTCACTATTTTGCTTCATATTTTATCACTATTTAAACCTTGAGGCTTTTTCTTAAAAAATGATAGTTGATATTTCAGAAAATGTGGAATAATCCAGAAGGCAACATGGTTGTACTGCAGTGTTTAGATAAAAATATAACCGTTGTTTGGTAAAAACAAATAACATCCCAAATGCCAGATATTTTTCAATGGTTGAATGTCTTCCAAGTGCCTCAGTAATTTAATTTAATGCATTTTTACAAAAATTTAATCCATGTGTGGCACAGTAATTTGGAATGAATTGTAGCAGCTGCCCTCTCTGCAATGCACATAGTCACTGGTCAAACTTAAGCCCTGTTTCACAATGGCTGGCAAGTAGGTTGAAGTGTGTACTGGTTTGTCTTTGTGCCATTACATTGCCCGTGGGCAGAAAAACCTAGTTCAGGAAAAACAGGTATGCTTAATTGACTCCCCATTAAAATAAACATAGGCTTTGTTTGATTAAGTGTAATTTTCAAACTCACTGTTATCTGCAATGCACAAAAATACAAGGGAATCTAGGAAAATTTCAGAGTTCACAAGGGGTCATCTGATTTTCTTTTTATTCCATTCCTCTCAGACGTGCAATGGTCAGTTGACCTCTCTTTTGTTTTTAAGTAGTGCTGACTCTTTAAGGTCTTTGCCAAGGAACAGGAATGGCATTGATACCGATTCTGATGTGTACAAAATGCTACAGGATTACGAAAGGCCAGTTTCAGAACCTAAGCAGTCGGGCTCCTTCCGATATCTGCAGGGCATGCTAGAAGCTGGAGAAAATGGTAAGAAACACTACGTCCCCAGTTTTCTTACTGTTGTTTTTAAAAGCTTTATCCCACTTTTCTGAAAATTCAAAGTGACTTAAAGTTAAAATACCATATGATACAACAGATTCAGTGTTAAAAGCAAATACCCAAGAATAACTGGTGAAGGCTTTTTCTGGGAAGTAAGTCACAGCTGTTGAGCATGGACCAGGAAATTCCAAGTTACTTGCCAACATACCACCTTACATACTGTAATCATTGCAGCAAGAAAATGGCCCATGGAGAAAGGGTTCCATTTCTCCATTGCACCTGCCAGTCATTGTCTCAAGGTTACAGTCCTTGTGGTTCTTTTTCATTAATTAAAAAACCCAAAACATTCTGGCAATGTTGCAAGCAACTTCAAGTTATCTACAGTTTAGACCAGGAGAGGTGAGAGGCAAGGGAAATAGGACTGAGTGCAAAACTGGAGCTGTAGAGGATGTCAGCAAATGTGCACTTTGCTATTCAGTTGCCCTTTCCACACTGCTTGTGCCGTACAAATATAGTTCTATGAAAAGAGTTTCTAAAGAAACTGAACTGATTGAAAAAGAAGTTCCTGCTAATAAGATATGAAACACATGGTAGGAGGGCAGTATTTTTAATACCGTATAGCCCCAGGTAATATTTGTGCTTTGGGATACCTTTTAATCTTTCAACGCAGTGGTTCTCAAACCTTTTAGACTGAGATCCATTTTTTAGAATGGCACTCATGTCGGGACCTACTGGAAGTGATGTCAAAGCTGGAAGTGACATCATCAGGCAGGAAGTACCGTCATTGCGACATAATACAATGACACTCCTGGAATGCAAAATTTTTTAAAAAGTCACTTGAAAATTAAAACTGTTAACATTCACAAAAATAATATAGCAAGAGTAAGGTCTGCAGTTTCCAAGATGCCTGCTCCCAGCTTTCTGCAACCCACCTGACATCAGGTCCCAAGTGGGTCCTGGCCCACAGTTTGAGAAACACTATTTTAATTTTAATATATTCATTTTCTTGTATGATTTTCCATTTCTGTTCCTTCAAAACTAACTCTCCATTCATCTAGTCAATCTAGCACAGGGTGGTCCAACACGCACCCCGCAGGCCTCAAGTGGCCCCCAAGGCCCTTTTGGAAGCCCCCAAATGTCTTTGGCAGGATAAGAACACAGAAGTAATTGTCAGCTACATCATCACATCATTTCCAATTACTTCGAGGTTGGCCCAGCCAGGGGTCATGCAAGGTTCATGTTGCCCCCTAGCTGCTGAAAGTTGGACCCCCATGATCTAACACAAACAGGCATCTAAAAAGCACCCTTTCATACAGGCGCGTACCTGGGCGAAACCGCGCCCAGGGCACACGATGTCATAACGTCACGACGTCGTGACGTCATGACGTTTGGTGGCTTTCTTCCCCGGGCTGCCGCTCGGGCGCTTTAAGCATTCGAGCGGCAGCCCAGGACGGGAGCCGCCGGCGCCCGTCCCGGCTCGGGGCGTGTGGCGGCGGCTTCCTTCCCCTTCCCCAGGTTCTGTTGTCCCAGCAGACTGAGTGCCTGGCATTCTGGCCAGGCACAGCTGGCTGAAATGACACTTGGGGACTGTAGATGTGGCTGTATCTTCGTTCCACGGTGGAACGGTAAGCGCAGGTCACACCGCTGAGGTTTTTGCACATTGCAGCAGTTTCCAGTTTGGAGACCACTGTCCTAGGGCATGGGGAACATCTTGTCAGTTGGGCAAAAAACTCATGAAGTCCCTGAAACAGATGCTAGGAACTGGGTTTATTGTTGCAGAGAGTGAAAGGGGAGGTCACACAGGAGGTGATGGGCTCAAGAGCTTTCAAGTGGAGGTTCATCTTCCCAAAGTAATTTACAAATCTTCTAGTCCTTTCTGTCCTCTTCACATGGGGTCTACTTTTACTTACTGGTTGCTCAGTGTCCCTGGGAAAATGTCTTTCGCCTGATTCTTTGCTTTTATCTTTCTCTTCTTGCCTAGCTCTTTCTGGTCTTGTTTTCCTCCTTTTCTGGAGGACCACTTTTCTGGTTTGGACCACTCTTGGAGTCAGGGAGGCTGGCGTATGGCCTCTCTGACTCAGAGAGTGGTCTAAACATACTTTACGGTGGCCCTTGTGCCGGCCAAACTTTGCTGGCCTAACTATGCAGGCCTAACTCCAGGTAAGGATTGTGCTCAGAGTCTGCTTATCTAGGGGAGCAATCCCAACAACTTTCCAGCACTGACATAACTGTGCCAATGGGGCATGCGCTGCATCCTGTAGCTGAGGGGCAGTCACTGAGGACTCCTCAGAGAATGCTTGTATCCTTACCTTGAAGCTGCATTGCCCCTACCCTGGTGCTGGAAAGGTAGTTAGGATTGCACCCATAGTATTTCTGTCATCATACTTATAGCTTCATCCTAACCAGATTTTCTCCAAAGTAAGCTCCATTGGTTTCCAGGAGATTTCCTTCCAAGTACATACTGTATGTTCACGACTTTAGCCTTAGAACGTCCCATGGTAAGGGAAGGAACTCCTGTCTCTCTCTGACAATGCATGCAATTTTAACAATTTTTTTTTAACTGTCTGTTACTAGCCACCCTGGACCCATCAGAAGCGTAGGGTATACATTTTTTAAAAAAATTAACACATACATGTGACAAGGTTATTCCATAATGAGTCACTTTGTCAATCTACCTCTGCCTGCATTATTCTATGTAAGAATAAAATACTTTTTGATGTTAAAAACTGGAAGTACTCCATATGCATTAAAAAGGTAACTCACTGTCTTAAATTTTTGGCAGGTGAAAAACATGATAGACTGACTAGTCCTAGACATGTTAAATCTCCAGTATCTAAACTGGGTGGAGCCCTGTCTGGCTTGCAGATGCTTCCTGAGTGCACCAGATGTGGCAACGGGATTGTGTAAGTACAGGAATCCCCAAGAGCCTACGTGTTTAATATATTCTTTGGTAAAATTAAACAATGAACCTACTATCTGCTTCACTGTAAATCTCCCCTTAATGTATACCATAAGGTTGTGTTACATGCAGAGTAGAAATACGAAACTAGGGTGGCATTTGTGGTGCATGTTCTGGATCTGAATACCAATAAATATTATTGCCTTGATCCAAAGCTCTCTGATTGCTGCGAAGCATATATGGAGCTCTAAACAAGAGACATCTTCTTTATTCTCTTCCGTGTCAGGGTGTGTTCCATGCACAGCATTTGATTTCCAGGCATTAAAGTAAAGGGAGCAGCTCTTGCTGAGCTGCATGTGTGCGGTGCAGCCCTATAGAGCAGGGGTGTCAGACTCATTTCACAAAGGGGGCCAAATAGCATTTATAATGCCTGCTGGGGCCGGACGTGATGTCATTAAGCAGGAAGTTATGTCATTAAACAAGTCATGTGCAGAAATCAGCCCTTTTTTCACTTAGGAACTTATTAGCTGCAAATAAATTAGATAATATGCTAATATGCAAATTTTGATCATATTTTTAAGGTATGGGAGAGCCCGATTACTGTAAGTGTGGGCTGCCCTTTCACCAATGACATCTCAGCACAGCTCAGCAGCTGAAAGCACCTGATGGTGGTACTGGGGGAACCCAAGGGCCAGATAGAGGGTTTCTGTGGGCTGTTTTAAGTGACACCCCAGGCCTTTTAAGGCAGGCTTTATAATGCTGGAGAATGAAAGAGATGGTGTATGGATGTGGGGGGCTGGGGCTGGGTGTAGTTTTCTTTTTCATGGGACTCATAAAAGGCAAGCCATCCATCTGCCACAGATAATGTTTCAAGTTCTCATCTATTCCTGTTTCCTTCACTCTGACAGTGGCACCATCGTGAAAGCCCGTGACAAGCTCTACCATCCAGAATGTTTCATGTGCGATGATTGCGGCCTTAACCTAAAGCAAAGGGGCTACTTCTTCATTGAAGAACAGCTGTATTGTGAAACACATGCCAAGGAAAGGGTTAAGCCCCCAGAAGGATATGATGTGGTTGCTGTTTATCCCAATGCTAAAGTCGAACTTGTCTAAATAGATACTCTTATTTCCCGGAAAGGTCAAGAGGTGGCACACCCACCCACAGGCACAGTCTCTGTTTTAAAAGTATGGCTGTAATCAACTCCGATTACTCGAGTCTCAGTAAAATGCCTTTTCAGAGATAAAATGGTTTACACTTGCGATCTCAAGGGGATAGTGCTGAAAGGCTCTGAGAAGGATTTTTTTTCCAAAATCTGAAAAGGATTTGACACTTTGCTTTTGGGTTGCTGTGTTTGTTTTATTTTTTTTTATTGCAGATAGTTTCTATTGTAGCCCGATATAATATCTCTGTACATACGGATGCTTTTTAAAACTTTGTTTCATGCAAAACCAGTATTCTCTTATGCTTTTTCATTTTAAAATATAAAGAAGACTGTTTAAGAACTCAAAGGAAATAAGGCACTTTAAGAAATGAAATTTTAAAGCATTGCATTAAATTGACTTTTATCCATAATATAGGTAGGCCATAAATATTGTTTTGTGGCTTTCAGGGTGATAGAAAATTGAGACCATATGTAGTTAAATATTTTAAATATATAGCTGGATAGAGGGATTTCTACAGTCGGAGTGAGCAGATAAAAGACTCCTAAGAATATAAGTAAAATCTCAGCATTGTGGTTTTTACAATGTACTGTCTTTTTTGCCATTTATGTAGTGCACTTGGAAAAATATTGCACTTCTTGAAATTTCCAAACGCTACTATAAATATCTAAGAATAATCATGAATATTTTTGTCACCCTGTGTAGAGACACATCAGTGGTGGCAGCTAGAGGTATTCACTGGGATGTTTCAGCCATTGCTGCTCTACTTGCGGTCCTGAAGAAAATAATCTTGGAACCCCAAAGGATTCATCCAAGTTGACTGACACTAGTGGACAATTTGGAAAGGCTCACTAATATTATTTCAGCCATTCCAGGTTATATGTAACACATTTCCTTGTTGAGTTTCAGGGGGGTCCCCAGTATAATTTCCAAGATTATCCCTAAGGACAAGTTTAGAGTACAATAGCTGGGTTGTATCCTCAGTTCAGACTAAGGGCACAAACCAAGCCCTCAGCTGGGCCGGCACAGGTCCCAGGGTTGTCACAAACACGCCATAAAGAGCATTTGTTATGACATAGGAGTTGATAGGCCAGCAGATGGATGTGTGCTGACCTCCACATGCTGACACCCCGGCCCGGTAGCAAAAATGTAAGGCCATCTGAGCTCGGCCGGCGCAGGGGGGGTGGGGAGCAGTGGAACAGGGCAGCGGGAAGGCAGAACGAGGCAGGGGAAGGTGGGGGACGGGCAGGCTCAGGTATAGACTAGCCCGGGGGAAGGGGATGGACACAGGATCTTGCATTTGTTTCAATTCCTAACCCCTGGCCCCTATCTGGGCTGCTCGGAGTTGCGCCAGCAATTTCATTGGCACAGCTCCGAATAGCCCCATTCGGGCCATTGCGCATTACGGGGAGGAAGGGGAATGTTTTCGCCTTGCCCCAGGTTACATCACAGCCAGTTCCAACTCAGGGCTGGATATTGGGCAGGCCTGCCTGCCTTCCTATTCCAGCTCAGGGTTAGAATTGTGCCCAATTCTAAGAGCCCAATCCTCTTGGGCTATACTTGCTGGTGGAACAAGTTCTCTGCCTATGTTAACTGCCTTGCAGGAGTAATAACAACCCTTCTAGAAGTCACACTGTGCCACAGTACCAGTGGAAAAGCCAGAGCTTTCCCCTGCTCACACCAGTAAAAAAATACTTTTTACTTACCTCTGTGTAAGCCCTGGGGCCACCTGTGGATCTCCTCAGCCATATCTTTTGGTGGCATACGTCCAAGAAAAGGAAAGAGGTGGGGAGGCTAAAAACAAAAGATCTGGTGCTGCACGATCCACCTTCAGCTACCTCCTCCTCACCCCAGTTCCTCTTTCCTCCCTGCACTGATAGTCCTCCCACTCCCTCCCCTCCCAGAATCTGCCACTGACATACTGTCACTGAAGCTCCAGGGAGGCGGCGGCTGCACGGCTGGCACCACCTGCCATTTCCAGCAGTGGTCTAATTGCACTCTGTAAAACATTGAGTGTTGCAATGCCATAAGTTGGGCTGCACTGCCAGACCTCAAGTTCCAGCATCCAACCCAATCATCTGATTGGGCTGCAGGTCCCATTGATTTCATGCCCTAAGTCCCATTGACTGAAATCCTTAACAAAATTTCAGATACAACCCAGTTATGGGGAGAACGTTTCCCTGTGCTCAGTATTCATCTCTGCGGACAAATGCTGAACACTAGGAAAGTCAAGGTGGGATTGGCCACCATATCATCAGGGCAGGGGAAGCTGGAGGAGCCCATGATGCTTTCCCTCTTCACAAAGAGGGAATGTTTTCAAAGGAGTTACATTAACCACTGATATTCTCCAAGTGTATACTTATTATCTCACAGAACCAGGTATATCACATATTCCTTTCATTCTACATGAGATAACGCTTTCTTGAGTTATCATGACCTCTCTTGCCAAAATTCTGTGGTAGTGAATCATCCAGGCACCCATATTTCATTTTTATTTAATTTCACTTTGAACAAAGGGTTTTGCATTCCAATCTTAAACACATTACTTAAAACTCCTTCCAGATTCAGTAAAGTTGGCTTAGAAGATTCAGTTTATGTACAGAGTACCTAAATTCAGCCTAGGATGAAAAGAACAATAATTCCTTCCAGATACCTTGGCCTCCAAACCTGCTATCAGACCTTTAAATTCCATTAACCTTTCCAGACTATCATTTTGTAGCACAACAAGTGCACATGCATTATTCGTTCCTTGCATTTGAAATAGACATGAATTGTCCATTTCTTAAGAGGAATCGTGTTAGCAGAGAAAACTGCAGCTTCTAAACAAAGGAATATGATTGAGGCCTTACAAAAGGCACCACCTGAACTCAGGTATTGACAAGCAGATGTGGGGTACATTCTTCAGATGTTGAAATGCTCAGTGATCTTAGCACACTCAAGGTGCAATCCTAATCTGGAGCAACACTCTCTGAGTCAGGGAGGCCAGCACATGGGCCTCTGATGCCCTGACTCCGGGAGCGGTCCAAATGTTCTTTAACGGTGCATTTGCAACACTCCTGGGCCAGTCCAAGGGACTTAACTCCAGGTTACGTTTGATTGCACCTTCAGAAACAATCATTAACCTGGACAGCCAAGGAGCTAAATCCTAAGTGGAAAAAAATAAACATTTTATATTTAAACTTGCAGACATCTGCTGCATTTTGGTAGAATGCTTATATTTATATAGCAGGTCATATTTACATAGTATATAGGGTTACCAGATACAAACTGTGACAGATTGCCTATACCTTTATCCATAGAAGATGGAATTTGGGCAGGTGCAGCTTTTGAAACCCTTCCATGATGAGCTGCACCTGCCTAAATTCCCTCTTCTATACAATTGTTAAAGGCACTCTGTCCCAATTTGTATCTGGTAGCCTGTTTATACACCCTTGGCTCCTAGGAAATGTGGCCACTGTCTGATGTCAGTGAGCCACTTGCATGCTTAATGTAGGATTGGTTTACAACTAGCAGCCCTATTCTGTGCAGGATTGGGCTGCCAGCCATAGCACTTTGCGAAAGGGAAGAGATTCCACCTTTCCAAGCAGCCACTCTTATAGACATGGAGCACTCTGTCAGTGGCCATTTTGAGAGTGCTGCAGCAGAAGTATAATACATGAGTGGATTTGTTTAACTCAGACTAAGGAATGCCTACTAAGAATCTTCAATTTTTTACAAACTGGTGGGTACATTTCTATATTAAAAAATAGATGCACTGGACACTTCCCCTTTAAAGGTAACTGATAATTCATCTTTCCTAGCTTTTCCAGTATATGTCAAAGGGTTCCCCCCCCCCAATATTTCAGTAGCAAACAAGCAAACAGGTTAAACATGAGATTGTGGCAACTAGCAGATATTATATAAAACTAATTGAAAGCAACATCAAAGCTCTCATATAACTAGGATTGTGCATTCCTACTGAGTGGCAAACAAATTTTCTGTGGTCATTTGGGGAAACCCCTTAACACATCTACTTGTCCCATAGTCTCCGTCCAGATGATGGAGATAATTTGTTTTTACAGGAGTTGGTGGGAGGCCATTTCACTTGCTGGGTCTTGTAATAACCTCATGAAAACCACTACAGAAATGCCAGGTCTTTTCTTTTTTAATCAAATACAAAGATTCAATCACAAGTTTGTTTCTCTTTCATCAAAGTTTGCTTCTCTCCTTCCCCTTTGGAAAAAATCTTCTTTTGCAGGAATTCACAGCATGGTCCCTCCACACAATATAAGAAACAAGCATATGTTTCCATCATATGTGCTGGCATTATCCAGACCTTGCTCATACTCCTCATTCTTCCATATGTTTACTATCTGTTTAAAAGCTACAAACGCCAATCAAATATATCTTGTTTTCATCATACATGTTCTCATTTCTCAAATATGTGCAGTAACAGAGCATGAGACCTAAAGTATATACTTGCATATGTAATAATAATCATATGGCTGCTTGACAGTAAATAGGAAGCTGAATTCCCCTTAGCAAAGAAGAGAAAGTTGCAAACAAATGAGTCCAGCCATGTCTGGGAAGGAGAGTGAATCACAAGCCTCATGTAGCCGTCTTTTCCCATATAATGCTGTGAGACTTACATTTTTTATATGTTCAGCCATAGATCACTCTATCATGCTTTTTTTCTCCAATTCGACTTCATTTTGAAGGCCATTTTTCACCCTGCAGGTGTCCACCATCGACCTCACATGTTCTGCAATGCTAAAACATGTGGCACATCTTGGAAATTCATAAAGGGTTTCATTACCTCTGAGTCCTGAACATTGTAAATCACATGGCACTCCGTGTAGGTATTCTTCAGTGATCATTTTCAGACTTTGAACAATTAAAAACACTGGCAAGGGAATAAAATGTTTTTTGCCTCTCATCTGAAAACAAGTTCTCAGCCATGAAAATCCCAACAAACGTATTTCCTAGCTACTTTTTTTCAGAAGCTGACTATTGAATTTTCCCAACTAAAAGTAGAGCCACCTTGCACAATAACATCCTGTAGCAAATTAATTTCTTTCTGGATATATTCCATTCCCCAAACATAACTTGTAATAAATTACTAAAAAGAATTGCCATTTTTTGCCAGGACACATTGCTTTTGGATTATCCTAAACAGCTTCTCAAGGGTCACCTAATCATGCAAGGCGTTTTCAGGAATTATCGTTTGCATGAAATGTGAATGTACTACCAGTTTCCCTATCACATTGATTCTGAATTGGCCATTATGGCTATGGGAGAGGGGAGGATCAGGCCCCCAAGGGATGGGGTACAGCGGCAGCTTCTGAACCCCCACCAGAACTGGGCAGCCCAACACAGGCCTCCTCGCTTCTGCACCCATTGAAACAAGGGCACAGAGCTAAAGAGACCCATTGACGCCACTGCGGTCTCCCCAAGGGAAGGGAACAAACACTCCCTTCCCCGAGGTGACCTCTGGTGGTATCCCAGCAGGGCCAGGATCCAGTGGTCGCCATTTTTGGCACTACTAGAACCCTGGGCGCTGCCAGGCTCAGGATTGGGCTGCCAGTATATAAGAACATAAGAAGAGCCCTGCTGGATCAGGCCAAAGGCCCATCTAGTCCAACTTCCTGTATCTCACAGCAGCCCACCAGGTGCCCCAGGGAGGCATGAGACAACAAGATGCTTGCATCCTGTTGCCACTCCCTTGCACCCGGTACTCTGAAGTAGCCTACTATTAATGTAAGGAGGCTGCACAATCCATCATTGCCTATAGCCCATGATGGACTTTTCTTCCAGAAATCCATCCAATCCCCTCTTAAAGGCATCTAGACCAGATGCCATCACCACCTCCTGTGCCAAAGAGTTCCATAGATTAACCACCCGCTGGGTAATAAAGTACTTCCTTTTATCTGTTTTAACTCTCCCAACCCTCAGTTTTAGCGGATGCCCCCTGCTTCTGGTGTTTTCAGAGAGGGAAAAGAACATCCCTCTATCGACTCTATCCCTTGTATGTCTCAATCATGTCCCCCCTCAGGCGCCTTTTTTCTAGACTGAAGAGCCCCAAACGCTGCAGTCTTTCTTCATAAGGGAGGTGCCCCAGCCTCGTAATCATTTTCGCCGCTCTCTTTTGCACCTTTTCCAGCTCCACTATGTCCTTTTTGAGGTGCGGCGACCAGAACTGGACACAATATTCCAGATGTGGCCTTACCATCGATTTGTACAATGGCATGATAATATTGGCTGTTTTATTCTCAACCCCTTTTTTAATTACCCCAAGCATGGAATTGGCCTCTTTAATTGCTGCCGCACACTGGGTTGATACCTTCATTGAATTGTCCACCAGGACCCCAAGATCTCTCTCTTGAGCTGTCACATTCAGCTCAGAACTTATAAGCCTATAGGTGAAGTTTTGGTTTTTTGCCCCAATGTGCATCACTTTATACTTGACTACGTTGAAATGCATCTGCCATTTGGCTGCCCATTCCCCCAACTTGGAGAGGTCCTTCTGGAGCTCTTCACAATCCTTTCTGGTCTTCACCACCCGGAAAGGTTTTGTGTCATCCACAAACTTGGCCACCTCGCTGCTTACCCCTGTCTCCAGGTCATTTATGAACAAGTTGAAAAGCACCGGCCCCAAGACAGATCCCTGGGGCACTCCATTTTTCACCTCTCTCCATTGTGAAAATTGCCCATTGACCCCCACTCTCTGTTTCCTGGCCCTCAACCAATTCTGAATCCATAAGAGGCCCTCTTATTCCCTGACTTCCATTTACGGAAAGAAGCTTCCTTGCTCTTTACAGCTTCTCTAACTTTGTTCGTCAGTCATGCAGGCACCCTTCTGGACCTCGTTGAACCCTTCTTTCTTTGCGGTATAACTTCCGCTGGGCCTCTACTACTGTTATTTTAAACAGCCTCCACGCAGCCTGGAGAGACTAGACTCTTTTTACCTTCCCTTTCAATTTCTTTCTAACTAGCCTCTTCATCTGAGGGAAATCTGCCCTTCAAAAGTCAAGGGTTCTTGTGTCAGATTTTCTCTGCACCCTTTCGTGGACATGCATGGCAAAACCAATCGCAGCATGGTCACTGTTCCCCAATGGCTCAGTAACACTTACATCCCTAACTAAGTCCCAAGTACCACACAATATTAAATCCGGAGTCACCTGTCCTCTGGTGGGCTCCATGACTAGCTGCTCTAAGGCACAGTCATTCAACACATCAAGGAATCCGGTCTCTCTTTCTTGACCAGAGCACCAGTTGATCTAGGCGATATGAGGATAATTGAAGTTCCCCATGATTACAATCCTGTAATCATGTTGATCAACGCCCTGATTTGTTTCCTCATTTCAAGGTCAAGTTTTTTTATCACCCCCACTATTTGATCATCCCCACACCCCCACTATTTCATCGCTCTTATGGCCTGGTAGTTTAAACCACAGTGACTCTATGGTGGAGTCCAGCCCACCTTCAGTTTCTACTCTGCTGGATTCTATCCCTTCTTTGATATAGATGGCCACCCCACCGCCAACACGCCCTTCCCTGTCCCTCCTATAGAGTTTATAGCCTGGGATTGCAGTATCCCACTGGTTCTCTGCATTCCACCAGGTTTCCGTTATGCCTACTATATCAATGTTTTCTCTAGCCACCAAACATTCCAGTTCCTCCATCTTTGTTCGGAGACTTTGGGAATTTGCATAATAACACCTATATACGGGGTTCCCTAAGGAGGGACTCTTTTTTGATCCCTTTTCCCCACCTCTCTTTCTACTGGACCAACTGTCGCTTACATTAATGTTTGAAGCTCTATTTCCTACTCCTCCATTACTCTGTGGTACTCCTCCACCCTCCTCTTCCTGTAGGGATGAGGAGTTCCGAACTGGACGCCACTCGGCTCCTGTCGGCTTTCCCCCAGGGATCAGTTGAAAAGCTGCTCTGCCACCTTTTTAATGTTAAGCACCAGCAGCCTGGATCCATTCTAGTTCAAGTGAAGCCCATCCCTCTTGTACAGGCCTGGCTTGTCCCAGAACGTCCCCCAGTGCCTAACAAATCTAAACCCTTCCTCTCGACACCACCGTCTCATCCATGCATTGAAACTCCTGAGTTCTGCCTGCCTAGCTGGCTCTGTGCATGGAACGGGTAGCACTTCTGAGAACGCTACCTTGGGGGGGGGGCTTGCCTTCAGCGTCCTGCCTAGCAACCTAAATTTGACTTCCAGGACCTCCCGCCTACATTTCCCCACGTCGTTGGTGCCAACATGCACCACGACCGCTACCTCCTCCCCACCACTCCTTACCAGCCTATCTAGACGAGATGTGATGTCCGCAACCTTCGCACCAGGCAGGCAAGTCACCGTGCGGTCCTCAGATCCATCACAGACCCCCCTCTCTATATTCCTAACTATAGAATTGCCCAATACAAGGAGACCACGACCCCCCTCCCGCCGAGGAGCATCCTTAGTGCGACTGGATGTGGGCTCGTCACTGGAAGAAGGGGTCCCTGCTGGGGGATTGATTCCCTCTGTTCCAGGCTGACCTCCTCCAGCCCAGAGACTCCTTTCCCCAGCAGCTGAGGAGCTGCCCATCTGAGGGTGGGACGAAGCCTGCAAGTCCCCGGATGTCTCACCATGGACCCTTGCTGCTTGCCTCTGCTTCTCCAGGTCTGCAACCAAGGCCTCTAGGGAGTAGATGTGTTCCCTTAGTGCCTCGAGCTCCTTGCACTGATACACTCATGACTTATGCCCCAGAGGCATATAGTCATACATGTGACACTCTGTGCAAAACACTGGATAGCCCCCACCCAACTGCTGGCTGCCTTTCTCTGTGTTTGTTTAGGAAGGAGCTGCCCTGCTTCTCAGAGAGAGGGCAGAGTCTGGGGCCCTAGCTTCCTCACCCTGCTGCGTAACTCGCGCAGATGCGCAACTTGCTTGTTTACCAGGCACCTCATCGCAGGACAGCACTCGCTGCTCATGAAGCACTCGCTAGAAAGTTCTGCTATATATAGGAAGTTCTTCCTCTGCTAGAAAGGTCTTCCTTTCTATCTGCCTGAAACGGGCTGGTCCACACCAGGACAATAGAAGCTGATTGCTGCCCTAGGAATTCAGATAACGCAATTACCTTCTGAAAGGGGTCACTCCCTAGTTGGCCTAGTCCCCACGCTCCTTAGTCTTCCACTTTATGCTGCCTTATGCCTGAGCTTTTGGCTAAAGTGTATTTTAGACCCCAAATAGTTTAAAACACTAAAACTTTAGTTTAATTTAGTTTAATTAATTTAATTTAGTTTAATTTAATTTAGTGTTTAAACACTAAAGACTAAACATCAAAACACCAAGAGTGCTATCCCTCCTGTGCTGAGACTTCACCTCTGTCTTATTTCAGTCCCTACTCTTCCCTATGTTTTACCTGGGTTCTTACTCACAAGTAGACTCTGATCTTACTCAGAGTAGAGCTATGTAGGCTTGAGCTGTAATTCTCTACAGAATCAGCTCCCTGTCAGCTACTACTCGCTGCTTTTACTATGTTCATTTCTGCCCATATGTATTTCCCCCACCTGGCTTCTGTGCCCTGACTACTGGGCCTTCACAATCTCCTCCTCTACTTATAGGGTCACACTATTAGCTCTACTTTTAAGTAGAGCTACCCAAACTTAAAGTTGCTTAGACCGTACAGTGGATTTACAGTAACTACCTTTAAGCTGAAAATTTACTCAGACTTAAATTTAACTTTTCCTTAAAATAAACTCAACCTTAAATCTAATCTTAGAGTAGATTTACAGGTGAGAAGAACACTTACCTTATCTTTTCAAGGATCCCCCTTCCCTCCTTCTCCTCGCGCAGATGCGTAACTCGCTTGTTTACCAGGCACTTTGTTGCAGACGAGACACTTCGTCGCAGCACAGCACTTGCTGCTCGTGAAGAGATACAAAATATCTCAGAATTTTGTAGTCCTTTGCAGGCAACCGTTTAGAAACACTGAACGAACCAATAGTCTTAAACCTTTTGTGGTCCTGATTTCAACAGAAGGTATCCCTGTTACATATATTCTGATACAATTCAAATGTAAGGAAAAAGAGCAAAAAGCGCATGGGCATAAAGGCAAAACTATTCCTAGCACAGAATGTTCTCACTTCAGAGGCTTGAACAAAAGCGATGAACATTACAGCATATCTATGGACTGAACCAACATGTATAGCTGAATAAGAGAAGGACAATATATTATACTCCATTTGCTGCTGGAAACATCAGAATGAGCTAAACATAAACTATATGGAATCCAAGGACCCCTGAGAGCCACCATATATTCAAAGAACCCAAAATAAAATACTTTGATGTGCAAGCCCAGCAGAGATAGTTGGTGCCAAACTACTGCCTGAGTCACACCTGCCACTTCCCCAATTTTGCCACCTGCCTGACTATAGTGGCTCATTCCTTGCGTACTCTCTGAATACGCAAGGAACATGAGGAGAGCTTACCTCCCTCTGCGTTCATTAATGCTGCCACCGCTGCCAGACACTAGCAGAAGCACTAGTGACAGCAGTGTGGGACTCATGGGAAGGAGGTAAGCTTCACTTATCTCCCTCCCAAGTCCAGTGATGCCACCTCTACCTCCATCAGCACTGCCACTTCCTCTAGTGGCCGTGATGGTAGTGCTGTTCTCCCAGAACTCTCTTGTCAGCTATTAGAGAAGTGATGGCAGCTGCAGCATTGGTGGCATAACTGAGGCAGGGCTGGGGGGGTACTTGTCCCCATGGTGGAGTGGCAGTTTGCTGAAGGGGGGGTAAAAGCGCTCACTTCAGGCGCATAGCAAACGCCACAAAATTGTACCCTTCCGCCCATTCTTGGCTTTGTACAGCTCCAAATGGAGCCATTTTCTGAGGCAATGGGAATGACAGCACAGGCGTGGTGGTGGGGGGGTGTCACCCTTCTCCATGACATCACCCAGGGCCTGGCAATGCTACTGAGAAGCACTGGGCTCAGAGCAGGGAGATTGGCCCTCGCCATTCTCCTCTTGCATGCTAGTGGATGAAGCGAATGGAGCTGGAGTCTAGGCGGGTGGCAGACTGAGGTGCAGAATATGGGACACCCCCAACCTGCTGCCTGGGGGGACGTTTTCAGTTCACCTCATGTCTGGACTGGCCCTGAAGCCCAGTGTTATGGATACAGTATATAGGAGTATGTCCCATGGCATTCAGTGACCCGTGGAACTTTCTCTCTGGCAGCTGTCCCCAGGATTACAGCCTTAAACTGATTTAATTGAAAACATGAATCAGATTGTATATATATATACAATCTGTATATATATATTGCCAGAGAAACTGTGCATTTCCTTTATTGCTATACTTGGCCCTGCCTCTTCAGCACTAGTGCTCCATCCTGGATACAGCAGCGTAACCATGGTGCTCCTAACAACTTTTGCCTTAATAATATATTTTTTTTTAATTAGAACAGGGCTGTCTGAACGTTCCAGTACTCAAGTTGCCCAGCAGGAGAGTTGTGCTGTGTATAAGAAAATAGTGAGGGAAATCTAGCAGAGGGCTATGGAATGCAAATCACAGGAGGGAGGTGGGCCTGGTTCTTGAGGAAGCATTAACTAGCCTGAAGGAGGAGGTGACGAACACCTTCCAAGGCCAGAAAAAAAGGGAAGTAACTTCATAAAGAGCACAATCCTAACCTGGAGTTAGGCCAGCGGACAGGCCAGCAAAGTTTGGCCAGCACAAGGGCCAGTGCAGGTTGGAGCATTCATGTTTTTGAACATTGCAGCAGGACCCAAAGCAGCACATCAGCATCTGGTGTGAAAATGCCCTGGGATTTAACAAGCTGTCTAACAGAGTGCTGTAAGCTCCTACTGCAGACAGTGGCATGCATTCATAGATTCCAGAGAGCACCAGGCAGCTGGGAGCACAGATGCAAAACTGGCACTTCGTACATCTCACCGTGCCAGGACTTCTTGCCAAGGCCTGGTAGAGGCTGGCAAGTTTGACCCGCAGAAACAGCCCAGCTTGCGTTGCATTATTCTGCTGGGAACAAGCAGGTTACTGTTTGCTTCGCACTGTTTTGGAGCTGTTCCCTGATGTCACTTCGAAGAAGGTCAGATGCACTTGGCAGCCCATTGCTACTGATGAGTTGGCCCCTGCAGCAGTTGCAGTGCCACTCAGACGTCATTCATTTCCCCTCCCCTTCCCTCCCCTCCCCTCCCCGCAGGACTTCAAGGTCAGTTTCATCAGAGCACCATTTTGCATTTTCCGCATCCTCCCGACCCCACCAACAGTGGCGTAGCTCGGTCATTTGACACCTGGTGCCTGTAAATTTTTGACACATACAACATTTTATACACATTCTATGCACCTTTCCTCCAAGGAGCTCAAGGTGGTGTGCATGTTTTCTCCCCTCCTTTTGCCTTCACAACAACCTCGTGAGGTAGGTGAGGCTGAGAGATGGTAATAGTCATTACATGAAATGAATAGTAATAATAATGGCCAGAAAATAAACAGAGTGAATATTTCCCCACCAGCAGTGGATGTTCGTCAGTGCCCTCCCCTGCTATGGCTCCCCTGCACACAGAACGTAGTGGCATACTGCTCCTGCATCTGGAGGTTCAATGGAGCCATCATACATAATGTTACATACGACAGCCGTATTTTTGCTTTTTGCCATTAGGACGTTTGGTATTACACTCTGGGTTTTTGAATTCTTCGTAAAATTCCACATTGAATGGTATTATTCCTAAAAACAGTAATCTTAATAAACTGCTATTTTTACATAAGACGTTATCTGTTCAGTTTTTCGTTTTTTGGCCGTAACATTTGATAGAATAAAGATATTACACTCCAGTTGTTTTTTTCCATTGAATTCCTCGTTAAATTCTGTATCGAACAGTCTGTTGGATAACATGCTGGTCTTCTTAAAACCATGATTTTCAAAATTTGGGGTCTAGTGATGACACCACCACCCCTGGGGTGACCTGCCCCCGCCCCAAATGTAGCTACAGTCCTGACCACCACCATTCTCCAGTCTGCTCATTAAGCAGGGACAGGGTTGTCATAAAATGAACTGGGCTCAGTATCTTAGCCAGAGGGAGGGGTGGCCCTGCATGCACTGCGGGTGCCATAACTAGGCTTGCCAGGTTTTCAACATGACAATAAGGGGCACACAGGTATTGGGGTACTGCTGTCTATCAAACCACTCCATGGTTACCAGAAACAATATTAAAATTATGCCGTTAGCCGAGGCGAGGCAGCAGCAAGCAGCAACAGCAGCAGAATTTTAGAATGGGATTTTTTAAAGTCCCATTCAACATTGATACAGGACACGATTTTTAAATCATAAATACGGGAAGTCCCTTATAATAAGGAACACCCGGCAAGTCTAGCCATAACACCCCTTCGCATTTGCCATTGGAGCTACTCCAGGCAGTGACAGCAACACACTGGCTGAGCTCCTAAGAGTTCCTTTTCCCGCTTCTCACTTTCATCACAGAGTGCTGCAATAGGCTCCCTCTCTGCCTGTTTCCTGCGTTAATTGCTTGGGATGATGGGCAATGTGGGACAACTTCCTGGGCCAAGCAGGATAAAGATGCCCAAAATAGAGGAGGACACTGAAGGTCAGACAATATGCTACTTCTCGTGAGAACTGCTGTACAGGAAATGCAAACTCTAAGGGTCAGGGAGTTTCAGCTTGGATTCTTGCTGCTGCAGCAGAGTTGGAACAGCACCTCTGAAGGAAAGAGACTTCAACCATTTGTAGCTGATCTAAGGATCCTGTGTCTGTGTAAATTGCAGACATGTGGTACAATGGCCAGGAAATTGAGCGTGGGTAGCAGGGTCTAAGTCAGGCTATGGCCAAGAGACCCTGGGCATCCCTGAAAATGTTGTCAGCACATCACCAGTGGGGCAAGCCCATGCTTCTAGTTCAGCGTTTCTCAATGTTTCTCCCACGCCATAACACTCTGCATGGTCCACAAGTATTTCTTTATTTATTGAAAGTACCACTGAAAGTACCTGGTGATAATGTCATTCGCCTGTTACTTCTGGATTGGGAGGCTAGACGTGATGCAACCAACACCAGCAAGAGGCTCAGAGCTGATGGGGAGGACTTTTTCAATTGCACGAAACGCACATACTGGAGCTCTGCCCACTGAGCCATGCTTCCTACTGCTGCTTGTTGGCTGGTCTCTCTGCAAGGCAGTGAGGGTTTGGGGTACCCCCAAGTACCACCAGACAGCACCTCAAGTACCACCGGTTCTTGAGACACATGAGACATGCTGCTCTAGCCTCCCTTACTTACCTCTGGAAGTGTGTTGGTCATAGAGTCAAGTTAGATGCTGGGTCAGTCACCCACATTTGCTCCTCTGCAGCACTCCCGTTTGCACAGAACAAATTGCAATAATTAATATGAAGTTAATGAAACATGACGCTACTTTTGATAGCGTCAACCACAATGTGTCAACCGTCAATGTGTCAACCACATTGATGCAACTCTAGTCATTTGTTGTTCAGTCGCTAAGTCGTGTCCAACTCTTCGCGACCCCATGGACCACAGCACGCCAGGCCTCCCTGTCTTTCACTAGCTTCTGGAGTTCGCCCAATTTCATGTTCATTGCTTCGGTGACACTATATAACCATCTCATCCTCTGCCGTCCCATTCTCCTTTTGCCTTCAGTCTTTCCCAGCATGAGGGTCTTTTCTAAAGAGTCCTCTCTTCTCATGAGGTGGCCAAAGTATTTCAGCTTCAGCTTCAGCTTGTCCTTCCAGGGAGCAATCAGGCTTGACTTCCTGTAGGATTGATCGATTGGATCTCCTTGCAGTCCAGGACTCTCAAGTCTCCTCCAACACCATAATTCAAAAGCATCTATTCTTCAGTGCTCTGCCTTCCTTATGGTCCAGCTCTCACTGCCATACATTACTACTGGGAAAACCATACCTTTGACTATGCGAACCTTCGTTGGCAGGGTGATGTCTCGGCTTTTTATTAAGTTGTCTAGGTTCGCCATAGCTTTCCTCCCAAGAAGCAAACGTCATTTAATTTCATGGCTGTAGTCACCATCTGCGATTATCTTGGAGCCCAGGAAAATAAACTCTGACACTGCTTGCCAAATAAACTCTGACGCCCCTTCTATTTGCCAGGAATTGATGAGAGTGGTTGCCATGATCTTAGTTTTTTTTAATGTTGAGCTTCAAGCCAATTTTGGCACTTTCCTGTTTCACCCTCATCAGAAGGTTCTTTAGGTCTTCCTCACTTTCTGCCATTAGAGTGGTATCATCTGTATATCTGAGGTTGTTGATATTTCTCCCAGCAATCTTGATTCCAGCTTGTGAGTCATCCAGCCCAGACTTTTTCATGATGTACTCTGCATAGAAGTTAAATAAACAGGGTGACAGTATACAGCCTTGTCGTACTCCATTCCCAATTTGAAACCAATTGGTTGTTCCGTGTCCGGTTCTAACTGTAGCTTCCTGACCTGCATACAGGTTTCTCAGAAGACAGATAAGGTGGTCTGGTACTCCCACCTCTTCAAGAACTTGCCACAATTTGTTGTGATCCACACAGTAAAAGGCTTTAAACGTAGTCAATGAAGCAGAAGTAGATGTTTTTCTGGAACTCTCTTGGTTTCTCCATGATCCAGCGAATGTTGACAATTTGATCTCTAGTTCCTCTGCCTCTTCGGAAACCAGCTTGCACTTCTGTTAGTTCTCAATTCACATACTGCTGAAGCCTAGCTTGTAGGATTTTGAGCATAACCTTGCTAGCATGTGAAATGAGCGCAATTGTGTGGTAGTTCAAACAGTCTTTGACACTGCCCTTCTTTGGGATTGGAATGTAAACTGATCTTTTCCAGTCTTGTGGCCACTGCTGGGTTTTCCAAATTTGCTTGTGTATGGAGTGCAGCACCATCTTTTAAAATTTTGAGTAACTCAGCTGGAATGTAGTCACCTCCACTAACTTTGTTGTTCGTGATGCTTGACTTCACACTCCAAGATGTCAGGTTCAGGTTCAATGACTACACCATTGTGGTTATCAGGAACAATGAGCCTATATATATCAACCGTATATAGTTCCTCTGTGTATTCTTGCCACCTCTTCTTAATCTCATCTGCTTCTGTTAGATCCTTGCCATTCTTGTCCTTTATCGTGCCTACCTTATAGCACGAAATGGTCCTTTGATATCTCCAATTTTCTTGAAAAGATCTCTAGTCTTTCCCATTCTATTGTTTTCCTCTATTTCTTTGCATTGCTCATTTAGGAAGGCCTTCCTATCTCTCCTTGCTGTTCTCTGGAAATCTGCATTCAGTTGGATATATCTTTCCCTTTCTCCCTTGCTTATTGCTTCCGTTCTTTCTTGTCAGATAGCCACTTTGCCTTCTTGCATTTCTTTCTCTTTGGGATGGTTCTAGTTGCTGCCTAGTCATACCTAGTCATACTGTCATAGGCTCCATGGCGGCGGCTGGTGAGGGGCGCTGGTACTTACCCTCCGATGTGACCAGACCCTTGGATAACGCGAATAAGCAGACGAGAGGCGGGAGCAGGTGCAACCTAGTCGGTTTATTGTCGTGAGCGCCTTTACATTCATCAAGGCTAGTCCTTAGTCCTCCTGGTGCTGTGCCTCCCGGGGTTCCTTGTTCCTCTCACAGGACCCCTCTGGCTCTGCCCACCTCTTACACGGAGCGACGTCGCCTTGGCTTGGGGGGCGCTCCTTTCGCTCGTCTGTGTGCTGGGGACACTCGCTAGGGTAGTGGGCAGGCTACCGGCGGGGGGTCTTGAACCCCGAACGGGGCAAGGGATACCCCTTTGGGCAGCCAGCTGTACGGGGACTGCGAAAGGTTTTGGGTTGGGGGCTGCTGCCTACCTCCCACTGGATTGGCCCCCTAGGGCTGGAGCCCTCTAAGGAGCAGGGCTCATATGTCCCTGGTAAGGCAACGGTCGGGGGCGAGCTCGGTTGCACTGGCTGGCTCGCCAGAGGTCAGCCCTTCTCCCCTTGCCCAGCTTGGGGAAGAGCAACCTCCTTCCCCGCCGGCTGGGCTCCTTATGAGCCTCTCGACTGAAGCCAGAGACTCCACCCCCTCTGGGTCCACCCCAGGCCGAGATCCCGCGAGATCTCAGCCTTAGAGCCGGCGCCCGTGATGACGTCATCACAGGGCACCGGACTGAAAGGAGGCCTACGGCGCGGCACCCCAGATTCTCCTAATGCAGTGCCACACTACACCTCCCTCCAAGGCCCCCAGGACAGCGCATGCTGTCAGGGCGGCGCGGGGGTACAGCGGCTTCCCCAGGCCGGCTCGGCCGGCCCCAACAGCACTGCTTCTCCCTCGCACCATGCCTCCTCCATGGAGCAGCAGGCCTGCGCACGCAGCGGGGCTGCCCCGTACTGCCTGGCAAGCCCTGTGGAGTCCGGTAAGCCCCCCCCTTGCTCTGGGTTGTCCGTGGGGGGGGCGGCTCCGGGGCGACACATACTAAAAAAAATTGAGCCAAAATGGGGACAAGGGCAGGCACTCTTAAAGCAATACATAAGAACATAAGAAGAGCCCTGCTGGATCAGGCCAAAGGCCCATCTAGTCCAGCTTCCTGTATCTCACAGTGGCCCACCAGATGCCTCAGGGAGCACCAAGACAACCAGATACTTGTATCTCGCTGCCACTCCCCTGCATCTGGCATTTTAAAGTAGACTATTACCCATGCACCACCCCCAAGGAAGACACCAGACTGAGGTTGGGGTTTAACTTTATTAAGCACAAATGTAAATAATGTAACCTACTGAACACCCATCCCTCCCTCGCCAGTCTGGGGTAGGCAAAAAACCCTGCCATCCATGGCCAATTTGGATGACAGAAAAAAATTGTTACCCAGCCCTCATGATGAGCGACCAGCTAATCTCAGACTGGACATACCCATCATAACTTGTAACCTGTAAATACAAATGAGACAACAGCATTTGATAGCATAACCAAGGGCCTGATCCAGAAAGTGATAACTACACAGAAGCCTGCTTTGGACGTCAGATCGTCTTTGGATGAGGATATTCATTTCGGATGGAATTAGAAGAGAATTGTTTGGGCTAGGCAGCTTCAAAATATGCATTTCCATTTCCGCGTTTGCCACAACAAAGAGCTAAAGAAGGCCAGATGGGATCCACAAGCTTCCGTTTCTCCTCCATGTTGCCATGACCGAAATAAGCATTCCAAAACCACAAACACCATCCATAAGTAATGAGGGGCAGGACATTGTGCAGAGAAGCAATTAGCAAGATAGGTGGTCCAAAGAACATGGACAAGAACCAATCATGCAAGGTCACGCATAGCAAACAGCATCTGGAAATTGAAAAGGGTCGTTTTGGCCTCTTGCTTATTTACAAATAATTTTTCGCACACCTGCCAGTCATTGAGCTGGAGTTTGGAAACTGCTCACAGTGTGTTGGAACAGAAGAGCCAAGTAAATGTGTTTCAGCTCTCAACCATCTTCCAGATCACCACGAGGATCCAGCAGAATTGACGGTGTGTCCATGGCCAAGGTTTCTCCTTGCCTCAAAGCCCTAGGTGGCCATACTGTATATGTTTACCCCTTTTGTACAAGACATACCCATTTTAGATATAAACTGGTAGTTCTTTGTGGTAACTTTAGAATGTGACTACAACAATGACTGAATGCAGTGGTGTCATCTACTCTCTTGCAAGACGGAACACTGGGCGGGACTTAGAGTGATCGACAGCCCGTCGACTCACTTCCGCTTTCTTCGCGCTCCCTGCGCGGCTTTCCCTCACCTCGGAGGGGGCACCTGCTCGCCCAGGCACCCGGCGCCCCCCCCCCACCCATCCCCCCAGATCTCAATTCTTCTGTTCTGATATAGGAAGCAGCAGAAGTTGGAAGTAAGAATTTTTAAAAAGGGAACACCTGGTTATGCCTCTTTCCGCCTAGTGCACTGTGGATAGCTGAGTCCATCAGCCCCTGCACTGACTCTGTCAAGCTGAATCTCTGATTATCGTGCAGAAGCAGTGACATCATCCGCATGCTATCTGCAGATGTTGCTGGTTTTTCTGAAGACTCTTTCCCTTCGACCACATCTGTAAAGCTGTTTCTCAACATGCATGAAGTCACCCTCATTCAGTCACTGGAGCACATCATCTATCCCAAACCAATCTTCTATGATAACATGTTCTAAATTTAAACCTAGAGAGGCTTTTTTGTCTCCGTACTTCGTAATCCGCTCGGTTCCACTGGGAAGGCTCGGGAAAAAAAAAAATACAAGAGGACAGGACCGACGGAGGGACCAAAGGAAAGGGGCCTTTCAAAATGAAGCCGCTTTGTGTTTCAACAGCATTCGTTTTCTTTCAGTTTAATAAGAACTTGGGCTTGTAATGATTGTAAAAATGGTTCGCATCTGGAGCCCTTCTCCAAGGTAATGAAGGAGCTGCATGTCCACCTAGTAAGATCAATAGAGGCCCATTCATATTATCACCTGTTCTGCTCTTTTACAAATCACAGATCACAGATGATAGGATTTCAACCAAGATTATGTTAGCAGATTTCTTGTATATTATTTGTATGTTGTCATATTGATAGGTCTGAATCTAAAACCAATGATGATGTGTTTAACCTACATTATGAAGTGATGTTGCACCTACATCACTGTCCGCGATCACCGGCTGTCCGTCAAAGCTGTGAGATTCTCTGGGCATGTAGTCAGGGGCCAAGCATTAACAAAGGCATTTTGGATCACAACAGTGGCAATATATGTATCTTTCTTCTATATTGTCTTCAGTTGGTTTCTGTGAATGGCATACACACACAAGTAGTGATGCCCCACCAGGGTTCTTCAAGAAGCGCCATTGCTATTGCCAAACCTGTGAGTGTGCAAACAAGAACGCATAATCCATACACTCTGGAGAGTGTGGGTTGTGTTTGCACGCTAGCAAATTTGGCAGTGGCACTTTTCAAAGAACCTGCCTCACTTTCCTTCTCCACACCTGTATTGGAAAAGGAGGATTTCCCCGAGGAGATAGGGAATGGTATCAGCAGTGGCCGCTTGTCCCAGATTACCCAGGAAGTATGGGGTTAATCCCAGAGCTTCTGCAAGCCTCAGGAGCACAGCTGCAGGCTGACAAGGGCCCTGGCTAGGAAGGGATTAGCACAGGTGCAGATGGGTATGGCTGATGAGCTAGAGCCTGCCCAGCAACAGACACTGATTGGCCTGCCTCAGTATAAAGTGGGAGGCAGGAGCTGCAGTAAGGGACCTGGGTAGGTGCTGGAGGAGGACACCAGGTAGATGCCGGATGGATTGTTAAAGGAAGGGTGATTAGCATCAGGTAGGTGCTGGAGGAGAGGCACCGGGCAGGTGCTGGACAGATGAACTGACTGTTAAAGGAGTGGATAAGGTAAGGTTATTGTGGGGAGTAACTGTGGGAAACTGTTGTATGGCTGCCATGCCCTGGAGCCACCAAGTGGAGGAGGCAGTTGTGGCTTAGGCAAGTTGACTGCCTATTATTTGGTGGTGGGGTTTGTTGGTGCTAAATTAGGGTATTGTGAGCTAAGCCAGTGATGAGGGCAGTTTGGAGGAGGCTGGCCAGCTGGTGATTCCAAGCAAAGCTGCTGGAAGAGAGGCGGCCCAGTGGGTGACTGAACCCCCTCCCTCTTGCCTATCTCTGAGGCTGCTCTGGAGGGGAAACTAGTTAGCCTAGTACGGGCATTGGGGCCCTTGGGGAGGCCCGGCAGGGAATTTGGCAGACCAACACCACACGCTGCTGACACACACGCAGTGACCTAGGTTCCAACCTAAACTTGGCTCCCTGATGATTGACAGCGCAATCCTGCCTCACACTTAGTGACACCCTAGGCCTTGTCGGGAGGCCGCGCGGCCCCAATAGCAAGCGCAGATCCGAGGAAGCTCATGGGGTGGCCGGAGCCTTCCCTGGGGCAAGGGAACAAACGTGCCCTTGCTCTGGGGAGGTTCCCCAGCGCACCAAAGGCCTTGCCAATCCAGCACACATTAGGATTGCACTCTAAGAATAATTTCAACTACGTGGACTTCACAGTCTATCTGATATACAGAGCACAATCCTAATGCCAGCAGTTAGGCCAGCAAAATTTTGCTGGCACAAGGGAAACCGTAAAGTATGTTTGGACCATTCTCAAACTCAGAGATGTCAGCACACAGATATGCACCATGCTCCCTGATTCCAAGAGTGGTCCATTCTGAAGATCCCTGCAGCCTCTGGAAGGTCTCTGCAGTATTCAGATATCTTTTGGTACTTCCTGCTGCACTCCGCTGGCTTCCTGAGGGTCTCTGCTGGATTCTTCTGATGGCAGATATGGTTCCCCTTGCACCTAAGCCCATTAATCCTATTGGATCAATGATTTGTTATCTGCAAATTTGCTACCTGCAAGGATTTCCAAGAACCTAATCCTAACAGATAATGGCTGACTGTATTTCATCCGTTGTCACCCACATTAGGACACCACATGAGGAGTATCTAATGATGTCCCTGGGCACCTGGGTCTATCCTTCCATGATGTCTATCCTTCCACCTGGAATTATTTTCAGGATTATGTGGATTTTGAGGCCAGCTGCTTGTCCACCTAACCCTTGCCTGCCATGGCTAATTAGATCTGCCCGGGGAGGGTTGTCCCAGTGGGCAGGGAGGGTGGTGAATTTATTTCTGAGGGAGGAGGTGCTACTGCCAACCCTGAAGCAGGCAGTGGAGAAACCGTCGGGGATCCCACTAATTTGCACAACTTTTAGCCAGTATTCCATTTTGGGGCAAGGTGATCAAGCAGTTGGTTGCTTCCCAGCATCCAAGGGTCCTGGAGGAAGTTGATTTTTGGATCCATTCCAGTCTGGCTTCAGGCTGGGGTTCAGGATGGAGATTGCCTTTGTCGACCTGATGGATGGCCTTCTCCAGGGAACAGACAGGGGAAACATTTCCCTGTTAGTCCTGCTGGACCTCTTGGCGACCTTCAACACCATCAATCATGATGTCCTGCTGAGTTGGGGCTTAGAGGCACATTCAGCCAGGAAGGAGCAGTGGTTCTGGATCAGGGCTGCATGGCTTGGGGACGGATGGCCACTTCCCAGCCCCACCCCCCTCGCCAGGCTGGCACGCCTCCCAGGCCGCCCACCCCCCAGTTCGTCCCTCCTGCCCACGCTCCCCCCGCCCAGAACTGCTTTTGTGCCAGCCGAGTTTGACTGGCGCATGAGCAGCACGGTGCGGACGTGGGCTGGCATCCTTGGGCCACCACTGCTGCTAGCGTCGGCCCAACAGCACTAGCCAGTTGGTGCCCCCACATCAGCACTAGTGATGTTGGGCCACCGCAAGCAGTTAGTGTCGGCCCAAGAGCGCAACTAGGATTGCACCCTTAGTTGTATAGATATGTGCTTTTTAATTTGATGATCCCATTGCAGATTCTCGGTCCAAAAGATACATACATACACAAATCTATTCATGCCTGTAATTCTCGGTTTCTCCATGTCACGGCTTCTATTGTTCTGGAATATTCACTTTTGCTTCTTTTATACTGCTCTAATATCATGCTCATTTTTAAAAGACCGTTGAGACCTAGCCGTCTTTTTCTAAAAGCTCCATTAGCAAATATTTTGCAAGTTCATAAGAACATGGATTTCCTTATGTGAAAATGAGAAACAGTATTCTCTGTATCCAACAGAGTTTCGCATATGTCTCTTTATTACCTTTTTTCTATTTTTAAAAGAACAAAGGAAGGTTTGTGTATCAAGTTTATGCTTCCCCTTAATATAGAAGGGAAATTGTATAAGGCCCTTTATAGATGACATCTAAACAGCAAAACACCCACTAGCATCTTGATCCAAAGTAGTAAGCACAGTTACACAACAGACTGGGGCCCATGTAATGTGTTTATGGCCGGTGTCAATATTTCTAGTGGTGAAAGACATATTTTCGTCCTGGTATTTTTGCTCAGTTGATTGTCAGTAAGAGCCCAATCCTATGCATGTCTAGTCAAAATCTCATTATAGCCAATGAGTCAAAGTCTCATTATAGCCAATGGAGCTTACTCTCAGGTAAGTGTGAATGGGATTGTAGCCTAATGATAGCTATGTGAGTTACACCATTATTCTTTTAAAATGGTGAGTGCTGTTGAAATAGAAGACTATACATGGCAAACTTGGGCTCATGTGTTCCTCCCTCCTACGCACACAAGGGATAGTCTTCCAGTTGCAGTTAACTGCAATTTCCTGTTATATAGAAAATACTCTGGTTCATAGTTGGCTAACAAACCAGGGTGTCACCACCTAACCAGTGGTGTCATTCAAATGATTTAGGAACAGGAACTCACTTTTGATTGGCACTTGTCAGGAACCCGGAACCAGCCACGGAGCCTGTTAGGATCCGGAACGCCCGTTCTGGTCCGTTCCCCCTGAATGACATCACTGCACCTAACCCTATCCCCCATCACCTGTGCCATGTAGTGGTGCCAGCATGACCATGCTGCATCCCACAAAGGAATTTCCAGTGCTGGCAGGCTCCTTGGGGTAAGGACACATTTGTTCCCAGGTAAGCCTCAGCTGCCATAATGGGGCAACTCATATCCATCAATCAATCAAGAGGTACTTATATACCGCTTTTCAACACGAAGTTCACAAAGCGGTTTACAGGCAAATAGTAATAATAAAGTTAAATGGCTCCCTGTCCCAAAAGGGCTCACAATCTTAAAAAAAAGGCAGACCGCCAGCAACAGCCACTAGAAAGACTGCGCAGGGGTGAAGAGGGACAATTACTAAATATAAGAGGAACGCCCTGCTAAATATAAGAGGAACACCACTGGAAAAAGTGCCTCTTGCCCAGTTAGCAGGGGTATATCAGTGCCAGCTAAATTGCTGGCGCAAGTCTGAATTGCTTTGTGTTGGCGGATCAGGAAGGAGGATAGGATACAATGTGCATGGCTGCCACCGATCTCACCCATTCTTACACATGTTTGCCCAAAAGAGCAAATCCCTCTATTACCATTTAGGGCTGGGGTTGTAAGCTGAATGCTGCGTAGCCTGTGCCAGAAATGGCCATCTAAAATAGGCTGTAGAATCAGGCTGCACATACTTCATATGGAATATTCCTTGCCCCAGCTACTGGGGGTGATACTTATATGGGTATGCTTTGCCATTTTGAGTCAATCTTGCTCAAGGTACAAGTCTTTCTTACCAATTCCAAGAGAACAAACTCTTACCAAAAGTCAATCCCTCCCCATTTAGCTATTGCTGCTTGTTTCTCTCTTCCCCTAATGAAGAACAGAAACATAACACAGAAATCCTTCAATAATTGACTTTTTTTAATGCTGACGTTATAAACAGATGCCCCATTAGAACTTTCTAGTCTTGTCATTTGCTGAATTTGGATTGTCAGAGTTGATGAGGAGAGGGGAAGCCAACACAAATTAACTGGGGGGGGGGAGCAATGGTCTGGAAGGGGGCCCGGGGCCTGACCACATTGTGTATTTTTTGCTTTGCTCAGTGCTATCATTACTTGTTTTGATTGCTTTTGACATCCATTATAAAACATTTTTTCAGTGGGGCCTGAACCCGCTCTCAGCAGCCCTGGGTATTGTAAGTCTAAGCACAGATTTTGCTTTCTTATCCAAACAAGTGAAACATTAAGAGCGCAATCCTAACCTGGAGTTAGGCTGGCACAGTTAAGCCAACAAAATTTGGCCGGCAAAAGGGGTACTGTAAAGTATGCTTGGAACACTCTCAGAGTCAGAGAGGCCAGCACACAGATGTGCGCCATCCTGCCTGACTCCGAGAGTGGCCCAAATGTGCTTTACGGTGACCCTTCTGTCAGCCACATTTTGCTAACTGTGCCGGCCTAGCTCCAGGTTAAGATTACGCCCTAACTAACATTTCCTATCTACAGCAATTTTCAAGACACTTTTTTTTCTAAATCCGTGTTCCATGATGTAAATATACATTTACCCCAAATATAACTAGCTCTGTGGAAAGGTCTTTACCGCCTGATGACTCACAATGTACATGGCAGGAGGGCGGGTGTGTCCATTTCCCCCAAAATGCACCATCCAGGCTCTTTCTGTACAAGACTGGAGCGCAATTTTCATTTTGCTGGCTGTTTATACCATTGCTGAGCCAAGCTCACCTGGAGTCAATTGTCACCATTTTAAAACACAACAAAATGGAAGGAATTTGGACTAACCACTAGGCCCCTGTAAAGGCAGTAACCATGGTATGGAATGGCCCAAATCAAAACTCCAGCTGTGTAAACTGTTTGAGTTCTGGACAAAACGTATATAGTCATCAGGGCTGGAATCTGATCCCCTCCCCTATTATATACCACATTTTCTGTTTTGTAAAGTTTAGATTTCTAGATTGAGATTTCCAGAGTTGGTCAGCTCTGCAATTTAAACGGATTAAAGGCTTACAGGGGAGGGGTACGGGGTGCATTTTGTCCTCACTCATGCTGTGCATTCACAAAGTCATATTTAAGTTTTCTTCATCTTCACCGACCTCATGCATTCCCTGGTCAATTCTGTAAGTTAGCAAATCACCTGTTCATCTGGCGGGTTCTGTCTCCAGGGCTCTCCTGATGCTGCATCTATAAACCCCAAATACCTCTTTCCAAATCCCCTTTCCCAGGAGTCAGTCTTTATTCGCGTTCAAGACCAAGATGACATAATGCAACTGGACAGATTTCAAGGACTTCCACTGTTATTTAACAGCCTGAATCTGACTAAAGTGAGAGCCTCAAGCAGAAATCCTTTCAATCCTTTCCCCACCCCCACATACACACACACAAACACACACACACCACCTGTAATACAAGCAGGCCTTAATGACAGAAGCTGAAGAGCATATGCAACAGAGCATTATGCAGCATTATGCAGGAAAACCACATCTTTCAAAATCAAGAGGGAGATGGCTTGTCCTAATTAAACTTGGGAGAGTCTTGGAGCCAAATTGATTGCCTTTCTAATTGTTTACATTTTTCCATTAATCATTAACATTTCCTCCATAACAAGGCTGGAACTTGATTGTCATCTCTTTCCCCTCTCTCTGGCTCCTTTTGTTGAAAGTTGTTTAACTTTTCTTCAGCTGTTGGATGGCTGCCACAACAGGACCCAAGGGAGATCTTGACTGCTTCATTCTTCTTAAAATAAAAGGACTGGTGCCATCCTGAATCAACAGATAGTATGAAGGGAGTGGTTCCGCTCTACATTAGCACCAAATGGTCATTTTCTTTCTTCCTTTGTTGATACTTTACCAAACAGAATAACCACTTGGATTAAAAACAAAAGCCAAAAGGGTGGGGCATCATAGTTATACACACAGAGCCTTCCTGCAAGGTTATCTTTTCAGTAGATGGCAAAGATCCCTCTTACTGATAACCATGAAGAGAACCACATAAACAAGAGCTTAGCTGTACCCAGGGGGCGTAGCTAAAGAAGTGCAGGGTGGTTGCAATTGCACCAGGCAACAAGCTTGGGGGGGGGAACAAGCTGAGCTTGATGCTAGTGCCCAAAATTGTGAAAACATTGGTATGTATTAATAATGCCATCATGTTATATACCATTCGATACAGAATTTCATGCAGAATGCAATAAAACAAACTAGAGTGTAGTATCTGTTGTGTATTTGTGTAAATAGTAGCAGAGTTGGGGGCTTGGAGACCCATTCTAGCGCTTGCCTTAGCGCTCCGGAGCGAAGGATTGAAGCAATCGCCACATTTCCATAACAAAGTCTCTTTATTGTAGCGAAAGTAAGAAAGGTACAAAGGTTCAATCTGCCGGCTAGGAAGCCGGTGAAGTCTATGCCGCTCGCAGGCGGCCGTTTCAGTGCAGCTTTACATCTTAAGCACACACAGTGAAAAACTCCTTCTAACAACAGAACAAAGGGATGCAGCCAGAGT